>KK113569.1:27344-40309 GCA_000611955.2 Stegodyphus mimosarum | reverse complement strand
ACATGTGTGATATGAAAACATATTTTTGTGTTTATTATTTTTCTATTTTTTATATAAAGCAACTGAGATTTGCTCTGTTTTTAATATATCTAGCTTAATTATCTATTGTAATTTGGTTTACTTTACTCTCTCTCTCTCTTTAATTAAAAGCTGAAATGTGTATGTATTAAATATAAAATGTAACTGTTTTAAAAAGTTCAGTTTAAATTTTTATTTAAAAATATCAAGGAAAATAATAGTGAGAAAATGAAAATAAAGGTGCAAAAAATTGAGAAGGATGAAAACAGAAATTAAATATTTCATTTCTATGCCAAGTAATAACAAAAATAAAATTCTGTGATCTGATCTCTTGTTGTATAAAAAGAAATTGTTAAATTTTATTTTTTCAACAACAGGTGGAACATATTACATGATATCTCGCAGTCTTGGACCTGAATTTGGAGGCTCTATTGGTTTCATATTTGCTGTGGCAAATGCAGTTGCTGTTGCAATGTATGTTGTCGGATTTGCTGAGACATTAAAAGTTTTGCTTTGGGTATGTTTCTGTATAATTTAAATATTTTAAAAATTTATTAAATGATATATTTCCCCAAATTCTGTTTTGCAGGCATAGAAAAATCATTCAAACAGTGTATTTGCCAAATAAACCATATTCATAAAATATTGGTTCTCTAGTTTAAGTAATATAAAGCTTTAAATACACTTGTAAATTATAAAAAAAAATATTGAAGTACCATAGCTATTTCTAAGCAATAAATTAATTGACATGTTAAATGTGTGACAATGATTTGCTTTTAGGATCATCTGCAGTTCAGTCATGTGTCTTGAATAACTGCACTTCCAGTTTCAACATCTGGTAGATGTGCCATTGTTGAGAACGAGAATTCAGTATTGGAATCATGGGTTCACATCTACACAAAGCAGGGTGTTTTGTGATGTCTGAAAGGCAATAATCATTTCAGTTTTGACAAAGACACTTTATTGAAGCACAAAACACATACACGGACATAACAACGAAAACATGTGTTTCAGAATTCGGCACAAAAGGTACACAGACACTCAACCACGTCGATTCATCTGATTCTTACACATTCTAGAAGCTGACATCACTACCCCAGCTTCGGTTTATTTTAGTTCATAACATCCTCATCCTCCCCCACCCATTGAGACTTGGGGAGAGTCTCAAATTTATAACAAGTATAATTGAATAAATCGAATCTTTTAGGTGCTTTCACACACCTACCACTAGAAGTAAATCGCTGCATTATTACATCATTAGGAGACAAACTAGTCTTAAGTTCAGAAGTTCCCCGTGAACCGAATTCCCCCTCTCACATTTTCTTATCTTCAGTTAACACTGTTCCAACCACTTGTAAAGGGAAGACCCTCTGCACTGGTCACAACACACTTCCGTATTGAGTTTTAAGCATAACAGGCAAACTTTCCCATCCCAACCAGTAATCAGCTCAATGATCTTTGCTATAGGTGAAAATAAATGCCTTTTATTATCATCACCAATTAAAACTATTTCACCAATTTTTGGTTCACGAATCAGTTTTTCATTGCATTTTTGAATGAGCTCACTGAGATATTCTTTTCTAAAATGTTTTCTTAAATCGCAAAAAAAGGTTTCTTCAGTGTCTTAATTTTTTATTTAATTTTTGGGAATCCAACTCATCAATATCCCTAACACTGGAACATAGGTTTTCAATAAGAAACAGCAGGTGTAAGAGGAATCAATTCCCATGGATCCTGTGATATGTATGTTAATGATCTGCAATTAATGATAGCTTCACAGTCACAAATTACATTGTTCAATCCTTCCTGACTCAATACAGATTCATCTAAAGTACGTTGTAGCAATTCTTTTACAATGCAAAGTAACCTTTCCCAACAGCCTCCCCACTATGCTGTGGTATAAGTTTCCAAATTATTTTATGTATGAAACTTTCTCTGGAAATTTTATCCCAATTTTATTTAGAAAGATCATTTTGCAATAGTAGCTTCGGAAGCAATGTTGCGGGAGATAGCAAGTCAAGAGGATCAAAAATCTTTTGTACTGTTGACAAAACTAATCTCTTCGTTATTTTTGTTTCACATGCCAAAGGCTCTAAATTAGTAGAACACCATAAAGTGTCATTATTTAAGTCCCAAATTATCTCTAAAACAAAAGTTTCTTCAGAACGCTTGTCAATATTTTTGCATGCAACATTGTTCTCGAAGCCACGCAAATTAAAATAACCTCTAGATATGATTGCCTGTTCTATAAAGTGAACTTGTTCATTAATATTGAAAATTCCAGTTACACAATTATCTACATAAAATGATTTATCCAGCTGTTTAACAGTTTCATGATGTGGTGGAGAGCAATTCTCTAAAAGATGCATCCAATAAATAAGGGCTAAAACAAACTCCAAGCACAACACGACAATGTCTATAAATTTATTGCCCTTCATTACAGGAGAAGAAAAATCTAAGAAAATCTCTGTGCTTGGGTGCGACAGATAACATTAAAAAAGCCTTTTCAATATCTACACTTATACCGATTGGATACACTCTAAAACGGTCAAGAATATCAGGTTTAATTTTTATTACATTAACTCCTTTAAAAAAATCATTTAAAGGTTTCCCTCTCTGTGAGCTACAAGCATCAAAAACCGGATGAATCTTTAAAGTTTTATTATCTAATTTAATCACTGGCCTGTAAGGCAAATAGTGACATTCTTTATTGAGTTCAATTTCTGGTACACGTTCAATTATTTTTATTCTTTCCCATTCCTGGAATACCTTTTAATAATCATTTAAAAGTTTACCACATTCTAACTTGTTAATCACCTTTTCATGCTGCTTCCAGGTCAGTTCTTTGTTATCAGATAAATGTGTAATATTGCATTTCCATGGTAATTCCAGTTTGTATCTCCCATTGAGAAGAATTTTCATTTTGTCATCAAAATCAGTTAAGCTATCTTTCTCCTTGAAAGATTCATACAAATCAGCTGTTCCTAAAATTTCAGGTTCCCACAATACGCTCAAAGGAATATTCCCAACATGCATAGACAAAGTAGTTAAAATGCTACCCCTTGTGCATGAATTTTGCTTTCCAATTACCATCCACCCAGGTTTAATTTTCAGGGCTGTAAGACCTACATCCAGCTCCACTAAGTTCTCAGTCAGCAATTTTCCCAAAACATCAGCCCCAATCAAAAGGTCTGTTAAATCTATTTTATTTTGTTTTAAGTCCTCTAAAATTCTACAGTCATTAATTTTCAGAATAAATCCTTTTCTCAGATATCCTTTCCACATATCCTTTTCTCAGAAAGAACTTCAAAACTGCAAGTATATGACTTTTTTAAATCACTAACTTCAGTAAAAAATATCTTGTGTGCCTTTGGTTTTGTTTCATCCCCCCCAAACAGTGCGTGTACCACAGTTTCTTTCTGAAGTAAAGGAATCTTTAGTAATGTCAGAATTCTTTCGTTTACATGACTACTTTGGCTAGCTGAATCACACAGAGTGCGAACTTTCCGCTCTTGTCCTCAGTCCCGAATGTCTATGCAGAGAGTTTGCAAGTAAACAGTTTCATTTCTACAGTAATTAGAGAGGAAATTCTCTATTTTACATACATTCCCCTTTCCTTGTTGAGTAAAAAAAACATCAAAATGGGAATTATTACACTGAGAACATTTCAACTGATTTTTAACATTACAAAATTTGCTTAAGTGACCTGCCCTTTTAAGACAAAAAACATGCACCTTTCTTCAAGAATACTTGCTTTTTCTCACTTAAAGTCATTTTTCTTGCTTTAAAACATATGTTGCTGGAGTGAAACTTATCACAATAAATACAATTAAGGTGCTTACCATATTATCATCAAGGCTTATTAAGGCAGAGGCCGTCACGAGTTCACTCACTTCTGGTTTTCCAGGAACATAACTATTACTTTTAGAATTAAGGTGAGAAAACCCACTTCTTGCTAAGGATACCATTTCTTCACCTTGGACTTCTTGGTGAAGAAAGTTCATCAGCTGTTCTAAAGTATGGGAACTTGGACTCACTTGCCTCGTAATTTCTCCTCCTTTCCCAGGTCAGCAACACTTCCTCTGGAAGGCAACTTTCCACTAATGGAATTAGAAAGTCACTGTACTTTTCTTGCATTTTTCCTAAGCTCTCCAAAGCTCTCAGTTTAGATTCCAGTTCGTCGTATAGAGCTGCTAAATTGGACTTGGTTCGTTTAGTCACTGCATTCTTCACAACCATGCTTAGTAAATCACTGACATAAATTTGGATGAGTAAATCATCTCTTCCAAAACATTCTTTTAACTGTTCAATAGTCTTCGGATAATTTTCCACCGTAGCCAAAAAACCCTGAATGAGACATTCTGCTTTTGATTTGGGCTCCACAGACTGTACCAGATATTGATCTTATCTGCATCAGGTAGAGACTTATCCTCATGAATCTTGTGAAATAAGCTCCAGAAAGACAAGTATTCTTTTGGCTCACCTGAAAATTTCTTAAGCTCAATTTTCGGTAATTTAAATTTTTGTTTCTCATTTTTAGCTGCAGAAGCTTCTTGCAGTTGCGTGTCCACTTTAGCACAGATTTCTACATGCCTGTCCCTATATGTTTCTGCTTCTTCAAAATCATCTGTCCTGTGCCTGTCCCTGTGTGTTTCTACTTCTTCAGCAAATTCTCAGGAATTAAAGATTGACAACTTTCAAGTCTCTGGAACTTATCTGTAGTTTGAAGCCATAAAATGGAGATTTCACTTACATTAACAGCTCTGTAACCAATTCATTTTCAGTTTTCCTTAGGCAGAAAGTAGAAGACGTTCTCAGACAGTTTCTTTGCACTTTTAATGCATTCAAATCCATTTTCAGGTAATTCTTCAAACTACGAGATTCTAAGTTCAAAACACCTGCCCACCCGAGGGCATGGGCATGATGTTCTTATGTTGAGAACAAAAATTCAATATCGGAATCATGGGTTCGCATCTACACGAAGAAAAGTGTTTGTAGTGTCCAGAAGGCAATAATCATTTCAATTTTCATGCAGATACTTTTTTGAAGCACAAAACACATACACAGACATAACAACAAAAGCGTGCATTTCAAAACTCAGCACGCACACTCAGCCACATCGATTGATCTGATTCTTCTACATTCTAGAAGCTGATGTCACTACCCCAGCTTAAGTTCATTTTAGTTTGTAACAGCCATGTTTTCAGAACATATTTGAGTATTCATGATACAATAGCCAACTCATATGTGTGTTTGAGTACACGTAGATTTACATGTTTTATATTAGCCATCATTCAACTGAACAGCATCCGCTAGGTGTAAAAATGTAAAAGATCAGCCATGTAGACTTTCAGTGATATTTTCTGATTATCTGCACTCTCTCTGCCAAAAAGTCACTACCCATTGATGACTAATTTTTTGCCAAATTAAGACGTGAAAAACAATAGCCATTTTCAAAATGGCAGCATAATAAAAATTATAACAGACAATTCACAAAATTTAAAACGCAAGAAAATTCCACTTTAAAACTCTTCAGATTTTTTTCCTCTTTTTCCCATGTACACAGCAATCTGTTTCAACTTTAAAAAACAACAGAGAATTACAGAAGCTCGCATCATGTACATTTTAAGATGGCACACATTGTCATTCTCTCTCATACACAGAGATCCATTTTCACTTAAAAAAAAATCAGAGAACTGCATATGCTGTTGCTTTCCCATGTACACAGCAATCTGTTTTCGCTTAAAAAATGGTCAGAGAACAGTGCAAATTTAGCATTGGTGCAGAATTTTGATCCACAAAATTCTATCATTTATGAAGCACAAATCCATGGAATGCAAGTTTTTCCATTCCAGTACTTTAGGCATAACATATTTCTGAAGAAACTCAGTGCTTTCTTTTTCATATGCCAGCAAACTCCACATTCCTATTACCATCTTTTTTGTTTTTAGCCAAAGGGGGCAATTTGCCCAGGAGGTTTATTAATTTCATTTTGACATTTTGGGTTGGTTCACCATAAAAGTCTGAATCACTTTTCAAATTGTTGCCACCAAATATTAGAGCCCTGCATTATATTTAAAGAAATTAAATAATAAAGAATCTGCATGAATGTATGTATATTTTTTTGCATTGTGAAAAATCAGCGGTACTTAGAAACATCAAATTTTGAATAATGTAGTCCTCCACTCGAGTATGGGCATCTGGAAACCCAAATTTGCAATTTGTTTTATTGTCTATTTCACATTTTGTAAAACTTTAATGAATTTTTCATCAGCAAACTCAGTGATTTCAAAGTGCTCCAGTAGTGTTAATATTGCATGCATCTTCAAGCACAGATATTTTATGTGCAAGGTTTCATTACATTTCTTACTGGTATTATGATGGTAGCCTAGCAATGTGAAGACATTACAATGTGCAACAGTATTTTGGATCGAATGACTTTCAATGTCTATATCATTTTTCAAATCCCGTTTTGAATCCTCCATTTAAAAAATGCTCCTTTGGACATAATATAAAATCTGAAAGCTTTCAGATTATGTATATATGTAAAATATCTATCTTTCAAGCAATAAATTAATAATAGCCCTTTAACTCCTGTCTTCATTCTAAAATGAATAATAACCTGCATCATTTCTAGATTAGTCTAAGCCACGAAGCTTGCATAATGCTGATGACATAGTAAATGGGAGACTAAACTCTGAGAACTGAAACTTTTCTAACTCAAACCCAAACCTTCCTCTTCATGAGCTTCCATACTGGGTAACTATGCACTTTAGCTTCTGTCTGTGCATTGGTTGTACGTAATTTCTCTGGCATCCCTTCCTATTGCAAAAGTATCAAAAATGTAAATGTTCTGGAGATGGCACGATTAGAGTGCCACGAGAATTGTGGCCACAAATGTTAATTTAAATAAAAATGGAATTTAAACCACCTTGACTGCTAACTTCTTCTTCAATGTGGGTCTGCGTTCCTATATCTGAGTGTTCCTACGTCAATACTTCTCTGAAATTTCCTTTTATTACATATATATATGTGTAAAATAAAAATATGATAGCTTTGCTGTACGCAAACAGGCAACCTAAATTAATTATCTTCCCCCTAGACCAGTACTTTCAAGAAATTCTGGCATGTTATATAACCACTGGTATGAATGCCAAGTACGCGCTATTTTTTCAAGCGATCTCGAATTTGGGAGAAAGGATGAACTTAGGGGGAGAGCACCAAGTTTAGAACGTTAATTTTGAGGTTGCCAATAATTTTTTAAAGCAGGTATCATATTTTGTTATGTCTTACATATATATAATCTGAAGGCTTTTTATTTTTCTATTAGTTTAGTAGTAGGATTTTATATTAGTTTTATTATATTCTTCTCTTTACATTGTATCAAAATTATTTTCCCCATACTCGGTTTAAACTTTCTTTAATATTATCCTTTGAAGAAAATTTACTTTAAAATACTCAATGGGTCCAACAATTTCCTCTGAAATTAATAATGCTCTCTTAGTTTCATTTTGTAATTGTAGCATTAAATATTCTATTTTCTTTCATGTATTATTTTAAATGAATAAGAAAAATGAATTTAAATTTTTATTTTTATGCATTTTGTTTTTGATCCAGAACAATGATATGCCTTTATTGGACAATGGAATTAATGATATACGTATAATTAGCTGTGCAACAGTAGTGGTCATCCTGGGAATAGCAATAGTTGGGACTGAGTGGGAAACAAAGGTAAATTTTTTTAATGCATCTCTTTTATTTTTTTTTATTTGACATGTTATTATCTTCAGGACCTCCTAAGTCACTTACAAAAATTTATTTTTAAAATTCTTATAACATCTGATTCATAAATTTAATTTGTTATTTTTAATGTACAGTTTTTATTACAGAGTAAAAATCTGCTTAAAGGATAAAAATGTTTCATTTGAACTGCAAAGATGTAATTTTTTTTAATTAAAAAGATTTAATTGCAACATGTTGTTTCCTTTTATTTTCATATTCAAATATAATTTGCCACTTTAGCTTTTTTATTTTCTTAGTCTTCAGCATTGGTTCAAAAAACTATCTTTACCTACTAAAAGTAACGAAATGTCATGAAGTAATCCCTCGGTGTGATTTACTTTTTCTTACAATGAACAAAATACAGTTCTAATTATCACAGTCCAAACCATTGGTTTGGTTTAATCCTAGTATACGGTACTATGGAGGTTAGAATAGCCTCCATGTATTCTATTCTAACCTCCATGTACGGTACACACGGGATTTGGCGACATTATGATGAGCAATAAATGGGTCATTTTGGTGTTGGCGGTAATTTTCAAAATCGTGCCGAGGCCGAGCGTATAATAGGATTTTGCAGCAAAATCTTTTAAACATTTTTTTTTTTTCTTTTTAATAAATGCCTTATTTGTCATTCTACAGCAATATAAAAAAAAAATTAAGTCAATTCTTACTTAGGTTAACAGAAACCTAAATTTAAATTTTAAAACCTTAAATTTTAACCCTAACCTTAAATTTTAAAAATACAAAGAAAAAATTTTTTAATTAAAAATTTAACAAAAATTTTAATATTTTCACATATTAAAAATTTTTAAAAATTTTCTTTCAGTGAAAAAAATGTATTTGAACTTGAGTGGATGAATGAAAAGTATTTTATTAACAATTGAAAATTAATTAAGCAAAATATTTTTTTAAAGTCAGTTCCTACTTAAATCAACAAAGAAAAATTTTAAAAAGAAAAAAAATTAATTAAAAATGTTTAATATTTGAAGACACTGTATTAACATCTAGTGCCATCCACTAAAAATTTTAAAAAATGTATTTGAACTTGAGTGGATGAATAAGAAGTATTTTATTAACGCTTGAAAAGTTGAACAAGATATAGGGAGAGTGTGAGCTAATAGTAGGAATTTAAAAAATGGTAATCAGTCATCTAGGCTAACTATTTAATATAACTATATTCTCCAAAATATCGCTGATTATTGTAATTTAGTTTTTAATTATATTAATGTTATCCATATCATTTAATGTTGCTTCTTCCCCCTAAATTTATTTATTGTTAGTAAATAATACTTTCGAATTTCAGGAAATTTTCTCTGGCATAATCCTGAAATTAATTCTAGCTGTATGATGACATAACATCACGAAATTTAATGCAGATAAATTTTGCTTATGTATGCTGATAAATAAGTATAAAATACCTGAATTTATTTAAAAATATGATTAAATAGATTTCTTTCTTTCGTTTAGCTGCAAAATGTTTGCAAAAAAAGACATTTTTAAATCCACATTGGGCAAATTCTAATCTCAATCTTCAGTGGAGAAAATAACTCCTATTATAGTGATAATAGTAATGCTTTTGAGGTATAAGTCATATGTAATTGGCAAATTTTTGTATTTTCAAGTGGTACCATAATTAATTTACCTCTTAGCACAGCCAAAGTGCATTATGCGGATAAACTGGAATTTTCTTAAAACACATCTGGAAAACCTGGAAAAGTTATTCTCCTGTTTGAGTGGCAACCCGGTCATATAATCCTTCACCCGAACATGGCACCTACAAGACCAAATCTGAATTTGTTTTGTTATCTATTTCACATTTTGTGAAACTTTAATGAACTTTTGATTAACGAACTGAAAGATTTGAAAGTGAGTAATGGCAACACTACAGAAAAAAAAAATTTATCTCCAGCGAGCGAGACTGTCTATTGGAAATTCTAAAGATAAGCTGTTTTTTAATATTTTGTGGTATTGCTGTTGAATTGAATTTTATGTGGTTTAGGTGCGAAGAGCATAATATTTAATAAATAAAGGTAACACACAAAAACACAAAATGTTAAAATCAAATGGCTCTTTGGGTGTAATATAAAATCTGAAATTTTTTTTTTTTTTTTTTTTTACTTGGAAGTAAATGCATTTGCATTTTGTTGTAACTTGAGGTAATTAATGTTTTGTACCAGCAAATAAAATTGAGTGTGTTCATTACCAATTTAGTTGTAATGTATAAATAGCGTATGCTAATATAATGTTATTTGCAGGCTCAAATCATCTTGTTGTTGATACTTTTAGCAGCAATGGCTGACTTTTTAGCTGGTGCTGTTCTAATACCAAATGATGAACAAATGGCAAAAGGTTTCTTAGGTTGGAATGGTATGTTTTGTATTGCATAATTTGAGCTTCCAACATGAATATTTTTTATCTAAAAAATGATTGAAATAATTCATGACTTTTCAGAACATTCATTTTTCATATGAATATCATTTTATGAGCCTACTAATTTAATAATGATCATTTTTAACACTAGTTGGAAAACTATTTTTATACTGTATGTGCAAGACATATGTTGAATTTAGAAAATGAATGAAAATTCAACTCTTCTTTCGCAAAACTTTTTTATGGCTTCTTTTTAATGAAAAATTGCTTTTATTTCTAAGATGTCATTTAAATAATTTTGGTGCAATTAACATGGCATAAGGCTTTTTATCACAATTTGAGTTATTAGTGGATGCAGTGAAACCACTTGAAATGTGTTTTATATCATTCATTATAAATATAACTAAGTATAGAAACTAATAAAGTTGGAATTAACTGAAATTATTAAGATCCTTGATTCATGTTATATCTTTCATTGCATCCTTAAATTGACTTTTCAGTTATTCTATGAAACAAGCTAAAGTGCATTCTCCCTTCGTCCTTTCACTCTCTCTTTTTTGTGGGGAGGGGTATATCTTATTTCATTTGTATTGTGACAAATAATTCTCTATTTTATTTTGAATTTTTATTATAATGGCATAGTGTAATAAAATTTTTATTCAATGAATTAAAATTTGGTACTTTTGTGTTAATGCAACTACTTTGGCATAGTTTGTTAATTTTTTACAGAAAAAAAAGAATGATTGCTTAAAATTGTGAAAAGGTTATTTGTTTCACGCATAAAAGCTATTATGCACATATTTTAGTTTTAGTTCAGTATTTATCTTGAAAATCCATTAATAAAACTACTTATAAGCAAGTTTTTGTTTCTTTTATTCTGGTGGAAATTTGGTAATGATTGCTTTGAGAATAGATTCAAAGCAATCTTATTCTTTAGTATAAATTATTATATTCTTTAGTATGAATATTTATTATATTATTCTTTAGTATGAATTTCAATTTTATTCTTTAGTAAGAATTCTTTATTCTTCTTGATGCTATATAAATTCCACTAAATATGATTCCAGGTGGTGATGTGCTGTGCCTCTGTGTTTCTTATTATGGCATTTTTTGGATTCCTGTATTATTCTTTCTGTGCTTTGCATATGTATATCAGTTCCAGAATCGAGAAAGTTATATGTGTGATCAACCATTTTATGCATAAATTTAGTTTCTTCTAGTTCTGAAGTTTTATATCTGGACTAACAAACAGATTAGATATTTCACTGCTTAATGTTTTCACTTATTTTCTGCTTTGTTTCCCAACAGATACCTCCTAAAATCCACTGTGATGTCTAAACATGCCCAGCATTGTGTTTTTGCTTTGCATATAGGCTTTCACTTGTTTAATGGTTAGATTTTTTCTGCCAGTCATTTTTATATTCTTTGGCCTCTTTATTAAGAATGCAGATCTCTTAGGTACATAATTATTCTATTCTATCACAATCTTGTCAGCCATTCTAAGTCTATATAACAAAACTTAACATTGGTTAATTCTTTATTCCAGCAGTACATAAATCTGACTGCTGTAGTGGAA
Organism: Stegodyphus mimosarum; assembly: GCA_000611955.2. Classification (NCBI taxonomy): domain Eukaryota; kingdom Metazoa; phylum Arthropoda; class Arachnida; order Araneae; family Eresidae; genus Stegodyphus; species Stegodyphus mimosarum. The sequence continues at coordinate 28,563 of KK113569.1, read as the reverse complement.
GGCCGGTGACTATTACCAGTCCAGTTATGTGTTTGAATCCTGACATGTTCATTGTGCTTTTTTATGCAAATTTTGCAAATTTACGATTGACAGATATCTCACATATGTGGGAAGAAAGAATTGCTTAATCTCGCAACTGCCGAAGGTTTAACACATAGGATTTCCTATCTTTTTTACTTCAGTGCATCCACATCAGATTCTGTGCATCACATTTTTAGACAGTTATCCAGTTTCACTATTTATGTGTAATTTTTATCAAATAAATGTTGATTTTTTTCCCCCTGTTTGTATTCACATGCCATTTTTTGACATTTCACTCTTTGTCGTTTTATTCACAACCGAGCTTATGCATTATATAAATATAATTTTTTTATGAAAATTATTCATTTATTATACTAATAAAGACTTCCAAAAGATATGAGTGCTTTTCTGAAATATTTATTTTTTGTGAGAGCAAAGTGTCCCTCTTTTTTTCCCAGTCATATTGGAAGGTACTTTTTCTAAGAAGTGAAGCATGAAAAAAAAAATTGTTTAATAATGAAATGTGTTCTTTATTTTAATTTAACATATTTACAAACAATATGCTTACAATTTTTGCAAATGTTCACTATTTAATTATTGATTTATTTTCAAGCCACAATATTTCTTGAAAATGTGAGTCCCCATTTTACTGAAGAAGAAGGTTTCTTTTCTGTGTTTGCTGTATTTTTCCCTGCTGCTACAGGTATTCTTGCTGGAGCAAACATCTCTGGAGATCTGAAAGTAAGTTCTATAATTAAGCATTGTATTTCTGTTCACTTTCATATCGTAGTTAAGAAAATTAAAATAATTAACACATTACTAATGTTTTATTTGCTTAAATTTGATATTTGTCCTTTTCTCATTTTATGTTGCTTCTTTTTTAAAAGTAGTTATTTATATAATGTTTCATTTCATAAAATAAAATGAAGCATAAGTTTTGACGTTAAAGAGCATGCAAAATTTATTTTTCATTCATACTTCAATATAATAAACTGCAGTATCTTCTGAATTTAAATACGGTATTCAAATTTAAGCAAATGAAATATCTTCCACTATGAGTAAATACAACTATTATTATGTAAATAAAGCCCCCCCTTGTAATTAATGTAAAGGCAAATTTTAAACACTAGATTTTTATATCAATTGAATATATTTATTGAAAAATATTTTTTTTTTTTTTTTTTTTTTTTTTTTTTTT
>KK113569.1:0-27331 GCA_000611955.2 Stegodyphus mimosarum | reverse complement strand
GTAGTTAGAAGAAAACTAATGATGTAAATTTCATTTCATAAAACTATATTCATGTAATTAAAGCTTTAGCTTTCAAGACAGCAAGAATCTATAGTGTTTTTTGAAAGCTTTTATTTTTTGCATTCATTTGGTTTTTACACTCATCCAGGGTTCGTACGGTCCTTAAGAGTCCTTAAAAGTCCTTAGGTTTTCTAGAATCGATTTTTGGTCCTTAAAAGTCCTTAATTTCGGTCAAAATCGGCAGGTCCTTAATTTTAATCATCCGAAATTTTTGTTCTGTTTTTACGACTGCCGTTTTGAGTGTGAATTAGCATTTTGGAGAAATATTTTTGGCTATTAACTGACAAGTATGGTTATCTTTTGAATGGGTTATAATTTGTTCTAATTACTAATATAAATGGTGGAATACTTGAGTTTCAGAGTGAAAAAAGTGCATCATAAGCATTTCGAAATTATTTCATTTTTTTAATGAAGAACTTTTAAACAACTTTATACTTTTGGGGATGAGAATGCTTTTATTAAACAGTTTTAAATTTGGCCACTGATCAACATTTTGGCGATTTTAAGATCAGTTTATATAGAAAAGTTTTAACTTCGAGATCTAGGAATTTTTTGACGATTTATTTAAAGCATTGTGACGTTGATGTATTTCATTAAAATAATGATAATATATTGAAATTATATGTAAAAAATAACATTAAAATAAAACATTTAAAATTTTTTCTATCACATTATAAAGTTTCAGTTTGGCAACTTATTATACAATATTTTGAATCTAAACAATAAACAAGGTGTAATGCTACAAAGCACAATTTAGGAAACAGTTGTTAGCAAAAGGAAAATAGCTACCTAATTAATTAAAAATGTCTTTTTTAATTTTTTCATGGTAAGAGTTTTCCCATGTGTCTGAAATATTCAGAATTCTCATAATATGCGTCAGTTTTCTCTATAAAATTAAATTTACACATTTTCATTCTTTTTTTTTTTTAAATATTTCTGGCTTTTTGCTGTTACAGAATTGGCAGGGGTAATTTTTCAGTAAGGATTTTAGACATTGCAGCTTGCAAAGTTTAGAAACATTTGAAGGAAAGATTTACAGACTCATGTTTCTAAGGTTCCAATTTATTATATTCATTTCTAGAAAAATAAGACAAAAAAAATGCCTCCATTACACAAGCATGGAAAACACCAAAAATGCTTCTAATCTTATCACATGGATAGGTATTATAGAAAGGATTTTTTTTATTAATAAAGAAATTGAAAACTGACAATTTAAAAGATTCATCTAATATGTCTTAATGCATCACACACAGGGCTGGAGCTAGGCATTCTCCCACCTGATGCAATCTCTGTGGATCCTAAATTCTGCTGCCTAGTGCCTTTCTAAATTCTGCTTCCAGTACCTGCTCTAAATTCTTAAAGTTTTGCAATTTTTAGATTTTTGTTGCTTAAAAAAATTCTACCACACCAGCTCTGTAACTGGCTCTTACTGTTCTGAATGTTCATATTACTAAAGACATAAAATTAGCAACTTTTTCTATACATTCTAAATGCATTTAGTTTTTTTTAGAATAACAGAACTCTTTAATTAATTCCAAAAATTCTAAAAGGAAAAGGAAACGTGTTGAAGAAAAAAACTGAATAAATATAGAGAAAGAAAAGTATTCTTCAAAGATATATACAATTATTATTATGTAAATTACCCAGTTGTTTATAATTTCCTATTTCTATTTTCTCACCAGAATGCAAATCACATAGACAGTTTTTAAACTGAGATTTTTGGAATGTAAGTCACAGTGTGTTTCTGACCACCTGGCTGCGTTAGTTCTTGTCAGCTCTGATAACATGTAGTTATTCATCATTGCATTATCGCTTGCGACATTTGAATTTGTTATGACGATAGAGTTACTGAGTCAGCTTCAATTAAAATAAAAGTGACCACTAGTCCACATTTTTAGTTTGAGTTTGACTCTTCTTGTTTAATTACATCACCACGAGCTGTAATTGATTTTGTTAGAATAAAAACATATTTTTATGTTCTAAGCTCTTTTTAAATAAGAGGCTTATTTAACCCGTTGTCTGACATTTGTAGTTACTTTTAGACATAGCGATAAATTTGCTTCACGTCTGTCGGGGACTATTTAACTTTAACCAGATCAAGTAAACCCTCATAGGTACATTGTGGAGAGGTTGACAAGTCAGGAGATAACACATGCAGAAACTAGTGAGTACATTGGTTTGCGTATTGAGACAAATTTCTAATTGTTAGAAAATATGCTTAAAGAGAAGGAAATCAATATAAATTAGCCAAAATATCTGGGAAAGCTTCAAATTAAAAAGTCGCATATTGTGTTATGTGTTGTTGCTACAAAACGTAAATGATTTTAGCTTTTAATGTGTAATTATCCTAATCTCGTTTAAGACACAATGTCATAAATTGCATGTATTTTAAACTGTAAAATTTTTTTAGATTGTTATTTTAATAGAGCTTTTCTAACAAATGTTGTTAAAAAATAAATAAAATTTAATAGTGGCTATGTAAATTCATAATGACTGAGGATCTACCTCTGCATATTAAAGCGAGTTATTGCCTTTCATTAATTTTTACCGTGGTCATAAGATAAAACACAAAAAATATAGAAATGCAGGTAAAACTTATTCTTCGCATCTAATGAGACTTAATACAAAACAACTTATCGCCTCTAGTGCTTTAGTGGCTTATTGCAACCTTAAAGTTTATTAACTGGGTTACAAACTCTGGAACTCTACACGAAGCTATGGGCTTTGTCTAATTGCGTCAAAGCCCAACTAACTTTCAAAACTTGCCAACTGTGCTTACATCAGGCCTTTCAAGATTTACTCTGATCAACAGGTCTCTCTCGAGGCAAACAGCAGCAGTGACAACAGCCAGTCTTTTGTTCCGAGTCATGCTGATTATGATTTTATTTCTCATATTAACCTATGCCACTTGACATAAAATCTACCTGCTATGTACTAAACCTCTAGACTGAGCAACTGTGGAACAAAATGATTAAAAAAAATAAACATAAAGGTAACTGTTAGTAAAACATAAATAAAATGCCACTTATCTTCTTTCAACTTGTAAGGATTTTAAGTTTTGCTAACCTTTATTTTGTTTTAAACCTTTACTATCTTCTCTTAGTTTCCATTTCCGGCCAGAATAAGCGCGAATAGATTTAGTTTGTGCAAATGAGATTGAAAACTGTAGAAGTATTTAAGACATGGCTTTTAGCCGAGAGAGAAGTGAAAGATAGCTTTCTTGCGGCCTTTACTACGCATGTGATTTTCGTTGTCTGCCTTTAAAGCCAGAACTTAGTTCTTGTTGATATTTGAAGACGTATTGTAGTCTTTGCATTCTGCTCACTATATATGTAGTAGTAAAGGGCCAATCTTCATGTTACTATTCTCTGTAAAGCATCTTAGTTCTTATTAAGTTTTTTCTTATTTCCTACGTTTTAGATCAAAAGTATTGGTCTTTGTATCCCAAAGCGCGGGAGCGCTTGAACTCTGTGAGAATAAAGGTTAAAATTTAACCCTCCTTATATTTGTTTTATTTTTTACACACGCACGAACATAGCTTTGAGTAAGCTCCCTGTTCTTATTAAGGACTCCAGTTATGTTTGCAAAATCAACTAGAAGGAACAGTAGTCCTGACAAACTATGTCCAACTATTATAAGAGCACAATATTTAATGCTACTAGTTTGCTCTCAAACTTATTAATAATTATTTTAATCAAGTTATTTTTAATAATAATCCATCCTACTTATGGATCTATTTGTTTTTAGGATGATATTACAAAAGTGAATTTCAGGTATAGATAAGGTTTTTAATTGAATTTATTCAGTTCTCATTTGCTCATAGGTCCTTAATTTTTTTCATTAGTGGTCCTTAAAAGTCCTTAAAAGTACTTAATTTCTCTGTGCAGAAATGGGTACGAACCCTGTCATCAGAAAAATAATTTTGTAATGAATGTCATTAATGCTCAAATACAGCAGCTTTTAATTCCGTATGGCCAAAGGCTTCTTAGCTTTATCTCTTTTACAAACATTTCAAAATTTTGCTGTTAGATATCTGACTTTTTGAGGGTTCATGGATGATCATACAATATTCTTTTAATCCTTGCTTAGTAATCTGAGTTCTGTGACTGAAAGCATTTTTGCTTTGAAACAAAATTGAAAAATTGTTCCTTAACAAGTCAGAAGCAAAACTGCTGTGAAACATATCTATAAACTTTACTTAACAGTAACTTTCTAGGAAGTTTACTAATCAAATAGACTAGAGTAAACAAATGGGATGTTCATTAACATAAGATGAAATATATTTTAATTTTTTTCTTTGTTATCCTATTATGGCCTGAATTATCTACCTGTTATTATACATAACTTTTGTTTAATAGCATTGCCATTTTCCATGTATTTTTATCTTAATTTCTACATTTTGGTGTATATGAAGTATATTTTTGCCTTTTTTTAAGGACACGAGGTAATTTTGCAGGCTGAATATTTACACATAACATGTGAACTTCAGCCTAATGTTCTTGAAGACACCTTTTCTCGATTGCATCTTGTAGCTAGGCAATCCAATTGTATTTGTAAAAGTGTTTTTAAATCACTAATTCTGGTCATGAAGAATCTTGAATTTTTTTTCATTTTGTCAAAGCTTTGATACATCTTTATGATATGCTTAGTAGCCTTATTAATATGGATGCTTCTTTGTTATAGTGGCTTTCAACCATGTTTGGTGATTTAAGATTTGTGCCAAAATCTCATCTGTAATTTCAGCAAGTTTATGAACCGTGAATGTAAAAATAAACAGCGCAGTATATAATAAAAGCAATAATACTTGCGTGTCATTTCTGAAGATTATTTTTAAGAATCCTTAGCCTTCTCATTTTATTGCATGCAGTTGTTCCAGTCAACTACAGCATTTTCATACATATTAAGCTGTTTGTTACAACATTTTATGGATGTTAGCTCTTCTGCACATGAATACATAAATCTAATAGCAGTGATGAACGATATTCTGGAACCACTGAACCAATTTCTAACACAAAACCCTTCTTCTTTTTGCAGTTTTTAACACTGCACTTCCAAATGGTTTTATGTTCAAATGTTAATGTAAAGTTTCATGTTGTGGTCATTTTCACATACTTGTTTGTCAGGTAAAAGACCTCTTTCTTGGAAAAAGGGTATGGCATCTACCTCATTAAATGGTAATTTAAAAATTGTTAATGTCATATTCACACACACAAAAAAAAGGCAATGTATATATTTTTAAATAAACAATGTAAATTCAAAAAACCTCATAAAAATGAATAATATAAGAACACGTGGCAAGAGCAAAAATGCAGCATGATGCTAATATATGATTACATGGTGAGGTATAAGAACACGCAGCCAATGCTAATATGCAATCACTTGCTGAGGTATAAGAACATGGAGCCAGATTTTGCTGAGATATCTCGGTTGATTGGTGATTAAATCTCAGGGGCTGCTATAGCAAAAAAGAACCTTAATATTTAACTGAAAGGCCTTTTCCTAGTGGCGTTTACTTACTAAACAGAAAGATTATCATGACTTTTGAGATTTTTGGTTAAATCTTAAAACTAATTAATGATGCTCTATATAGTGTAAGAATCTAATGTTTTTGTTACATCATTAATTTCATGAATATATTTTTTATAGCATGAAATTTAAACTTTCTTCTAAAACTTTGTTGATTTTATATTGGTCCATGCATCACCAGGTGTAAGAAAAATATTTCACGTAAATATGTTTAACTGGGGTAAAAATAACTTAAAATTTATGCTGATGTAAATTATACAGCTGGTATGATGTGCATGATAGGAGTTATATTAATTTAATTAACTTTTTATGAAAAATAGCTTCTAAATTATCATAAACCAAACTGAAGCATATGCCCTCTGATAACTGTTGCATTTAAAATATGCTTTCTCATTTCCTTACATTTTTCATCAGTGAAAAGTGAAAGTTTTTTAAAAAGCATTATTTCCTTAAACTTTATGAATTCAAGTTCTGTCGACACATATTTAATATTATCTTTATAGATGAGATGGCAGTTAGATTTCCTCATTTAAGGAGTAATCAGAAAAAACACAGAGCATCAGAAGCATCTTTTATTGCCTTTTGCCTCTATTCTTTAAGATATGTGCACATCCTGGCAGTTTTCTGGTGGTTAATTTCTTGAATGCATTTAGAAATAAAGTTTGAAATATAACAGTGTCTCCTCTATGAGGATCATACCCTTTACACTATTTTACAAACAATCACCCTAAATCATTCATGTGTATTTATGATCATGGCCGCAGCTTTTAAATACACATTGTGTTTTTTTTTTAATATACTATACTACTGATATAGATTCTCTACCAGATTGTCTATAGATGCAAATATTATAAGATTTTTCAGATGTTGCAAAAATCAGTTTTAATCTCAATAATAATAATGAGCTAAATGCTGTCCATGTTCTCAAAATTTTTTTCTGGGTTCTTAAACTTCATGGCAAAGTACCCGCAAAACAGATATAATAAATCTAAAATGCAAAATCTGTGTAACCATTCTTTTGATTGTTTAAAAGTTCGTAGACATTTGTAATAATGTTGCTTTGTTAGTGTTGCATTTTGGACATCTTTTAAGAACAACGCTAAATTTAGAATGCTTGATAGCTGATTTGTTATCCAATTCCATTTCCTAACCTATCTATCACATTCAAAATTTCAAGTAATCTGTCAGCAGAATTTTGCATGATTGAGTAAATATTCAAACAGTATTTCTGTATTACCTTTGATTAGAAACATTGATTTTAAGTGTATATTGATAAAATTTCTGAAAGTAATATGCATAATTTTGTGAAAACTGTTTACATCCAGAATCAATAGTTAAAGAACTGTATCCTGCAATCACCTTTTAATCTCTCTATATGTACAGCAGAATATACTAGTATTAAGCATTCTGCTGCTAAACATCAAGAACTGTGTGCTGAAGTTTGTATTACACTGGATTATCTGATTATCACAAAATACTTACAGGCTATTTTGCTTTCTGGTGGAAACTGGCTTTGTAGCTGCATTTCACATTAAAAAAAAAAATTGCATACAATCATTCTTCTCAACTGCTGGGAATAGAATCTTAGGCAAATGATCAGTTTTTCATGGATTTAACCTCTCAATCACTGGTCATACACTGAATTTTAATATTTTATGATGAAAATTTAAATTTAATTAGTTTTTCAATTTTTAACAATTTTATGATGAAAATAGTTCTAGTCTACTCTGCTGGTGACATGTTGTGTTATATTGGCAGCATTTTTATCTTTTAAAATATTAGTTTCTGTATATTAGCTTAACCCTTTCAGTTCCAATGGTTTATAAAAGCCTCAATAGATGTTTAAAGAAGCTTAGATGGAATTACATGCATGGGGAAGAGATTTGAAAATCTTCTCTGAAAACAATTGTGCACATCTTCTTATAGAGACTTAGCAGATTTGTTTATTATAAGGCGAGCATGTGCTACGTCTTTGCGTGTAGACAAATAAATTGGGACTGAAAGGGTTAAAACTGTGTGTAATTTTGACTTGAATGTTAATAACTTTCATTAAGAGTACCTACTGCTAATTTTTTAGGAACACATTTTGTAAAGCAAAATATCATCATTTGTTATTGCTATATAATGAGGTATTCTGTTATTTGATCAGTTAAATACAGAATGTTACTAAATATGTATATATATTTATGTAAGATAAAAAATATGTTAATCAGCTTTATAATTTAAATTAATAACAGCATCTTAATTCCTCATTTTTAATTTTAGTATTTCCTATCTCTATTCTAAAAATAACAACTTTTCTGAACTGCATCATTTCTAGATCAATCCATCTTGCATGGCTTGCGCAACGCAAATGGCATAGCTGATTCAAAACCTAAAAAATTTCAAGAATTGAATCCTTTCTAACCTAAACCAAAACCAAAACCATCTCTTAGTGAACTTCTATACTGGATAATTGCACACTTTAGCTTCTGCCTATCTTCCTGTAATTTGGCTGTGCTCTCTTCCTATTGCAACAGTATCAAAATTGTAAATGTTTTTGAATAGGCATGATGCCTATTCAAAAACATTTTGAATAGGCAGAGTGCAAGCGAATTGTGACCACATATGTCAAATGAAATAAAAATGAAGATTTAATCTACCTCAACTGCCAAGTTTGCTGTTTAGATGTAGCAGTTTAGCATTCTATGCAATCAGAATTCTTCCTCTTCCATGCACCATATACATGCTTTGCCATCAGTATTTCTGCATCAGTACTTCTTAGTACTTTCTAATTTTGTTTTTGTTAGATTTTGAGCCAGTTGGTTGGAATCTACATTCAAATGTATCTTTGTACTGTGCCATCAACATTTGCTATGTTTTTTGCTCATTCAGATATATATACATAAAAGATAGATAGACCATGGTCTTAAATGAATCATTTCATAACATAAATACATAGATAAGAATATTAAAAATTGTAATAAAAAGTGTTCATTTATTTGTTAAAAGAGAATTTTTATGTTGTAATCTTGACCTTTTTCTTAATCAAGTAATGTTACATTAATAGGGAATGCATAATCTATATGGCAAGATTATTTCCCAAAATATTACCATTTCGTATTGTATATAAGACTTGTAATTTATCAAACGTGGCCTGGCAAATTGCCGGTTCTCAGAGCTGATGCTCCTCTATGTGATACAAGATTGTTCTTTTTCAGATGAGAAAAAGCCTTTCATTTATTTTTAATTTTAAAACAGCACATTCCTTAACAGTTACCATGAATTACACATTGCTCAAATCCCAAGGAAGGCATGGGTGTTTGTAGGTGTATATATAGTATTTTGGCAACATGGAACACTTAGAGTGTTGTCAAGTCTTTCAAGCTTGGTTGTAGGGGAAGAAGTATAGAAAACTTTTAGATCCATCTTATGGGGAATTCTCCACTAAAACTGGGATGAAGCTAGAAAGTCGGTGTTGTCTGTTGTGGTGGCTAACCTTGGCCATTGACAAACATTTACTACCTCTTTTACTTGATGAATTCATAGATCTGATTAAGCTCTTTTCATATCAGGAAGATAAGAAATAACAACATATTCCTTAATATTGTTACGAAATGCTTAGCTGAGGTGAGATAGCTTCCCAGCAAAGCAGGGTTAGGGTTGCTATGTTTGGGGCAAAATCGCCATTGGCGATATGCCATAGATGGAGCAAGAACATTCTAGAATGCATTCTTAGCCATTTTCTCGGCAATATTCTTGAAAATAGGTTAAAGCTTTATATACACTGCCTGTACACGGAAAAAGTAGTGTAGTAGAATGCCTTGAGTTTAGAGATTAGCTTGAGAGCAGTCTCTAACTGAACTTATGTTTTGCTGTGAAGCTATCTTAACTGTTCCAGCCTGAAGGCTGTTGCTGATTGTTTTAGCCTGTTTATTGAAGTTTTTCGATGACTGTAAAAATGTCGTTGGAACTGTCCTGTGTAATACTGGTGAATAAATTGTGTTTTGGTTCTTCATCAAGTGCTGTTATCAGTTACTCCAGATCCATGAATCCATCGAGCACAACAATATGAATTATTTAAATAATTGATAATTTAATACTGCATATGCTTACTTTTTGATAACATATCTCATATTCTTAATTTTTAACATGATACTTAATTGAGTTACATGCATTATAAAATTTATAACTGTCAGTATAATTTGTAATGCATATAACTGATAATTTTGTAAACATTTCTAACATTAGTATCATTAATAAAAGACATCTGTAGTATCATATATAATATACCTGGTATGACATGCATTAAAAATCGACAGTTAACTCCAAATCGTATTAATCGGAGGGCAGCTAAAAAATCACAGAAAAAAGGATAAACTGATATTATAATTAACAGAAACATGTTATTAATTATTTGCACCCATTTTCAAATAGTCTAATCTGAAGAATAAGCTCATTTGATTATGTGAATTAAAATGGGGGAATAAACATAACTAGAAATGAAAAAATACTAAGTTATAAATGGCATTAAAAAGCAGTATTTACAAAAGAATATGAACAATGTCATTTGATTTCAATTTTTTTTTAAAGAAATTTTTTACTTTTTGGAGAAGTTTTCTTTTAAAGATCAGTGAGCTCTCTTGATTTAACAATGTTTATACATTACTTTCGATCCAAGCCACAGTAAAATTTTAAAATTAGAAAGCTGAAAAAATAATAAAAAATTTTAAAAATTTTTAAATAAATATTGGAAACTAAGAAATATTCATATTTATTCAAATAGCTATTAATATAAGTATGGTAATTATGTAGTAATGTAAGTAATTTATTGAGAATCTTCAGATGTACTAACACTTTCAACATCTTTATTTTCAGAATTTTAGTTCTCATTTTCCTTATTGTACTAAAGCACTTCATCTTTAGTGCCATTTCAATCAGTGATTCAACACTTTAAAAAGATTTTATTTATAATACTTTCTAATATTTCTGTCTAAGACTACAAAACCCACTGAGGTATTGTAAAAAATGATGTTCAATTTATATTACCAATTTAAGTCAAATGATGATCTGCTGAATTAAACCATATTTCTTAATGGGTTCCATCCAGTTTGTAAAGAGCTTGTTATCAAACATGTCATATGACTAGACTAGTCATACCTCCTGGTATAAGAATATGACCAATGAGCTCTGACTGATCATACTTGCTGACTGTGCTATTGGCAAAAATAAGATGGTCGAAAATTCACTTTGAATTTGAGCTGCACCTTAATTTTACATCTTAAAAATATGAAAAATGGAGCTTAAATTTGAAGTAATATGGTGCATTTCAAATTGCATACAATTAAATTACATACTATTGCAGGAAAAAATGATTCACAAATACTCTTACATCATCTGCTATCACTGCTTTTACCCCATGGATTTTCTTCTTTTTGTATTTTTCATGAGGACTTACGTTTCATGTTGATTTTTCTGTCACTCCACAATGAACTAACTTCACTTTGCTTTTCAAACAGGCACTGGTTAATCTGCTTCCAGTTAATTTGCTGTTAACTGTAATTATTTGTCTGTCTGTTATTGTTTGTAACAAGTTAGCTGTCTAACAATCTATATCTATAATTTTTAGGATCCACAAACTGCTATACCTAAAGGAACCCTTCTAGCCATTTTGATTACTACATTGTCTTATATTCTATTTGTGGTAGTGGCAGGAAGCACTGTTCTTCTTCATGCAAATGGAAATATTGAATTAGTCAAAAATGGAACATTATTTCTTTTATCGAACTGCACACTTGGAGAAAAAAGTGATTGTGAATTTGGTCTTCTCAACGATTATCAGGTACAAAGCATTTACTTTTTTCTATTTTATAACTTTAGTTTTCTATGCTTAAAATATGCTTGATTGTTTCACGGGAATTTCTTCTTAAAAATCAAACAATTTGTTTAATTTTTTCCATTTTTAAATATTTATGTTTCTTAATGCAGGGTCAACAAATAAAAAGATTTAACATTTCTTGATTTTAATCCTCATGCTATGATTCCAATTAGTTGGTTTGTTTAAAGCATTCGTAAAGATGGCCACTTCAGTGTTTTTTTTTTTTAATTATTATTAGAAAGAGATTAATACCAAGATTTTTTTTTTTTAACCTTGTGTCTGTTTGCGATCCAAAATGGAAAGGTAATAGTTATTTTGCTAAGTCAAAAATTAACAGTGCATTTATTGCATGAAAGGGATGAAGGCCTAAGTAAACACTGTCTAGTCATTTATTCTGAACACAAAGATTGTAGTTTTCTAATATAAAGCTGAAAAAGTCCTGAAGTGTTTTGATGCAACAATGACTCTAAAGATTAGCTTAACTTGGGGCTAATATATTAACAATAAAGAAAACATAATCATCAATTATTAAATAATCATGTAAATCAATTTACATGATGTTTATATATTAGAATTGTTTATATATTTATATGGTAGTTAAAAATTAGAATTGAAGTAAAACTGAGGATAATATAAGACTTTATTAAATTTGCATATTACATTTTCTTCCATTTATTTTGGTTTTGCATAGTTTCTCCTCAAAAACTGAATGGAAAAGAGAACTGTACATGAATGAATGCAATATTTATTGAATGAAAATCTGAAACATTTGTTTGTGTGTAAGTGAACAGCTTGGGATAATATCCTGTATGCGATTTGTAGGCATGTAAAATAAATTTACTTAAATGATATTAGAATTGTATTTTTGTTCGTGTAAACTGAAATACAAAATTTGCCAAGATACAGAAAATGAAGACCCGGTTAAAAAAATAATTAGTAACTATAGAAGTTATTTTTATTTTTTTATTTTTTTAAAGTAAAAATAATCAAGTTACTCATAAATCTCAATAATGTACATTTTTTTATGCTAGCAGTTACTGTCTGTTGATTGGAAGTAGAAAGAAGGAACAAAGTGATTTATATTGCTGGCTGTTGATTGAAAGTAGAAAGAAAGAACAAAGCGATTTATGTTGTGTGCATATATCTCAAAAAAACTGCAGATGATTTTATAAGGCATGAATGAATCAAAATTTGATTTAATATCTTCATTCCTTGGTATCAACTAAAAGTTCTGGCATTTTTTCCCTTATGAAAAGTACATTGAAACATGCCAGAGATATATGATTTAAACTACCTAATCATTTTGATTTGGAAAAGTATATTCTGTTTGTTACAATTTTTAAAAAAAATGCTTCTTTGTTTGGTGGAAGGGGGAACCGATGCAAAAATAAACACAAGAGGATAAGGCAACTTTCTGAAAATATAAATAAAAGTTTAAATTAGAAATACAAAAATTGATCATAAATTCATGAAATGCTATATTTTAATTTACTTTAATATCTGATATCAATTATCATAATATTTGAAGTAATTGAAAAGTAGATGAATTTTTTATCATTCGAATAATATAAAAACTTTTATGAAAATTTAAACATTATAAAAGGGATGATCAAATTTGTTGATATTGATCATATTGAGCATGAGTAATCAAATTATGGCATTGTTTTATAGTAATCTTTTACAGTCTTTCTGAAGTATCAATATTAAATACAATTAAAAAAAGTAACCATTTTATGAAACATGCTAATCTTAAACTGAAATATTTTATCAATTTTTTGTTGTGTGATAGAGATTAGAGTAAAGCTGATTTTTTCTTTATTATTAAGCCAAGAAGTTAGATTGCTATATGCATCAACTGTTTGAATTTTGTCTTATAAGAAAAAATGTTGATTTAATAATCAGCCGAAAATTTAGAGAAATGTGTTTATATTCAAACAAATGCAAAATTAAATCTTATGTAAAGTTATATTTGTTAATGAATTCAATAAACCAATACCTTAAGTTTGGTAATAACTTCATATAATCATTGTTACTATTTTTTATTTTCATTAATGTAGGTGATGGAAATGGTATCAGCTTTTTCACCAATTATATATGCTGGAATATTTGCTGCTACACTCTCATCTGCACTTGCAAGTCTTGTAAGTGCTCCTAAAATATTCCAGGTAATATTCCCATATATTATTTTCTGTTATTGGGCAGTTAAGGACAATATGAACAATATTTTTTTGCCATCTAAAAATAACAAATAATAGTATGTTCTGTGTATTTTTTATGTATGTGTATAGGTAAGAGTTATTTCAATTTTCTTAAAGCAAACCTTAAAAATATTCACTTATTAAAAAGAACATGACTGTTTTGTAATATAATTTCAAGGCAAACAGTATAAAGTGCAATAGAAAATATTAAATGCAAATATTTTGAAGTTTTTTTAGTATATAGTATGTACTTGGAAAAACATAGTTTTGTATAATTTCATGAGATCTGTGCAGAAAGTATTGGGCCACTTTACTTAACTCAGAAACTAGTCATGCAGCTTCAGTAAACCTGGCAGAGAATTGAGGTGGATTTTACAGGACATACTAAAATAATCATTCTAATCCATAGCTATTCTTTTCAAACAAAAGCACATTAAATAAACACTTACATGGTATTACTATTATGTTTACTATCACAACTAAACTAGCACATCTACTTTTTTTTAACTTATAATTCCTCTCTTGATACTGTTAAGTTGTTTAAGAAGGCATAATGATGCTGTAATGAGTGAAACCCAGATAAAATTGTTCTTTTGCTCAATTTGAAGTTCACAAATGTATTCGCTCAGTCACTGTGGATAAGACCGTAAGAAATTGTGAAAATTGGAATTGTATTTGAGCCACAGTACAGTCTCCAATTTAGGAAAAAATCTACGATATTTTGATGACATCACAAGTGTGCATGTACTAGTTAGTTTGTAACAACGTTCAGTTTTATGTTAGAGTCGACAGTGAGCAGTTGTGGGAGTGAGTACTGATTTTGTGTGTACCAAAATAAGTATAAAATGCTGAAAAGTAAAGATGCACTAAGAAGACAACACAAGCAGAAAAATTAAAGATTTATTGAAAGAACATAGTAAAAAAAAAAACATTTTAGCTGTAAAAAGGAAGGAACACAACTAGTGGTATTATGAAAATAATAAGAAAAAAATAATAAAATTGATTGAAGTTGTTAGTTTTCAAATAAATCAAGGTGCTTCTACTGTTGCCAATAATAAATTGTCAAGTTTGGTTGTACTTTTACCAGATTATAGTGGAGAGATTATTCAATGATAAATATCCATTCTTTAAAGTAACAAACAAAAATAACAAGCAATATAATAAAATTTAAGAAACATTAATAATCTTAGGAAGTAGTCCTATGCATATAAACCCAGCCATCATTTGGAACAAATGTAACAGACAGCCTATCATCAATTTTTATTAGTTCAAGAGCATTACCAGCTGTAAGTAAATATTTGGATCATCAAATAACTGTTACTTAAAGACTCTTTCTAGTTCAGCTTGTGATTCTACATCTCTTTTTCTCTGTCTGTTCGCCATTTTTGGTTCACCAAAATATTCTGCTTATTTTTGTAATTTTTCATCTGAGAAGTTTTTGCTTCTTAATAGCTATCGGTTATGAGTAGAATGCTGTCTTCAGTGATTCTTTCCTATCCAGGCTTTCTAGCTGATTTAGAAATTTCTCCCACAGCTGCGGTACAATCATTCATATGATAGAAGAACCTGCAAAATACAATGAAACCATGGTTCACGAACTTAATTTGTTCCTGAAGGTAGTTAATTCATCATCTGAAATATATGTAAACCAAAACAAATTTCCCCATAGGAATTAATGTAAAATAAATTAATCCATTCCCAGATCCCAAATGATTGCTTAGAAAAGGGTACTTTGCATTTAAGTTCATAATGCAAAACCAACGGAATTCATTAAATCTAATACATATGCAATATTTAACAACATATAAAAAACAAGGAAATTTGAATTAAATTTTATTGTTATCTCTATGAAGGAAAGCTGATGCCGTAAATAGAAAATCGTGAAGAAAAGAAAAGTGCAAAATGTTAGATTTGAAAGGGAACTCCTATTCCAAAAATTATCAGATAGCTGCTGTCTTTTCTTTTCTCTTTCTGTTAACAGTGCTCACCTCTACTTGAGAATCGCTGAGCCTTTATCCTATTACCTTTGTCTTCCATGATTTGTTTCTGTCTGTGTTTAAGAATTTTTTCTTAAAGCAAGACATGGCATTGTTACTGAAATTATTTACGTGGGTGTCTTCTAAGTTGCTTGACTATAAGAATTCCAGCTTTGTGGACCCACACTTATTTACGTTTTACAAATAGTAGTAGGATGATTAAGATGTATAGCATTTGGAAGAAGTGAACTTGTTAACAAAGCAATACATGCATGCACTTTTCTTTAGATAGAATTTAAAACATACCACTGTCTCATGGTATATATAGACTGTCTTTATACCTTTGAATCTCAACAAAAGAATATGAGGTTGTCAGAATCTCAGCACTTCCTCCTTGACAACCCTCCTTCAGGTATGATACTCTCTTTCGCTGCACAGGAGACAACACTGTGTCCTTGATAGGTGTGCTCATGGAGTCCAAAGCAGCGACTTTAACGTCGTCTGTCAACAGAGAGGAGATACACTCCCATATTTTTCCTCCTCTGCAATAACTGCATTTTGGATTATTATTTGTTGCTGGCTTACTTATTTGTATCTTGGAACATCATTCCTCATCTAGAACATTTTTCCTGTGAAAAATCTGTTTATAAATTCAAGGTTCCACTGTATATACTAATGCAAGCAGAAGTTCCTTTTAAACTGTGTTTAAAGAGTTAGTTGAAATTCTCTTCGAGGTTACATCAATAAATTTCAAATATTTACAGTATTAAAAAAATGCCTTTAAAATTGTAGACCATTTTTCTGAAGAATTCCTGCAGAGAAAAAAAGGAAAAAGGTTCTTTTAAAAGAACTATTAGTTCACTGAACTGGCTAATTTCTAAACTAATATAAATATGAACTATCTTATACTGCATAAAACAAGATTGACTCTATTGAAATTTCAGGTTAGGTTAATTGATTAAGGCAAAGCAATTAGAGAGCCATCTGCCTATAAGGAGAGATGCCTTTGTGGAATTGGCATTTCAGGATTAAATCATGCATTTTTAAGATAAAAATCTTTATGCTTTCTGGAATTCTCATTGATTATATTAAACATAATTTAAGTATTAATAATTTGTTACATTACATTTGTTCATTAGAAATCATATTCAATGTTTTTTCTTACAGGCATTGTGCAAGGATAAATTATTTCCAGGTATTTATTTCTTTGCAAAAGGTTATGGAAAAAATAACGAACCTAGAAGAGGATATTTGCTGGCATTTGTTGTGGCTCTTGGATGTTGTGCTATAGGTATTATTATTTTATCATATGTGTTGCTTTTTATATCATGTTACATCTGAAGTTTAATACTAAAGATTTTAAGTTATGAATTGCACAATAAAATCATAAAATATCTTTTGCTAAAATATATGTGGCTAAATCCTCTAGGTACATACAAAAAATAATATTAGTATATTATTTTAAATTGCCAAACTATATTACTATGTGCAATTATTCTGTATTAAATCTATTTCATAATATAAAAACAGGATATTATTTGAATGTTGATTTGATTTTAATATAATATAGCCTTTACTTGTTTCTTAACTGAGTGTTTAAACTTGTTTCTTGACTGAGTGTTCTTAACTGAGCAAACCGAGTACTGAAATGTTAAGCAATAATAAATACTGAAAATTAAATTAGTATTGGTGTTACTAAACTAGTTTGCAAACTAATACAGTGATTACTTATTGGATAACAAAACTCACATTTTTAGAGTAGTCAGTGGCAGCAGTTTCCAGAAATATTTGAAAGAACCAAACATATTTAATATGTTTTTCATGTCATATTAAAAATGCAAACAGTTTGGAAGTATTAACCAGATTTCTGTCATAATATGTATATGATAGGAATTAAATCAAGATGTTTTTAATATGAATAGGAGCATTTAAAGCAAAATATATTAAATACACCGAGATAGTTTAGCCTGAAATTTTTAGTTTCTTTTCAGTTTTCTGATAGGTTTTCTTAGTATAGTTTCCCATGAGTACTGGTTTTAAGATTAAAGCAAGGTAATTTTATTCATGCATAAAAACTTTGTTGTGAAGAATCAAATAGACAATTAAGTTTATCAATATTTTCTATGCCTATAAGTTTAAATAATTTTAAATTACATTTTAGGTGATCTTAATCACATTGCTCCACTGATCTCGAATTTTTTCCTTGCGGCATATTGTCTTATCAACTTGTCATGCTTTCATGCTACATTCGTAAAAGCTCCAGGTAAGTGAAATATATTTGTTTTTCTCTTAAACGGTCTAGCATATTTTAAGAAAAAAAGGCTTTTTAGAATTATAATGGCTTTATGATTATTATAATTTATAAATTATGATAATTCATAAATTTATTGATCTCATAATTTACAAATTATAACAATTCATAAAGATATGTATCCATTTCATAAGTTTATAGCAGGGATTTTGTGAATTCAATTTAAGAGAAATTGGTGGAAGAAATTTGAACATGTGTAACTATTCCAATATTTATTAATCCCACATTGCAACAAAAACTGAGTCAAAAGTAATTTGAAATTTCATCTGTGGAATGAGAGAAGAAAAACAAATAATCAACAAAACATTACCAAATAGGAAGTAGATTTATTTAGTAACTCTCAATAGCTGCAACATTCTGTTTCTTCATTATTCTAAGGGTTTTCTTGTAGGGGTCTATCCATCACTAACTCACTTGCTTGAAAATATTAAATGTGATGAAATAGTTTTATTTTACCTTTTGATGTTAGCTGTTCAAAGGGTTTTCAGCTCTTAAAATATAATATTTTTATGACTAATATGTACCTGCTTTTAAAAACATGTATTCTTTCATATATATCTATCAAAGCTTTTCTTCATACATATTAGTCTTGAATGGTATATTTTGTAATCATGAAATATCTATATCTACTGAATGTAATTTAATGATGTTTTTTTTTTTTTTTTTTAGGTTTTCGCCCTGCTTTCAGGTATTATAGTATGTGGTTAGGCTTCTTAGGAGCAATCCTTTGTCTACTAGTCATGTTTATTATCAACTGGGTGACATCTCTTATAACCTTTGCGGTTGTCACTTTTTTGTACCTTTGTATATACCACAGAAAACCGGGTAAGATACATTTCAAAATATCGCTGTTTTACTTGCTTTTGTGTTAAATGGTTAATGTGGATTATTTAATCTCATATGAACTTTAGAATGAATCCTTTTTGATGCAGTATCTTTCCAGATGTTAACTGGGGATCTTCTACTCAAGCTCAAACATATTCTATGGCTCTTAATGCTGTCATGAAACTTAATGAAGTTGCAGATCATGTTAAAAATTATAGGTTGGTATAGTAATTTTCTAAGCAATTTGTATGATATTTAATTAGTTTTTAAAATGAAAAGATCTTATAAACAGTATATGAATATAATTATTTGCATTTTGATGAAAACAATATTTAGTAGGTTTTTTGAGTAGCATTTTAATTTCTGTTCTAGTTAATCAAATGAAAAATTTAATATAATGTAAAGATATTATTGTCAAGTGTATCATGAACAATTTGTAATGTGGATTCATGATAGCTTACTGCATGCAGAGTTTTGTTTGATGTTAATAAATTAATATTCTGCTATTAAGATAAGAAAAATTAACCACTGGCTTTTAAAAATGCTGCATCCAAATCATAAAATGATACAAATTGCTAAACCTCAACTGCAATCTTTTTAATTTGGGTTTGGATGTCTTTCTATTTAGTGTTCAAAATACTTTTTATATTCTAAAAAAGAAAAATTGTCATAGGTGTAGCTTTAACGTTTTTTTTTCATATGCTTGGTATTACAGAATTGCAAACATAACACAACATGGACTTAGTAGATAGCAAATTGCTGAAAATGAAATGTTCTATGAAATCTGAAGTGCATATTTCATAATACTTAGCTAAAAATTGATCTATTAAAATTTGAGCACAATGCATAATACTTTGCATAATACAAAACATAATACATATTATTCATCCATTAAATATTTTTAATGGAAAAAAAAGAATAAATGAAAATATATAATCTAGCAGAATGACTGCTGCAACAGAAAAATATAAAAATTATATACTTAAAGGCAAAATAACTAGACTCTTGAGTAGTAAATTTAATGATACTTGTTCATCTTTCACATTCTTTCCATCTTTGCACTGATTTGTCATTTAAATAGTAGAGGAAAAATGTATCAGTTGCATAAATATCTTGCACATTGCATAAGCTAATTTCATCAAAGAGGTAAATTGTATTTCTAAAGGGATTGTGTTATTCAATAAATTTGTGATCCAAAATCTACAATATTTTCCCACTGTTTCCACTGTTATTTCTGTTATTTTTCACCACAAATACTCAACTGGGGGGCACTGTTGTTCCATCTGTCAAGTATTTGCAATAAATCCAGCCTTTCTTTCTGTTTGAAATTGCACATAAAATCTGAAGGCATTTTATTGCAAAATGAGACCTGTTATGACTGTTTCACATGCTTTGACCTCTGAAACCAAAGCTTTGCTCAATGAATTAACAAATTTCAATGAATGAATGAATAATGAATTTTCTCACACTTAACACCTTTCATGCTATTTCTTCCCTTTAAAATTTTATTGTTCAAAAACCATTATTCAACTTCTGATTTCTTCTTTTTCTAGCCTTCAATTTTTTATCTAGTTCCTAAATTCATGAAAATTTTAATTCATGCCTTTACTTTTATTTAGTCTTTTTAATGCATCTCATTTGATCTTCTTGGCATTGTTTGTTTCTTCCTTCTTTTTTTCATCTTTTTGCAAGACATTCTGAAATGCAGCACATGTACACAGCATAAAATCCTAACTTCAGATAAGATAATTCACATTAAATAGAAAGAACTTCCTATCATAAACACAGAGGAAGTAATAACTCTTTGACTTGAGCTATCTCACTTTCAAAAACCTAAAGCATGTAGTTTGGACAAAGAAATAGCTCCTTGGTAACAAAGAAACTATAGCACGCTTTCCAAGAACTGAAATTAACAAGAATTGATCTGAATAACATGAAAAACAAGATGTTCGCTTTGTCAAGCATATGAGGCTTAAAGAGGAGAGATGCCTTCATTGCTTAAGGGAACTTACTCTTATTTACTGAGGAATCCAAACTGAGCTGCAAGTTTTTCCATAACTTTATCAATACATAGCTTTCATTTTAATCATAGGTACTAATACAGAAGTCACTCTGAATTTTTTTAGATACATACAGACAGTAAGTGGCAGAAAAAAATTATTGTTTAGATTTGAAAATGTGAACTATTTTAGCCTTGCAGGCGATTTTTTATTGGCCAGTTGCAAGTAGTTTAGCATATAGTAAATTTTAGTCAAAGGGAAAAAAAATGGAGCTGACGCAAGAACACTGTTGCACTATGATTTTCTATGGTTTTAAAGTGGGATTAAATCAAGAAGAATGCGTTCAACATCTACAAATAGCATTTGAAAATGATGGTTCCATCTTGTGCTACTGCATTCAGATGTTTACAGAATTTCACAGAGGTCACAACTCTCTTCAGGATGAAAAACATACAGGAAGGCCATGTCAGTAGTAATCCTGGATAATGTGTCTGCCATAAGGAAAATATTAATTGATGATAATCGCTACACCTACCAAATGATATAGAAGGAACTGAACATAGGATTTGGAGCCATGCATAAAATTATTCATGAAGAATTATACATGAACAGACTAGTTTCCTGTAGGCTTCTCCATAATTTAACTGAGCACCAAAAAGGAGCATGTTAGAATCAGTAAAGAAACCCTTAAATTATTTGAAGATGATGGCCACTATATTAGTTTTAAAATTGTAACTGGTGATGAAGTGTACATACCATTTTTTGGCATTCCAACATGTCTAGAAAGTAAAGTATGGGTCTTTGAAGATGATCACATGCCCACAATGATGAAAAGACAACGTGACAACTTTGTAAAGCTATTTGACTTGCATATTCCACTGCATTTTATTCATATCAGTATTAAACATAAATTTTAGAGTGACTATTAATATGCTTGATTATCTTAACTTGGCTAATTTCATATATTATTTCCAGATTTATATTTTATTTATTTTAGTTTATGATAAACAGAATTATATATTAAATTTTTATTTTTAGACCTCAGTTACTTGTGTTGACTGGACATCCAAGTCATCGTCCAGCCCTTGTGGATTTTAGTTACACTATTACAAAGAAATTGAGTTTATTAATTTGTGGAAATGTAATTACAAAGGTGTGTTATTGTTGCACTCTATTAATATTTTTATATATTCTGAATTCTAACTTGCTTTATAAATGATTTACTATGCATTTTTATATTCTTTAGGAACATTTGAGTCACAAAAGTAGAACAGGAATGTTAGAAATGGGTCACAAATACTTGAGGTATCGAAATATCAAAGCCTTTTACAGTGCAGTGGAAGACCAGTCTTTTTCTCGGGGTGTATCTTCATTGATTCAGGTGTGTATCTTATAACATACTTTGAGTTTAATAATTTAAACTGTGTGGTTAATATTAATAAATTATTGCTACTGAAATATATTAAAGGTTAAATATTTTTATGTAATATAAACATATGAAAAAACTTAAGATTAATGTTCTAAAATATATAATTAGTTAACACTCTGAAGACTATGACTGTTTGATTCTGCTCATGAAGATCTATATTTAAACAACATTTATTAGCTATATTTGTATAATTACTTATTTTTTCTTTGTTTTCATAATCTTCCATCCATTAGAATAATATTTAAATTATTAATGGAGATAAGGAAACAAAATATTTTAATTAATAAGATAATCTACAGCAAATGTCAAAAAAAAATCTTATGACTAGATCAAGTGTTATGTTACTCAGAAAGTTAATGAATATAAATATGGCATTTGAAAGTGCTGGTGTATAGAACTAAAATTTAGAAACCAAGAATCTTAAAAAGTATAACAATTCTAAAGCCGAATATAAGCTTAATGAAAATAACCAGTATAACTGATTTAAACAAATAAATTTCTCTGCTCTTTTATAGTACGCCCATGCAAAAATTAATTATTAGGTAGAGCATTTTTAAACAAATTCATTGAGGTATTTATTTATTAACTTACTAATTGATTCTGATCATTAAAGTCCCCCCCTGCTGCAAAACATATTTTATCTCTTTGACAATATGGTTCCTTCATTTTATCCATTACCAAAGGCTTGCAAATGAATTCTATAATAATTTAAGATTTGGAATAAGATATATCGATAATAATTCAATTATATCATACTGAAATAAGACTTCTAATCTGGGAATATAAAAGTTAGTCAAAAAAATTTATCTTTTCATTAAGAAACAATGTTTATTCATTCATATCTGTGATATGTAAGCAAAAAAAAAATTTACTTCGGCATGTTCATGATACAAAAACTGATCAAGAACTGTAAAGTTTCTGAATTCTGGGGGAAAAAAAGCTTACAAGTAATCTAAATGACATACAAATCAAAGCAAAATCTGTAGATTAGGCTATTTGAAAGCAGAAAATGTGAAAAATAAGCAGTGCCCTCGCCGGTACTCGAACTACGGACCTTTTGAATTTGTGCTGAGCATGCTGACCACTACACTACAAAGGCATGCAAAGAAGGCGAGAGAAATACCTTATATACTCCCCCTTTTAAAGGGCGACTTTGATTAAGGGACTCAATGGCCAAATCCCGGTGTTGGAGAATCATCATCCACCAGCTTTTTTAGTCTGAGCACCACTGTAGAGTTATTAGGCTATTTGGAAGCAGGAGATGTGAAAAATGAGCAATGCCGGGACTTGAACCACAGACCTCTTGAATACGTAGCAAGCGTGCTGACCACTACACCATGAAGGCATGTAAAGAAGGCGAGAGAAATACTTTATAAATGATACAAACATTTCACTTTACTTTTTATGTAAAATAATGCCTCTTGCAGTCTACTGATAAAACCAAATCTTATATTTTAAATACAGTTAATTCTCAGGTCAAAGCTATTTCAATTTTAGAAGATTGAGTGTTTTTTCTGTTGTTCTTTTGTGAAAATGTAAGCAGAAAAGAATCAAAATATTTTATTATTTAAAACTGCTTTGTTTTTGAATAAAATTTTTATAAAGTTATAGACAGGAAATAAGAAAGACATCAGTCTATATTAATGATGGACAAACTTCTTTAGAAGTTGGCCAAAAAGCAAAAGAAAAAATTTTGTAGCCCAATATAATTTATTCTAAAACTTTAAAAAGAATGTACAAATGTTAATGTGATGAATAAAACTGCAACTACATTTTTAAAAGTTCCTTAAATTCAGGTTCAAACTACAGTGAACTAATTCTAAAAAGTTTTGCTAAATGCTCATCCATCAGTCTATTTCTAATAACTTTCTTCCTAAAGTTCATGACAGAAAACACTTATTCACCTGTATGAGATGAAGCAAACATAATGCTAATTTTCTGGGTGTGTGATAAATTTGGGAAACTTGCTTTTGATAATGATTTGTAAAACTCTAATTTTGGAACACTGAAGAAACAATTGCTTATGATTATAAGCTGCAGATTTGGCCTCACTGCTTCATAATTTACACTGAAAAGCCGAAATTCAGTTTTCTCTGGCCACCTTCATAGAAAAAAGAAAAAAAGCACTTCTGTTCATTTCGAAAGATTATCAGTAAATATCATATCCTGAGAAATTTTCAAGAGGAGATGCAGGTCTTGTTGTACTAGTCTTCTATGCCACAACAGAAAGGCACTGCACAAAGCTTTACGAGTCCAGAGTAAATGTTAATGAAATTGGACAACAGGTCTTTTCTACTTGAACTCATTCATGTGACGTCTCTTTCTATTTTGGCACAACCACTGTAATAATTAACCCTTTTACTACAAATTAAAGAAAAAAATTCTTTTATTCCGTTTTCTATCCAAGTGAACAAAATATGTCATAAATAAAGTAAATTTAACATTTGGGATTTTTTTTGAAAAAATTTAGCATTTTGGATTTTTTGGATTTTTTTTTTCCAAGCCAAAGGCTGGGACACACATGTCCCACATGTAGCGATCAGCTTACTATAAGCACACCTGTTTTATGCTGGAAAACAGTATATATGAAATAAATTTACATTGTATGGTGCAGGGTAAAGCATTCTTTGCATAACCCAACATTATGTACTGGGCAACTCATATTTGTTCTTTTCTCTATGTTCATTTGTGTACAACGAGCACAGCGGCATCTTAATGATCCCCAACATTCAGGAGATTCTTAGCAATCTTCAACTCAGCAGTAATTTTTAAACTTTTACTGGGACGTATATGTCCCATTAGCAGTCAAAGGGTTAATATATAGTATTATATAATGTATAATAATATCATAAATATGATATAAATATTTTTTTTAATTTGCACTGGATCAAATAGATCCTTCAGGTAGGCCGGAGCTGGTCCGCGACTGAAGTTTGCCATCTGCGGTTTAGATGCTAATACAGAATTTTATCAGTTTACCATCAGGTTTTACTTTTTGATGAAGGTAACGAAGAATGTATAAAAGTAGTAACCAGAAATTGTGTAACAAACGTAATATTATATGGCTTAAGAACTGTCTTTTATTAGTTGAAAAAATAATAATATAAAATCTTATAAACAATTATAACATCTTACAGAATATTATTATGAAGGAGTACTTGTGTTTAATTGATTCTTACATTATAAAAGTGTTATTATGCTAATAAGCAGCATACTTTTATAATGCAGAAGTTAGATTAAAGATGTTGGGTTTGTTGATCGACAACTTCCTGTTTTGCCAAGAATTTTTACGTATGAAAAATTAATTATGAATTATGAGAAATTTTATTTTGAATTTTCAGAATAATTAATTTAAATATTGCATTTCATTACATTTTAAATTACAAATTATAGCAACATTGTAATTACTATTTTAAATTAAATTATATGATAATGGTGCCATACCCAAAGCAAAATGTTATGATATTCTTCAAAATATAATAGCATTTTAAATCATTTACATTACTTTAACTAGAAAACTGCTTTTAATATGTATATATATATTATATTTTAATCCAATATATTTAATAGGTTGCTGGAATGGGAAAACTGAGACCCAATATGATACTAATGGGATATAAAAACAATTGGGAAAGTTGTGCTCATGATGAAGTCCAAGAATATTTTAATGTCATTCAGTAGGTCAATTTCTGAAATTATAATTTGTTAATTAATATTTTTTATGATATTACATTCACACATTTTTGTGTTTTTTCTAATTCCTAATTTTTGTTTTATTACTAAAATATGCAATTAAATCTTTCAGTTTTTTTAGTTTACTGCCTATGTAAGCCTAATTAAATAACTAAAATTTCTGAAATAAGTGTCAGATGAAAGAAAACTTTCCAATGTATCTGTTCTGAAAACATAATAAATTTTTCTATTTCAAAAGTATAAGTTATTATACCATCCCATAAGTAATATCAGAGTTTAATATCTAAAATTGAAGAACCATAACCTTGTGAAAGGTTGTCAGGAAAAGCAAAGAAAAATAAATATATAAAAGAACTAATTAATAATAAAATTCAGTAAATTGTAAAGAGATAAACTAAAATTTAATAAATTAAGGTATTTATAAATTAAATTTAATAAATTAAGAATCATGCATTATTGAATAATAAAATTGAATGCCGGAGCTCATTGTTTTGGGGATTTAGCCTGGAATTACAGTTTCACTCAAAAACTAAGAAGAGAATCATAAGAAACAGTGGAGCCAAACTTCATCTGAAAAAAGTAAAATGTGCTATTTCAATAGGGGATAGAAACAAAGATTTTTTTTTTCTGTTCAACAATGAAAGAAAGTGAAATGGTTAAAGTGTCACTAATGAGAATGCAGAGAATGTTGAAAACAGAATTTGTAGAAGGAAATTTTAGCAGAGCAGTGCATCTATGAAAATAAAGAGAGAAGAGTTCAATACTTTCTGACTATGGTCCCTTGTCATTATAAATCTAGTTATCAAGCAGGATGTGACAGAAAAAATATGTTCCGCCAAATCCTAGGATTAACCCTTTGATTACGAATTAAAAGAAATACCCGTTTTCTATCCAAGTGAACAAAATATGTCATAAATAAGGTAAATTGAGCATTTGGTATTTTTTTGACAAACAGTTTTCAAGCCAAAGGTTGGGCCACATATGTCCCAGCTGTAGTTAATGGTGGGAATACCTATGTCCCATATGTAGTGTTCGACTTACTATAAGCAAGCCTATTATTCTGGAAAACTTTATTATATGAAATATATTTGACATCGTATGATACAGGGTAAAGCATTCTTTGCATAACCTAACATTACACATTAGGCAACTCAAATTTGTCCTTTTCTCTATGTTAATTTGTGTACAACGGGCACAGCAGCATCTTGATTTTCCAACTATTTGAAGATGATCCCCAATATTCAGGAGATTCTAAGTACTTTTTAAAGCCAGCAGTAATTTTTAAACTTTTAGTAGGACATATATGCCCAGTTAGTAGTCAAAGGGTTAATGTGGAAGCTGAAAGCAAATGTAAGTTTCTGGTGTACATATGACATTTGCACCCACACATTTGGTTGCAATGTTCCAAAAAGGTCTGTGGGCACTATTTCCCTTGGAAAGTCATTAGTATTTTTTT
>KK113568.1:10502-21056 GCA_000611955.2 Stegodyphus mimosarum | reverse complement strand
AGAATTTGTTAGAGTAATGTAGCTCCAACGAATCGCTTTATCTGGGCCCCTGGCCATCTTTTAATTAAATTTATTAATTTTATTAATTATTAAAGATTCCATAGTTAAAAGATTACACAAAATTAAAGTTAAACAATAAAATGAAACATACTACGGTTACTTTTAGTAGATTAGTTGTTACAATTACTATTACAATTAGTAACCTGTTAATTTACGTGAAAAACTATATACATATTTACATTGACGTCGATCATGCAGGGTCTATCTCTTATGTCTTAGGAAATTAAAATCCTAATCGATGGGTCTTGAACTGCCCTCATTATTTCCTTCATCGCCATTAGATGTCTTTTACTGGATGCTAGAATTTGTGGACTTGGGATTTTTGGAAGAACTTTGTATCTTATTCCTGATATCTTCGGACATCTGTAGAGGTAGTGGGAGGCGCTTGCCAGTGACCCACTTGTGCCGCATGCGCATCGCACATGTTGTTTGTGGAACCTTTCCATGTAACTTGGGAAGCAACCATGATTGTTTAGAAGTTGGACCAGTAAGTGGTCCGCCCTTAGTCGTTTTAGTGACGTCTTCGGGTAGAAGTCGTATGTGTGTCTTCCTGTCTCCTCTTCCTCCCATCTGGTTTGCCAGATGTCTAGAAATTCTTTTAGAATTTTAGTCTTTGCCGCCTGTTCTGAGAGGGGGACTTGGATGTCTATCTCTAGCTTTTGTGTTGCTTGTTTGGCTTCCTGATCAGCCCTTTCGTTCCCTTTGTTCCCTACGTGGGCTTTTATCCAGTTTAATTCTTTGTTTGACTTTATTGTGTTGATTATTTCTTTTAAGCTGATAATGCTTCTTGATCTTTGAACTGTGCGGTTCAAGCTTTGTAGTGTGCTTTGACTATCCGTGTACACTCTTGTTTCTTTGTTCTAGCCATAATAGCGCTCTTTTGAGTGCTATAACTTCGGCTTGAAAGACTGTGGCTTCGTTGTTTAGTCTATACAGCTCTTTGTAAAATTCTTCGTTGTTCTTGAAGGCTACAAAGGCCGCCCCTACTTTATTGTTGAGTTTTGACCCGTCTGTATAGACTTCTAGTTCTTTCCCTTTTGGGGGGTCTTTTACCCATTTTATGTTTCTTACCCTTGCCGGATGGATGTGGGTTTTTGGTAGGCGCTCTTTTATTTCATGTGCTTCTATTGTCAATTCTCCCATTGTTATGTTTTCTTTATAATGGATGAGTCTGTAGACTCTTTGTTCCATTTCTGCTCTCAGGTCTAGTGGTAGAATACCCGAAAGAACCTGAAGTGCCGATGTCGGCGTGGTCGAGTAAGCCTTCGTTATGCTTAGAAGCGCTCCTCTTTGAATTTGAGATAGTTTTTGCCTTTGCCGCATTGTCCCTGTGTACCACACTGGGCATCCATAAAGGATCATTCGTTCTATTGCTCTGTTGTACAGGGTTTTTATT
Source organism: Stegodyphus mimosarum (assembly GCA_000611955.2). Taxonomy (NCBI): domain Eukaryota; kingdom Metazoa; phylum Arthropoda; class Arachnida; order Araneae; family Eresidae; genus Stegodyphus; species Stegodyphus mimosarum. The sequence continues at coordinate 19,600 of KK113568.1, read as the reverse complement.
AATTGCCCCTTCATATTCCATGATCTGGAAATTATATTACTTAATTTATTGATCATTATTTGCGTCTTGTCTTTAAGTATTTTTAGGTGTGGTATCCAGGTATTCTTTGAGTCTAATGTGAAACCCAGGTATTTAAGGGTATCCTTTCTTGGAATTGTCGTTCCCTTCCATTTTATCCTTGGGGGGGATCTGTGGAGTTTTGTTCCTTTGGGAAACAAAATTAGTTTTGTTTTCTCCACGCTGAATTGGAGTTTGTAGATTTTGCTCCATTGGTCTATTGTTTCTAATGCTTTATGGGCGTGGTCTTCCAGTCTTAGCCTATTATCTCCTTTTATGACTAAAATGAAGTCGTCTGTGTAAGCCTGGATGCTTACGTTTTCTCCTAGGTCTAGTGAAAGTGCTGTGTCAGCTACTACGTTCCATAATATTGGGCCCAGGTTTGAACCTTGAGGGGCTCCTTTTGCGTACTTGTGTTTGATCTTAACACCCTCTCTTTGATATCTAATATACCTATAATTGAGGTAACTTTGAATTAGTTTGTAGAGATTCTTCGGACAATTAAGTGTTTTTAGTCTTCCCAGAACCCCCGGCCACCAGAGGTTATTGAAAGCCGAGGCTACGTCTAGGGAGATTACACATGTGTGTAGTCCTTCTCCTCTGTTGTTGTCAACTTGTTTCATTAATGCCTCTACTGCGTCAATCGTGCTTTTGTCTGGCAGGAAGCCATATTGATTGGTGTTCAGTGCCTTTGTACTTATTAGGAAGTGTGTTAGCCTTTTTGCCATAAGCTTGTCCAGAACTTTACCCCATGCCGACAAGAGGCATATGGGGCGATACGCTCCTGGTGTTGATTTGTCTTTTCCTTCTTTTTGGAAAAGTACTAAGTTTCCTTCCTTCCATGTATCGGGGAAGTAACCTATTTCTAGGCATTTATTTAAAATTGTTTGAAAGAGTCCCTCATTGGCTATCAGTGCCTCTTCGACGATCTCTATTGAGAGATCATCCAGACCTGGGGCTTTGCCCTTTTTGGTTGTTCTTATTATGGCTTTTATCTCTTCTAATGTGAAGGGGTCGTCATTGAAGGGACTATTCTTTGCCTCCTCTCTGATTCTTGAGTGCTCCCCTGTGTCAGAATTGACCGGGTCTTGTGGAAAGTGGAACTCTATTATTTTTGCTATTGTTTCCTCTAGGTTGTTTGTCCATCCCTGCTGATTTAAGTTTAATCTACTTATCTTGAGGGGTTGGAAGTAACTTCCTTTTATTATATCGAAATATGTACCGAAAGGGGAGTTAATTTGGAGGGTATTCCAGTAGTTCTCCCATGATTTGCGTTTAGCTAAATTAATATTCCTTTTGTATTGTGCTTCTGCTCTTTTATATTGTGTTCTTTTATCCTTTCTTTCTTCATTATGTGTTCTTTGATACGCGCTTCTTAATTTTCTTAATTCTTTTCTTTCTTGTTTTAATTGGTGATTCCACCACGAGTTCGATTTTCGCGTCACTGTCCTTTGGACTTTATATTTTGGGAGCAGCGCATTAAGATATGCTGCTTTTAGTTTAGTTGAGATGATTTTTATTGTCTCGTTAATGTCTTTACACGTATTTAGATTAAAGTTTTTAGTCATTATTTTAGATGTTTCTTCTTTAAATTTAAGCCAATCTGTGTGGCTTCTTTTCATTCTTAGACCTATTTTTGTAAATTGAAATTTTAGATTAATTTCAAAATTAATTGCATTATGGTCACTTAACGTATTACGTTTTGCTATTTTCCAGTTTTCTATTCTCAGTCCTGTTTTGTTTCTCAATATTGTGAGGTCTATCCATGAGTTCTCTCGAGAACCTGTGAAGGTTGGGGGACTGTCTGAGTCATTAATAATGCACATGTCGTGTGCTGTTACGAAATCTTGTATTTTAGAACCTCTAGGATCTGTTATTGGAGAGCCCCATACTCTGCTCTTGGCGTTGAAGTCGCCGGTAATTATTAAATTATCTGTTTCCATGGTTTGCATTAAATTTTCTAACATCGCTAATGTGCCGTCCATGTTATCATGCGGAGGACAATAGACTGAAAGTAGTAAAAATGGAGTGTCTGCTTCCACTTTTATTGCAACTACTTCTGATGTTGTGTTTAATTCCAAAATTGGAATACTGGAATCTGTTACTATTATCGCTGCTCTTGTATTTTCTTTTGTGTGGTATATTCTATATCTTAAGGGGAATCCGCTCACTTTGTTCTGTAGAACATATGGTTCCTGTACGCATGCGAACTTTATATTAGTCTTTAATTCTAAGTCTTGTCTTAATTGTTGCGTGGCACTCCTTGAGTGCTGTACATTTAGTTGTGTTATTTTAACTAAGTCCATAGTTAATTCTTCTTTTTAGGTTTTCTAACTCCCTTCCTTTACATGCGCATTCTTTGTCGTGGCTGTTATGTCTCGTGTCTAATTTTAATTTATGGATGTCATTTGCGTGGCTGCAGTTGACGCAATTATTTTCTTTGGCCTTACATTCTGACTGAATGTGTCCCTGTTTCCCGCATTTTGAGCAACATTTCTCCATGTTGCATGTTCTTTTTGTATGTCCTAGTTTTAAGCAGTTTATACACTGCGTTATTTTTATGTACTCTTTTATATTCTTACGTGAGCATTGGATGTTGACCTTTTTTGTTTTCATCAATTTTTGGTAGGAGTCTGGGTCTATGCTCAGAACCCAGTTCATACCGTACTTCGCGTTCATGCTGAACTTAACTTCTATTTCTGCTTTTTCTAATTCTGTATTTTGTTTGATTAGATATTCTTTTAATTCTTCCCCTGAGATATCTTTATCTACATTATAGATGATTATTCTGGGGTTTAATTTTATTGGCCTTTTAGGCTCCATTATTTTCTTTAATTTTAGGTTTTCTTTTATGGCTTCCTCTAATATTTGGAGTTCCTCTCTTTTATTCGTTTCTATTAAAACACCTCCTCTTCGGATTTTAGTGAGTCTTTTGACTCCTATTTTAAGCGAATCTGGGTTAATATTTGTCACTAAGTTAGTTTTTACCTCTTCTGAGGTTGTCTCTTTATTCTTTGGGTACACGAGAATTACGTGTTCTTCATTTTGTCTCTTAGGTCGTGACTTTGATCTGCTTCTAGACCTATTTCTATTTTTTGCAGCTTTTGCTGCATAAGTCTCTTTAGTTTCTACTAGACCTTGTAGATAGTCCTCTACGTTTTGGGTTTGCTCTAGTTGGCCCTGCATGGTCGCAATTTTAAGATTTTGCTTCGTTATGATATTTAAAAGTCTATGGAAACACTTTTTAATGTTTTTCTTAAAGCTTTTACTTAAATCTTCCTGATTTAAAAGTCCTTTTAAATCACTTAGACACTCTTCTGAATTACTTTCAAATTCTTCTGTAGTATCACTTATTAGATTGTGATCATTAGAAGTCTCCATCACTGCTGTCCTGTCTGTGCGAGTCGTTGCCTGGATTTCTTCGAATCCGGGGCTTCTGGCCTCTCTGACTCTTCTGACAGTGATGATGTCCTATTCTGTCTTTGAGCTTTTTCCGGGTCTCTTTTTCCCGGCGCCTTTCGGTTCGTCTGTCGACGGCGCCATAGTGCTTTGTAATTGTACTGCGCACTATGGTCATGTAGGGGAGTGTAAGTCCTACTCGGGAACCACTGCAGGCACCTTAAAGGGTGCAACAAGTGCAGTGGGTGCTCTTCGCGGTGACCGGTACCCTGGGGTTCTCACCGATCACCACTACTAAGCTGTGGAATACGTTAGACCCTCTTGCGAGGGAGCCCCCAGACCACGGCAAGGTCTATTCCACTGGAAACCGATTTTTGCAAATAGATCACCAGATTGCCGACGTTTAAACTCAGTAGTACTAGACGGCACCCGACGTTCTTCTGAGATGCGTCAATCTGGCTCGAAGTTATTAGCACTTAAGCTTCAAACAAAACTACAATATAATCGCTTCCCCCTGGGGGATCAGTAGGGTAAGACTGGTTTTTTATCCTGCTACCTTTCGGCATAAGCAGGGATTAATTGAACATTTAACTTTGCTTAATTTTACCAACCACCATACCGTACTCGACCTCTAAATGAAGATTTGCCGACCTCGCCAGCAAAGTCCTTTATTTTAAACAAAAATTATAATACATAAATAAAAAGAAAAATCTTACAATCTTCTTGATTATATAAATTACAATTTTTTTTGTCCTATAAACAATGTTACATAAAACAATAAATAATATACAATTTCACTTATTGTAATAACAACAAATACAAAGATTATCATAACTTATAATTATTTACACAATTTCAAATAAAGAATTTTACAGAGACTGAAAAATTTCATGTTCAAATTCAGTTATTGTTTTCATAATTTGTGAAAGTCCCTTTCTAAATTTTTCATTATGATATATTTTAATTAAATCATCTTCATCTTTCAATTCAGGCAAAAACTTCAGCCATTTTCTTATTAAACTGGAACATTTCAAGACATGATCTATGTCTGCATTTATTTCACCACAAAGACACTTTAATTCCTTGATTTTAAATCTGTTATAATATGATGGAACATGAGCATGATTTGTTAGAAATTGGGCTAAATACCCATCACTAATACACCTCTTATTATTAATCTTTTTTAAATATTTAAATGTATATCTTCCTTTTGATTCATTTTCCCAATATTTCTGCCATTCAATTTTTATTTGATCATTTATTTTATTCTTAAAAGAAACCATTGATGTAGGGAGAATAACATCTATCAATTCTTTCTTTGTTGCTTTTTTGGCATAAATATCTGCCAATTCGTTACCTTCATGTCCTATATGCCCACGAATCCAATGTAAAAGAACTCTTTTTGTCTTTAAATTTTCCATTAAAATTTTATGAGTATCAAAAACCAATTTTGTAGTAGAATTTCCAGAAACTACTGCTTGAATAGCACTTTTACTATCCGAAAAAATATTAATAACTTCTATAAAATCCTTCTCTAATATCCATTCTAAAGATTTTTGAATTGCAAATACTTCAGATTGGAAGACTGTTGCATTGTCACTTAGACGATACATCTGTACTATACTCAAATTCCCATTAGAAAATGCCACAAAAGAACATCCAACTTTTCCATCTATTTTTAATCCATCTGTATAAATCTCATGGCCTTCATTCCTTGGTAACAATTTATCCCAATAATAATCAGTTTTTAATGCTGGATGAACTTCTTGAACTAATAATGGAATTTCTAAATTTTGAATATCTATTTGAAATTCAAAACAATCGACAAAATTAGAATTATTTTTCATATTGAATATAATTGATTCCTTTTGAGCTATCAAATAGATAGGCTCACAACCACTTAAAGTAAATAAACAGGCATTAGAAACTGTCCGAAAACATTTAGTTATACTCAACATGGCCAAGCGTTGAATTTGTATTAGCAAATTATTCATTCTAACATTATTCTTATACCAGGCACCACAAGCATAAAGAATCTTCCTTTCAATTCCTCTCTTGTAGTAAATTTTCTTTATTTCTCCACTCAATCCTTTTATTGCATAAAGTTTGTTCAAAATATTTGAACATTCCACTTTCATCTTTTTCAAATGAGGGATGAAGGTTAATTGATCATCAATTAAATCCCCAAATATTTTAATTCACGGACATTTTTCAATGAATGCCCTTCAATTCTACCTCTCGGAGGAGTAATTATTTTACCTTTCTTTGCAATTCCCATAATTGCACACTTATTAAAGTCAAATTTTAGTTTGACTTTTTTAGACCATTTATTGATGAGATCTAAAGTATGATCTATATCAGTATCAATCGTGTGTCTTCCACTAGCCGAGACTAAAATAATTATATCGTCCGCATATGCCTGTACTGCCACATTATCCTTAAATGGCAAATCAAACATAGAATCACACAATACATTCCAAAGAAGAGGCCCAGAATTTGAGCCTTGTGGACAACCTTTGCCATAAAATTTCTTTGAAATAATATTTCCATCTTGGAAAGAAACAGATCGTTCTTTTAAATAATTAACAAAAAGATTAAAAAATTCTTTGGCCAATTGAACTTTTAAAGTTGAAACAGAACATAAGGCCACCATACACTGTTAAAAGCACTTTTAACATCCAACGTAACTAATGCCGTATGTTTTTTCAAATTTCTATTATCTTTAATTTTCTTGAGTAAGTCACTGATAGCAAGAGTTGTACTTTTTCCTTGCATAAACCCATATTGTGCTTGGTTCAAACTTTTGGTTTTATTCAAGTAGAACCATAGTCTATTTGTCATCAATTTGTCAAGAATTTTACCAAATATTGACAACAGGCAAATCGGCCTGTATGAAGCAGGATCTCTCTTGTTTTTACCTTCTTTATTAAATAGAACCAAAGATGCAGTTTTCCAAATTTTTGGAAAAATACCATAATTTAAACAATTGTTAAAAATTCTACATATAAAGAAAGAATTTACATTTATGACCTCCTCAAGAATATCCAAACATAATCCATCGTTTCCTGGAGCCTTCCCTTTTCATAGTCTCCATAACTTTTATAATTTCTTCTTCTGTAAAATCTAAATCATTTAATTCATTTTCATAACTCATACACTTAAGACGAATCTCTTTTTGAAATTCCGTCTCATTTTCTTCTAAGGTATCCTCTGGAAAATGATACTGAATCATATAATCCAATGTTTCTTTAATTGAAGAAGTGTGTGATCCATCGTGCTTTTGCAATTGACTTATAGTCAATACATTTTTAAATTTACCCATAGTTATTTTATATGGAATACCAAACGGTTGTTCCAGATTAGTTTGGGAACATAGTTCATTCCAAGATTGATTTTTAGCATTATTTATTTCTTTCTTATAAAAACCTCTTATTTTCTTGTACTGATCTTCCAAGAACGATTTGTCTTCTAAATTAGAGGCTCTTACAAATCTCCTTCTTGCAATTCTTAACTTAGATCTTAATATATCCAACTTTTTTGTCCACCAAATAATTTTATTTCTATTCCCCTTAAAATTTTTGTTTATTCTATTATTTTCACAAATAGATACAACATCTTCCGCAAATTTTTCCACAATCTCTTCTAAATTCTCATTATTAACAGATAAATTTTCATAGTTTTTTGATAGAGCCAATATATCTTTCTTAAAATTAATCCAATTAAGATCTTTAATCGAATACCTTTTCCTTGAGGGAAGATAAATGTCTTCTACTCCAATATCTATTTCAATGTAGTTATGATCACTACAAGATACATCTGTTATAACTTTCCAGTCTATTAAAAGGGAGGAATGTGCCAACGTTAAATCAATCCATGATGATCCCCTCACACTTTCAAAAGTTGGAGGAGAATCAGGACTATTCAAAATACATATTCCATTTTCATTTACGAATTCCAAAATTAATTTTCCTCTCAAATCTTCCTCCTGATTTCCCCAGACTTCACTTTTAGCATTGAAGTCTGCTCCAATTAAGATCTCTACATTAGAAACTTTACTTAATTCTCTCGATATTTCATTTAAACATAGATTTAAATCATCTCTTGGTGAACAATACGCTGAAACAAGCAGTAAATCTTTCTCTCCATAATTAATTCTTAAAATAACCACTGTACATGAAACATAGATCTCAATTACAGAGATTGTTTTATCAAATATAACAATCCTTGCCAAAGGAATATCATTTTGCGAATAATATTGCCTATAACCAGAGGAAAACCCCTTTAAATTTTTATTTATATGATAAGGTTCTTGTATCAAAGCAAAAGAATAATTTTGCTTTAAAGATCTTTGTTGAAGTTGGGACACAGCAGCCTTTGCATGGTGTAAATTAATTTGAACTCCTCTTATTTTCTTTTGAGAACTACGACCCATAATTGGTTCTTCTGATTAGTAGGTCATATTGTCTTTTCAGACAAGAACAATTTTTATCTAAACTTGAATGTTTTACATCCAGGCCAAGCTTATATTTGCTATTAGCAATTGCACAGTTAATACAAACTGGACTATTTTTGCAGTCCCAGTGACTGTGATCTTTCTGGGCACAATTTGCACATATTTGTTCTTTAATGCATTTTTTATGAAAGTGTCCAAACTCTTGACATTTAAAACATCGCACAATATTCAGATATTCTTTAACATTAATGCGGAACCATTTATAATTAACTTTTATCCACCATCCACCATCTTCATTTAAATCCACCATCTTCAAATATAACATTTTGTTTAATTACTGCCTCCTTCAATTCCTCGTTTCCTATTTCTGAATCAAGATTATACAAAATAATCTTTGGATTCTTCTTTTTAGGGATTTTAACTTCTAGATCCTCTTTTAATAATATATTTGTCCTTATTTCTTCTTCTAATTTATCGATTTCGTCATTATTTAGACATTCAATTGCTAGTCCTCCATTATTAATCTTTTTTACATTTCTTATTCCTATTTTTAATTTTACAGGATCTACAGTCTCCACTATTTTCATTTTCACTTCCTCAGAAGATACACCCTTAACTTTGGGGTATATCAAAGTAACGTATTCTTTCCTTTTTAATTTTTCCTTTTTAGGAATAATTTTTTTCTCTGCTCTTTGTTCTTTAATAATATCTGCGAATGATTTTTCCACGACTTGTGGTTTTTGCAATGAATCCAACCTACCCTTGAGGTTTTCAATTTCCAAAGCCTGTAAAATGATGAAATTAAATAACGCTTCTTGCGTTTTTATAATTTTTTTCCGTAGAGGAACAGTTATTCTGGAAGTCTCTACAAGACTAACTTCTAGATCACCTATAAGTGATCTTGCTTCTTCGATACATTCATTTTGAAGTACAGTCTCTGTCTGTACAATTTTATCCATTTTAGTTCGAATTCAATCGGGACCCTGGGGTTTCCCCGATTGAACTTTGGGTTTGGATTTCGACCACCTCCCTTGGGAGGAGGAGCCCTCAGACCAGGTCAAGGTACCAAACCCTGGGAAGTTCTTCTATTGGCTTTTTAAATAAATTCAAATTCACAATTTACAAATGTCACTTTTTCAAATAACTCGCCTTTTTTCGCAGAACAATAAGCCAATACTTCCCCTGAGGG
>KK113568.1:0-10441 GCA_000611955.2 Stegodyphus mimosarum | reverse complement strand
CCCCCCCCCCTCGGCTCAGAAGATAGCTTGGTGCCTTGCCTCACTCCGTCAGTCCCCGTCGCTGGAACTCTGAGGACTAAATCCCCGACGACTAGGCCGGTGATCTCCAATCTAGCTCCACAACAGCAAGAGGAACGGACACGACAGTACCAGTACGGTCCCTGCCAAGCCTGAACCAACCTGAGAATAAACTCGGGCTCTAGTCCTGTAAAGACTGTTAATTTTTCCCCGTGGTTGAGACTGTCTAAGTACAGATCCTAGCCAGTACTTCCCAGGAGTTCTCCTGAGTCAACCCCCGGGGGGAAGTAGATAGGGACACTACACTGCAGACCAGACTTCCGTCCTAAGGGAGATCCAAGCGGAATTTTGTCTGATCTACAGAATCCATCTACTACCAGCTACCGCCACTGCCAGGGTGGTATCCAGCAGTCCAGCGGCATTTATTGGTTCTAAATCAAAATTACAAAGTCACAGTAGGTTACATACATAGTCATCTTTGCAGTACATTTGCTGCTTACATTATAACTTCATAGTGTGTTACAATAGTTAAATCTGGGATACATAGGTTAATTTTGTTGATACAACATATTCAAATCATTGTTTGACACAGATATTAATGCTTATAATACAATTATATAAGATATTCAAATAGCTATTAGGCTACATAACATATTCAAATGGAGATTCAAATAGATATACATGCTGATATTTACATTGCCTTTTTTGTAGACCATGTGTACATATTACATTGAAACATAGATTGAGTTTAAAACACAGAGTAATTTAGAGCGAAGTACTTGTACATATCGTAAACAGTTTGTTGATGCACATAGATAATGTGATTTACATTGCATTAACTCATAGCATATAAATACAGGAAAAGACATATTCATTTGGATACAAGGTACAGATGATAATGCTTACATTACATGTAATCAGAGAATAATACTTATTCATTTCTTATATAATTAGATAGTAGGCACAGGTGCTGGTACTTATAATACATGTAATCTGAGAAAGAAGATGCACCTAAGACCTCAAGGCATGGATGCACAGATAAAATGACTTCTACCAAAATATTTATATAAAGCATAATGAATCTGGGATACAGTTATCTTGATTAAGATACATTTATATAACATACTCGTTTGGAAGAAGAACACAGATGCTAAAACTCTTTAGAAAATGAATACACAAGAGTGCACAATTGTAATACACAAAAATATTATTGTGCATAATGAGTATAGATGCTATAATATGTTTGAATGAGATACACAGAGCTATAAGTGTGCAAGACTGCACGTCTAAGTGCTCATATTTTAGAAGAATGCACAAAATAACTGTGGTCAATAAATGTTTATACTGTCAGTGCCCATGTTTACAAAACTTACATACATTTTGATCTAAGAAGGATGCACTAGTCTATGCTAAATATCTTTGTCCAAGATACGTGTATGTAAAATGTACAGTTTGGTGATGGGCACAATGCTATTGCTTACTTTACTTGTAACATTACGCAAAAACATTAATGCTTGTACAAAGTACGTATAATACAATTACATATAACACCAAAATAAATGCATATAAGCGCACCAAAATACCCTTAAATAAATGCACTTAACTGCCCTAAGATAGTTACATATATTGCACAAGATAACACTAGAATAATATAATTAGAAAACTACAATAATATGATTAGATAAACCAGTATAATACAATTAGATAAACTAGATAATATACTTAGGAAGTGAAGGCACAAGTTTGCACAATTATTATACACAGGAATATTAGTGCACATAATGAGTATAAATACTATATTGTGTTTGAATGAGATACACAAAACTATAAGTGCGCATAAATGCGCGTCTGAGTGCACATATTTTTGGAAGAGTGCACAGAATAACTTTGATCAATTAATGTTTATATCATTGGTGCCCATACTTGCAGAACTTACATAACATTTGATCTAAAAAGGATACTCTAGAGACTATGCTAAATTGCTTTGTCCGTGATACATGTATGTAAAAATGTTCAGTTTGATGATGGGCACGAATGCTAGTGCCTACCTTGCTTGTAATATTACACAAGATATGAGTGCATGTACATAATAGGTATAATACTATTATATATATGAATGTATAAAATATACCAGGTTAGATACATATGAATGCACCAAAATACACTTAAATGAATGCACGTAAATGCCCTAATGTAGTTACATATATTACACACGATGACATTAAATAGCTTCCGATCAGGATACCAGTACTTGTGTCATTATTGCTAATACTTATCTTACATAGAAATAATTACTGTTAGTACCTTATGACATGGGTATACAGATTGACATAACATATATTTAGAGATAGATGCACTTAAATGCGCATATATGATTCATATATACATGATAAGTTATATATTATAGAATGTACAAAGTATTCATGCGCATAAGTGCACGGAGATAATTACTCATTTTCCAAGAATGCATAGAATACACATTGTAAATACACAGAATAGCACAGAAATAATACACAGAAATAGTATGTAGAATATACAGAAATGACTACACATATTCAAGAATGCACAGTATAACTTAGATCTATAATACTTATATTATTAATGTTAACATTCATAAAACTTACATTACTCTTGATATGAAAAGGATACATGAGAGTCTATGTACAATAAATTTGTTCAAGATGCATAAACATGAATTGTACGATTTAATGTTAGGCACTGATCCTAATGCGTACATTACATGTAGTCCAGTGACAATTGCACATAATGTTCCTATTGTGATTTATTAAAGTTTATTAGGTTATTAGAAATTGTGCATTTTGTCAAGAAGTGGATACTCATTAATATCTTGAGGCAGGGGCATACTGGAGGTTTAATTAAGATATATATACTTAATGTCTACAGTTGGTGATGAGCATATATACAAATGTTTCAATTATAAGAGGTCTACGCCTACCACTTTATGACAGGAATATTTACACATAGGTTGATGTATCATGTAGACGTTTCATTTGTTGGTGTAGCACATCCTATTCCGTTACATGAATTTTGTCATTAGTTACGTTGCTCTATACTGTCCTTGTGATTTGTGCACTGCTTTGCATAAACACATGGAGCAGTCCAATGTGCACTGTGCTGCAATGTGCAATGTGCTTTGCTTAAACACATGAAGCAGTCCAATGTCCAATGTGCAGAGTGTCCAATGTGCTGCAGTGTGTTATAGCAGAGTTCTCAGTGAACTGATCATTGAGTTTATGAGCACGTAGGCATGTATTACACTTGGGTAACAGTATTATTAGTTCCAGTTTGAGAAAGTGTCACTGCAAATCTTGATGATATTATACAGTCGATTGTGCATGCCAGGATTTACTGGCAGTTCTTTAGCCCACTCCCTCAGGAATCTGTTTTCCGGTTCACGTATGTGGAACTTGCTCGTTGTTGTACAGGAATATACGAAGTGTTCTGGTGTGCCTGCTTCTCCACAGACACATTGATCATTTTCCTGCAGGTTGAAGCGATGCAAGTACTGGGGGAATGGACCATGACCAGTTAAGAATGCTGTGATCGCCGATGATCGAGACAAGTTGTCTAATGACACTTTTGGTATATATTGGAAGGTGCGTCGTCCCGTGTTGCCTTCCTGCCAGCGCTGTTGCCAGGCATGCATTAGCTGTTGCCTAGTTTCGTATTTAAGACTTGAAGCAGGCAGCGGCAAGGAATATTCAGGAAGCGTGGTGCCCATTGCTGCCTGTTTGGCTGTTTCATCAGCCAGTTCAGTTCCTGCTATCCCTGTATGTGCTGGAACCCACATTAGTTTTGGACGGATTTCTTTCGGTATTCGGAGGAGTATTTGCTGGATATCAAAGACTAGTTGATTTCTGCTTCGCGTTCCAGCTATGGCATCCAAGCTCGATCGTGAGTCTGTCATAATGTACACTTGGCTATCCATTCTAATGCTGATGTTAATAGCTTTCTTAATAGCCATTAATTCAGCTTGATAGACCGAGTTTTTATGATTCAGCCTCCGTCTCCACCTGTGGATGCACTCCTCCTGTTTGAGCACGCATAGCCCCTCAGGGGCTCACTCTTGTGAGTACGGGTGTGGCAATCCCGAGGTACCCTAGCCCTTCAGGGGATCACCTTCTTGGTGAGACGGGTGTCACGATCCTGGAGCCCCAGTGATCTGTCTTCTTTTCCGTCTCCACTCCTCTGAACTGTGACTTCTATCTTTCCTTTCTCCATCGTGGTTTTCCTCTTCCGAGGTTGGGGCTCGTTATGAGAGACTAGAACAGCTCTTGTCTCTAGTTTTCGAATGACGAGAAAACTGACCACGTGTTTGCCGTGCGTGGAGACCCGTGTCGCTGGAAAGGAGGGTCCTGGTAGTTGAGGGGCGAGGTACTGTCCCCAACACACTGCTTTGGCCTCCGCTTCAGCTAAACGGGAGGCGCCTTGTTGTCCTCACGGGTGTCAATCGGCTGGTCACTAGTCCTTGTGTCAGTGGCTTGGGGATAAGCTTTCGGGAGTACCTGCTTTCGGGAAAGCCGACTGTGGGACTTCAGTTTGCGTATAGGTCCGGCTAGCCCTAACACAGGAATCTGTGTTCCCTTGTTGGGCTCCGTGGTGGGCGGGGCGGTTGGACCCGAATCTTATTTTCTTCTCAATATGGCGACTCATAATATTTTCATTATTCCTAAATCAACTGAAACTACCAAAGTCCTTCAAAGTACTGAATCGTGCGAAACATCCACTGTAAAAAAACTGAGAACAGATGCAAATGCCAATAACCCTAAAAACTGTCCACGTTTCCTTGTCATTTCTAGCACTTCTGGCGAGCTGCAAAAGTTATCACCTTTTGTAATCAGCAAATACATTCAATCTTGTATTGGTGAGCCTAAGAACATAAAGCGTCTCCGTTCTGGAGACTTGCTTATAGATACGACATCGGCCACACAGTCTGCATCCTTACTTCAAGTAACCAAACTTGGGCAAGTTACCGTCAAAGTAACACCGCATAAAACTTTGAACTATCGTCGTGGTGTAATCTCGGAAATCGACCTTCTATACGTTTCCGAAGAAGAGATCGAATCCGAGCTTGCAGATCAAAATGTCTGTGGTGCTAGACGGATCAAGATGCGTAGGGAAGGTCAGTTGATTAACACGAAACACGTGATCCTGACCTTCAACTCGCCTGATCTGCCTAAGAATATTAAGGCCGGGTATCTAAATATTCCCGTAAGACCTTATATTCCAAATCCCATGCGTTGCTTCCAGTGCCAGCGTTTTGGTCATACCAAGAACTCGTGCCGTGGCAAATTGACATGCGCGCGATGTTCACTGGTAGGCCACGAGAGCGAAAATTGCTCCGCTGTGCCACTGTGCATAAACTGCAAAGATGACCACGCAGCATTTTCCCGATCATGCCCAAAATGGAAATTAGAAAAGGAAGTTCAGGCTGCCAAAGTAAATAACAACATCTCTTATGCAGAAGCTAGAAGGCTAGTACAAACAAATCAGATTCGACCAAACACCTCTTTTGCCGCAGCCGTTAAATCAACTAAGTCAATTGCAGTGCAAGTATCAGTCGGGACACAAACACTTCCAATAAAAACACAGGAGACAAATAGTAAAAACAAAAAAGAAAAACCAACACATTCAATTCAAAACAAGGAAACAGTAGTTGAAAGCAGACCTAAAAACAAAACCCAACATAAAAATGATAAAAATAGAAGTCACAGCAATAGCTCACACGAAGGAATGATATCTGAATCAGGTGATTCAGATAGTATGGAAGTAGAAGAGGGCCTGGAAATCCCCAGACATCTGCTTCCACATAAAACAAAACAGCAACACCGAAGAAGCAAACATCAGTCATAATGGCCACCCTCATCTCCTGGAACTGTCGCGGCTTTCACCGCAATTTAATCGATATAAAAAATATTATCAGTGCTCTTAATCCTGTGTGCTTCGCAATACAGGAGACAAACCTGAAACCCGAAAAACCAGCAAAACTTCGGAGGTTTTCTTTCGTCAGGAAAGATAATATTGCAGGAGAGCGTGCCAGTGGAGGTGTAGGTCTCCTCACCTCTCTGGACTATCCATCACATGCACTTTCTCTGACGACGTCTCTCCAAGTTGTCGCTGTGCAAATAAATTTGAATATTGTGCTTTCAGTCGTCTCTTTGTATTTGCCTCCAAATAAGCACATTGACCAACAACATTTAAATGAGCTTTTAGAGCAGCTGCCTGAACCCTTTATGCTTATAGGAGATTTTAATGGGCACAGTCCGCTCTGGGGAAATAAAGACACCAATTCAAGAGGAAGACAAATCGAGCAGCTAATTGAAGATCACAACCTTTGTCTTCTCAATAATGGGCAGGACACATATTTCCACCAGCCTACAAGAACTTTTCACGCCCTTGATCTTGCCATCTGTTCACCATCTCTGTTGCCATTTTGTACTTTTATTGTCGGGAATGATATTCACAACAGCGATCATTATCCCATTTTCGTATGTCTTTCACGAAGAGGAGCAAACCCCATGTCGAGATCCCCTCGTTTTATATATGAAAGGGCAGACTGGGAACTCTTTTCTTCTGTTGCAGAGCTCACAGCAAAAATGGTAGAAGATGTGCATATCGATGAGGCAGTGGACGCAGTTACGTATGCTATCCTTCAAGCAGCTACGCTCTCTATTCCAAAAACATCAGGAAAATTGCCTAAATATCCCAAACCATGGTGGAACCGCGATTGTCAGGATGCAGTGAGAAAACAGAGAAAAGCCTGGGGAATTTTCCGAAGATACCCAACTGTGCGAAACCTTATAACATTTAAAAGAGCCAAAGCAAACGCGCGAAAAGTACGACGGCAGAGCCAGAGGGATTCCTGGATTTCATATGTGTCATCAATAACATGCTCTACGCCAAGTAACCGAGTTTGGGAGAGAGTTCGAAAAGCATGTGGAATTTACAAAGACCACTCACTTTCCTTTTTGGAAAAAGATGATCGAGTGATTAGCAGCATAGAAGAAATCGCGAATACTATAGGTGAGGCATTTGCTGCCGTTTCTTCCAGCAGAAACTACTCACCCGCATTTCTTTCTATAAAGCAGCGCTCTGAAAAAAATCCCATTGCATTCAACTCCTCCAACTCTGAGCTTTACAATAGAGATTTTACCATGTTTGAGTTAAAGAGAGCCTTGTTTCAGACACACAAATCTTGTCCGGGTCTTGATGGCGTCAGCTACGAAATGCTGAAGCATCTGTCCTATAAGTCACTGTCTGCCCTACTAACCCTTTACAATAGGATGTGGAATGAGCATACATTCCCCAGTGCATGGAAGAAAGCTGTTGTCATTCCGATCGCGAAGCCAGGAAAAGACCAGCGGAATCCCTCGAATTATCGGCCAATTGCCCTTACCAGTTGCGTATGCAAATTGTTTGAAAAAATGGTAAACACCCGCCTAGTGTATTACTTTGAAAAGAATAACTTAATATCGCCTTATCAAAGCGGTTTCCGGAAGGGAAGGACAACTCTAGATAACATGCTCCTTTTGGAGACATCAATTCGAAAAGCCTTCCTTAGAAGAAACCATCTTGTCTCTATTTTTTTCGATATTGAGAAAGCTTATGATAAGGCATGGCGATATGGGATCCTTCGTGATCTTCATGACAGTGGCTTACGCGGCAACTTACCGTTTCTAATTCAGAACTTTCTGACGGCAGAACGTTTCAGGTAAGGATTGGCTCTGTGATGTCTGACATTTTCGAACAGGAAGAGGGTGTGCCTCAAGGCTGTGTCCTAAGTGTAACTCTATTCAGCTTAAAAATAAACTCTATATTGAAAGAACTTCCTCCAACTATTTTAGGATCTTTATATGTTGACGACCTTCAGATTCTGTCGAGGAGCAGATATGAGACATATAGAGAGACAATTGCAGATCGCTTTGAACAGTATCCAAGAGTGGTCAAACAAACAAGGGTTTACTTTTTCCGAACACAAGACCGTGTGCGTGCACTTTTGTAGGAAAAGAGGTCTCCATCCTGAACCTGAACTATATCTGAATGGATCAGCGATCCCGGTTGCGCCTGAAGCAAATTTCTAGGGCTGACATTCGACCGTAAACTGACTTTTCTTGCTCACATTTTAAATCTGAGAAAGAAATGTATGAAAATACTTAACATTTTGAAAGTCTTGGCGAACACGTCCTGGGGCGCTGACCGATGTTCTATGCTTTGTATATACAGAGCACTCGTCCGTTCTAGACTGGACTATGGCTCAGGTATATATGGATCCGCCCGGTCATCAGTGTTGATTAAATTAGATCCTGTTCATCATCAAGCTCTGCGGATTTGTTCTGGAGCATTCAGGACATCTCCTATCCAGAGTCTTTATGTTGATTCTTATGAACCATCTCTCAATTTGAGGCGTGAGCAGTTGTCTCTTTTGCAATATTTTAACATTTTATCTCAACCTGACAATCCTAATAGGCTAGCTTTACTAGATAGCAGTTATGAAACCTTATTTGAAGCACGTCCATCCTGTGTGCCTACCTTCTCTTTAAGAGTTTGCCCTCTGATCGAGGAACTCTCCCTTTCTGACATGGTCCCGCAAGCAGTACAGCATTTTGAAATTCCACCTTGGGAAAATGCTCAAATCCAGCTTCTTGATATTTTCAATAATTACAACAAAACAACCACTAATGACACCATCTACAGACAAATTTTTGCTGAGCACAGGTATAAGTATAGAAATTACCTTTCCGTATATACAGATGGATCCAAGTCAACTTGTCATGTTGGAATGTCGGTTATATCTGGTGACCACGTGGAGGGCAGACGTTTACGCGACGCTTCCTCAGTCCTAACCTCTGAACTGACTGCCATATATTATGCGCTTTTGTACATCTCTACGGTAGGCCATAAAAAATTCATTATATATACGGACTCCTACAGTGCATTGAAAGCCTTAGAATCTTTTTCCAGCACCGAAAATCCTGTGGTAGTGGATGTACTCAAGCTGAATATAAAATTAACAAGTCGTGGATACGAAATTCTGTACTGCTGGGTTCCCGGACATACAGGAATAAAGGGTAATGAGCTGGCGGACATCACAGCAAAATCTGCTGCTGGCGTGTCCGATCGCCTCATCCCTTTGAAAGATATTGGTCATGTCATCAAACATAAGTTGTTAATAAAATGGCAGCAAGTTTGGGACTCTCAATCTTATAACAAATTAAGAAGCGTGAAGCCAAAAATAGAGATTTGGAACTCTACTAGAAATCGTAAGGAGGAAGTTCTTTTGACACGGCTCAGACTTGGTCACACTAGACTGACACATAGCTATCTGCTAAAAGCTGACAATGAGCCCCTGTGCTCAAAATGTGGTGTATGTTTACCGGTCCGTCACGTTTTAATTGAATGTCCATCTTTTAATAGTGTTCGTCAAAAATATTTTAACAGGTTTGACTTACCCCTCGACCATTTAATTGGAAGAGAGGTCAATCGTAATTTATTTTACTACTTAAAAGATATTGGTGTTTATCACCTCATCTGAACTGATTTTAATTTTGTGTATTAGTTTCAACACTTTTGATTTTAGCTGATTTTATATGACCTCATCCCCTGGATTTTGTACATTCCTTTATCTACTTGTTTGTTTCATAGCTATTTTAATTTCACTGTTTTTTATATCACTTTATGTCCTATTACCTTGTGTTTGGCGCATTATAACCATCCCTGGTTTTGCGCCAAAAAATTTCACTCACCACCACCACCACCTTTGTTTATTGCTGGTGATGATGGAAAGAAGTTCTGCGATCGCATGTTCGGTGGACCTCCCTTTCATGAATCCAAACTGCGATGTTTCCAGTGTCTGGTTACTGCTGAAGAAGTGTTGCAGTCTTCCATGGATCACCCTTTCCAGAAGTTTGCCCATCGCCGGGAGGAGGCATATTGGGCGGTATGAAGTGGGTAGGAACGGATCCTTGTCTTTCTTGTAAAACAATACCACCTCGGCTGTCTTCGTCAGGAGGGGGTGATCGTCAGTGTCTGGGCTGTTAATGTAGCATTTAAATTGCATCCTGATTGTGGAGTGTATGTTTGAGTCTTCAGTCAGGTCGTCTGTCTTAAATAGTGTTTGTAGAACGTGAGTGATGGAATCTTTTGGTGTTGTTGCCGTCTGCAGTACTGACATTGGCCCCTCAGGGGCTCACTTTTGTGAGTACGGGTGTGGCAATCCCGAGGTACCCTAGCCCTTCAGGGGATCATCTTCTTGATGAGACGGGTGTCACGATCCTGGAGCCCCAGTGATCTATCCTCTTTTCAGTCTCCTCTCCTCTGAGCTGAAGCTTTCTCCCTTGCTGTTCTCCTCTTCGGAGGTTCGGGCTCGCTATGAGAGACCGGAACAGCCCTTGTCTCTGGTTCT
>KK113567.1:658782-682456 GCA_000611955.2 Stegodyphus mimosarum | reverse complement strand
CTGATGCTTGATATTAATCGAAGAAGGACATCATGAAATATTTGAATTATTTCTTCTTTGGTTTTGTAAATCAATAGCTTAATCAAAATGAAAACAAAAAGTTAAGACCTTGTTATTATTCCAAAGGAACTTTGTCCCTGAATGACTATTGTTTTCATTTTGCCATTTTGCGCCAAATTACTCTGAATGTCCGTTTGCTTTCCGAATTGTTGCCACCAAATATTATTGAAATCTATTACATTTGAAGAAATTAAATAATGAATAATCTGTATAAATATATCTATGTTTCTCGCATTGCGATAAAACTACGGTACCTAGAGCCATCTAATTTTCAACGACCTAATCCTACTGAGAATATGGGCATCTGAAAGCGCAAATTTGAAATTTGGAATTTGTTTTATTATCGATTTTATATTTTGCAATACTTTAACGAATTTTTGATTAACAAACTCAATGATTTCAAGGCGGACAATGGCAACGTTCCACAGAAAAAAGATTTTTTATCTCCAGCGCGTGAGACTGTGTATCAGAAATTCTAAAGATCTGCTCATATTAAAATTATTTTGCGATATTGCTGTTGAACTGAATTTTATGGTTTAAGTGCGAAGAACATGATATTTAATAAATAAAGGTAACACACGAAGGGTTAAAAAACGCCTCATTGGACGTAATTTAAAATCTGAAACCTTTCAGATTTTTTTTTATATTTTTATATTTTATTTCCAACAAGTGTCGTTTTATACAAAATTGTGGTTACAGTTCTTTTTATCTTAATTTACACATATAACAGTTTTAAAATATGCTGTGTAGAATATCATCTTTCATTTCACGAAGAATATGAAGCGCTGATGAAATTTCAGTGCAGAACTACTTGGGATAATTAAATTTCAGAATTACTGTATGAACGCATAGAGGTTTTCGCAAAATGTTTGAAGCCTGTAGTTATTAATCTTGGATTTGTGTACCAAAGAAGCAGTATATTTCGGCTGTGATAGTTTGCATCTAGAAAGACATTAGTTTAAGTGATAAATCTTGCCTCGTGTTATTCTAAACTTCTAAATTCTTAACTGGCTTTCCAGAATAAAGAAGCATCTGAAATCACAGTTTCTGTAGAATTTCAATATGATAACAAATTTATTCGCTCCGAGAATTTATTAACAAAGAAGCCGAAATAAGTTTCAGAAATACGGAAGAGTTTAAGAAGAGGATTATAGGATAGGCATTGAAATTTCCGAGTTATCAATTACCAAAATGTGTTTTCCTCGCATAAAAATGCCAGACCTTTTATGTAAAATCATCCTGACGCGCATCGTAAAGTTTCATTGCATCCGACTTTATATATTTAGATTAAAAGGGAATTTTTATGCTTGCATCTCTTAGAAATAAACTGCCGAGTTTGCATTTTATAGTTTATTACAGGATTAAACGTCTCTCAACTCTGATATATTTTGGTGCCAAAAGTTTTGCGAATAATGTAGTCTCGTAAGATTGGAAAAATACTTCTTTAGAGGAGACTCACCTAAAACCCTTATTTTGATAAATAACATTGAAAATTGAGCAGATTTCATGTATGAAGAAAACTACTACGAATATCTAAATTAGCAGCAAAAAAATACACTAAATTAATACAATTGCATTATTCATAACTAGTTTGCAGGGTATTTTTTATTAATTAACCAGTTTATTTTCAGTCTTTACCATAAGTTCTCCTTTTAGAATTCTGCATCATAATGCAGTATTTGAATAGAACGCGTGGCAACGATTATATAATTCTCTACATGATATAATTTTTTTGCATTCTGAGTTATAAAATGTATGAGATGAAACGATGTTAAGTGAACCTAGGGTGTTATAGTAAATAAATATAGCGAAATTTAAAGAGTGCATTTATATTATTGTGGTTCATGTTATATTGACGATGTAGATTTCATTCAATTCAATATGTTTAAATGAAGTGCAGGTAAAAATGCGTATTATTTCATATTCCGTATAACGAAGTCATGTGGTGTACACATCAGCTTTTTGTAATTGTGATGCCCTGCAAAAGTGTAGCACAAAATTATTTTCCCATTTCCTGTGATTCTAAAAGTTTTAATTAAGATTACATAATATCATGTATTTTTATTTAATAGAAACAGAAATAGCAGTACGCAGACCTAGCTTTAAAAAACAGTAAGTCGGTGTTTTGCAAAAGGTATACGTTTGTAGTTTTATCACGTTTTCCCGATATCTCTGAAACTGGATATTAATCTTTGAAAAGATTAATTTTAATATAATTTCTGGAACTTTCTTTGAGTTTGTTACATACGTTCTTAAAGCATTTCTTTAGAGATGACCTGAGTGTTTCAGGCTTTTTATTATCAAATTTACAGTCATAGATTTAGATCTGCAAATCCTTACAAAATTTCAGGATTTTTCGGGTATGGGCGTTTTGGTAGATACAGCAAAATTTGAAGTGGTTTTCGTTTTGCTAAGTACTCTTATAGGGCTTTGAGGTACATTTCAGGCCTTGATTTGCTGATAATAATAATGTTTTAATCAATGAGGCGAAATCTATTTGGTATAGTACAATCAACACTATTTGAAGATACATTTTCTCATATATTTTATATAGATATTACGTTTCTTTAAGAGGAAAAAAATTCCATTTCATACAAGAACGTTGGAATGGTCATGTTTTATAAAATGGCTTATTAATATTACTTCCGTTTAGTCTTTGTTTAAGTTAATTTGTCCATTTGTAAGATTTTAGTTAAACTAACAAAGTTTTATTTTAATTTAACTCTTTCTACCTCTTCTCATTTCAACTTCCCGTTAGAATAAGCCCGCGTTTCAGCTTTATGCTAATTTGAAGTGGAGCCTAGTAGTATTTAAACGAAAGGAAGAAACCTTTCAGTGTGAGAGAGCTTTTAGTCTCAGACTGCTGTTACTCTATTCAACGTTCGCCTGACCAGCTAATACTTAAATTCTAAGCCGTAGCGTTGTTACGTGATTGCTTATTGAAGTAATTCCAAGTGCGTCAGTATTACTTAAATCTTGCTACGCACCATTTAGTTTAGAGACCAACCTCGCGTTCATAGCTCTGTGAGCAACGACGATTTACTTTCTAATTAACTTTAGTTTAAATTACTTTGATTGTTCATTTTAGACCTAAGCGCGGTCTTTATTTTCTGTATCCCCCCCGAGTTGGGAAGTGGTTGTAAATAATTGTGGTCTAATAAAAGAGGAATTTTAAATCCCTTTAAAGTGCAGTTCTTCTACCACTTATTCACAGTATTCTACCGCAGAACATAGCTGCATTCAGCTCCCTGTTCAAGATCAGGACTTAGCTGTCACGAAGATGTTTTCCAAGAATATGCACCGAACACTCAGTCCTGAGACATTTATGTACCATAAAATAGCAATTGGAATTTATTTGTCCAGAGTATTGCACATCTATTTTTCAAGTGCTTAGTTTCTCTCTTTTTTTAGCAACCGCTAAGCAATTTAACTTTAAATACACATAATGATCATCATAGTAACCATTCGAAATAATCCATTTTAGCAGATTCTTCTCAACAAAATAAATTCCCAATTTCTGTGATCTTCAAAACATTTCTTGACTTCATGAACTAATTTATGGGCTGCTTCCTTTTGTGTTTCTGAAGCTTTTCAAACAAGGAACATTAGTGATATCATTAGTTGTTTTTGTTTGCCATTGTTTTCCCTTTTACGTAAAGCGGCCGAGCGGTAAAATCGACGAACACTGGTGTTCCGTCGGAGGTTAGAATCCCGCGAACGGCCTGACTGCATTGGTTTTATCGTGGTTTTGCCCATGTGTAATGTGTATACAAGACAGTTTGCCTTAGAAAGTCCTCCACAAAGGGATCCCTCTTCTTAGACAGGTGACGGAAGACGGGGACGCCTGGTATTTAACAGTGGTAAAAAGGCATATGTCCCACGCCTTCCCCTATCCAGAAGCAGCAACTCCCTGGAGTCCCATAGGGCTGCATGGGGAGTTTATTGAAATTAGTAAAAGTGTTTACAGTGCATACAAGGGGTTGATGAATCATTGTGCTACATTGCAGTTTAGGATACATAAGCATGTCATAAATAGTCAAGTGTACGGCATAAACAGAAAGGGGAAAAAATACAAAACATATAAACATAAGCCGTAATTAGATATCAATGCCCCTCACTTCGATATATAAATGTTAAGCATATTGCGAATACAATATATATTGATAAAATACAAGATAAAATACATGAAATACATTGATACATGAAATATGTTGATAAAATACATGAAACATGATGCAACTTTAGAAATAGTATTCAACACTAAAATCGGGATATGCAGAGCAAAATACGCATATAAAGGTATTAACAGAATACAAAACAGAGGAGGATGCATTAAAGATTTAACTACAATGACTGTACATAATGCGCGGATGCTATTGCAAAGAAAATTTGAGTATTATAGAATTTGAGCTGTTCGTATAAGTTATAGGAACAAATGTAATAAACGAATGCAGATACATTACAAATGCTAATATTACACATTACGAGTGTAGACAATATATTACGGGATAGGCAAGGTAAAAGACACATTACACATTACAATTAAAATTACTCTAACAATATATACACATTACAAGAATATTACGCTTACAGTATATACACATTACGCAATATAAACACATTAAAATTATAAATAAGCTTAATGCAACGACTGCAAATGATACTGATGCAGATGAATACATATTACAAATGAAGCACTCTTGATGCTAACATAAGATATTGTTGAATGTTACATTATGTATAAATGCCTCTTCTTATACAGGTATTCCTGGAGGATTTGGCGTAATCGCATAAAATATTTTTTGCATATGGTGATGTCCAAATTAAGAGATGTACTAGTTTACAGCAGGCGATGGGCCATTCGTGTCATCAGCCCTGTTCAACCAGAGCCTCTCGAAGTTTCTATTCTATATTTCGATTTAGGAGATTACTCTGATGAATTTTTTATATGAATTGCTTCGAAAATATTTATATTAGAAGACAATTCGGTTATTTTCACAAATCATATATATAGAAAAGGGGGGGGGAGTACGTCGAAAACTTGACTAAAAGAACAGGCCAACTTAAAACAAATAAACAATAAATAAATATCAATACATTTAAAAAAACAGATTTTAATAAATCTTTAATTGTATAAATTATTTATGTTGATATGTTTAAGTGCTGCAAAGAGCATTTGGTAAAGTAATAAAACTGCTTTCGGTGCTACCAGGATACAGTGCACGCCAGCTACGTATACGTGATAACTGCAAATAGCATGTATGTTCACTGTTCTTTAGTTTGCAGCTGCAGTTGCTGTTATAACACGTAACCATTTTCTTGTAAGTAACATAATTTGTTTTCATTTATTGAGAGTTCTTTTACTTTTTTGATAGAATTCTACAAAATAATATCTATAAACAATAAACATAAGAAAAGAAAAGCAGGAAACCTCAATAACTAAAAAGGAAAAAGTATGAGATGCGGATCGGTGCACAATATAAGAGACATTAGATAAAGAAGGAAGCACAAATGAAGAATTCCTTTACAAAAATAAAGTGAAAAGAACAAAATAAACTGGAACAGCTTTACAAAATAAACTGGAAAAATTTAGAAGAGAATGTGGCAGGTGTACAATCATAGTTAGCAGATTAATTTACTAATTTTATATGTAACCATTAAGACATCCTTGATTGAAGGCTTAATATAATACAATTCCACTGATACAAAATGCAGTTTCATAGTTTTCAAGATGAATGATAACACTGTTCTGCATTTTGAAACTTTATATAGCTCGCTGATATTTTTGGAGTTTTTTATTGCGTCTAATGTAATGTGCTGAGTTTAAATATGAGCTCGGTTTTACCTATCACCCTTAAGTTTTTAGAGAAGAATATGAAATATGAAAATCCCTAACTGCAAGCATAGTAGTGAATTTTCAAATATTAAATAAAAATATTGTTTTACAAAATATGCTTCATTTTGTATTGAAAAAAGTATAATGAAATCAACTAAATTATATTTCTGTCTTTTTATGCTTATTCGTTGGGATTAGTTTCAAGTTTGACGGTCCAACAGCAATCGGCTAACAAGTTTGGGATCCATTTTCCACTATACTTTTTCTCAATTTGAGCAATTTGCTGGTGAAATCTTTCATCCTGTTCGTTTGAAACTGCACCTAAACTATCAAGGGGGAATTTCAAATAGGAGTGAAAAAAATGCAGCTTAAGTGACATGTTGCAACCTAACTTGTAAGATTAGTTAAGTTTTTCAACTAGATCTTTGTAGTTCTTCGATTTCTTGTTACCTAAGAAGTTGCTACATACATATTTCAAGGCAGTCCATGCCATATTTCCTTTTCTTGAAAGTGCAATTTCACAATTTTCGTCTTTAAAATGTTCTCGTATTTGCGATCCTACGAACAGTCCTTTAAGCTTTCTTTCACGTTGCGCTCGAATTTCTGTCTCAGATAACGAAAAGCATGTTCTTTTCTACTTTAACAACAAATTTTAGAAGTCACATTTTTATAGGCAGAGTAGGTAAATAAATTTTGTGATGCTTTACTCTGGGTTCCTTGAGGACGTTTTTCAAACCGGCGCCATATCTTCACGTAACAGTCATTCTTTAACGACATAATGTTGGTTTCTAACTCTGCTACCCCCTCGTATAAAAATCAACAAGCAAACGAGCTCTGCAGTCCTGTAAGCAGTGAAATGACTTTTAATCGGCACAGATATTCAATCTATGATCTTCGTAAATTATGCTTTGAAGTAATACACGCATGTTTTCGTAAGTTTCTATCATATTTACAACATGTTCCAAGGGAACAAACTGTTCGTTTCCATTAAACAATAAAAAAGCCTTTAGACAAGTGTTCGAAGTGTCAATAAATAGTCACCACTTCGTAGGCTTATAGGACATGTTGTTGATGTTCTGCACCTTTTGTTACTTGATGCGATAATTTAAAAATCAGTGTATAAGGGTTACATGGGTAGAAACATTACATTATCGAAATAACACATTAATTTGGGCTGGGGAGATTTTCACGCTCAACAATGTAATTCAAGTTGAAGTGAAAGATTTGAAGGAAAAAAATAATAAAAATGGAATTTGTTCTAATAATTGTTATATCGGGCAAAATATTAGAACGCATCCATCAAAGCCGTACAAGATCCTACTAATGTTTCATGTTTTCTATTGAATGGAGAGCATTAGCCTTTTTGCAGCGTTCGCCGCTCATAAGGCCAGAAGTAGTGGCCATCTTATCGTGGAGGCACCTAATAGGCGGCTAACGATACCTGGTATGAGGGGACAGACAATTTACATCTGTGCCTTCTTCGGGGTTCGAAACCGGACCTTCGGTATGGCAGTCTGCTCCTCCAACCACTATAACGTCTGGGCGCTGCTAATAATTTAATGAGTTGTATAAGTTTGATGTATAGTTTACTGGTTACAGACGAAAACATCGTGGCAAAAACATCACGGACGGAAACGTCGCGGAGAAAACAACGCAAGGTGAAACGATCGTGGTACAAAACATCGTGGTAAAAAATAAAGCAAAGAAAAAACATCGCAGTTATAAAACATAGTGGTACAAAATATCGTCGTCGAAAATAAAGCGGTTCAAAATCTTCGCAGTATAAAAATATCGTCGCCGAAAATATCGTGGTAAAAAATAAAGCACCTAAAAACATCGCATGACGATAACATCGCAGACATGCGCTTTTCAGGCTTTAATAATTGTTAATGGATATTCGCATAATGATCTATGAGAACAAGGTGGAAAGAAGAAGAATTTTTACTTTCATATTTTTTATTAACTAATAAATTTTTAAAATCAAGAAATTTAAACAAAACAAGAAATAATTTTCATTAAAAGAGTATCAGATTAACAAAAGTGAAGAAAATAATATCATAATTAGCAATTTTTTACAGGTACGTTCATACAGTCACTTACCTTTCATTTTGTATTTTTTCAGATTATACTTTTCATGAAAAATTACCAGTAAAACTTTATAAAAATAATTTATTTATGACCTTTGTTAGTTAACTATGCCAGTTTAAAATTAAGTGCTATAAATTATGTTAATATTCTATGCTTAAGTTTCCATTTTATATTTTCAGCAAATATTTATTAGTTAATAAAAAATATGAAATGAAAATTATCCTTCTTTCCATCTTGCGATCACAAGTCATTATGCGAGTTTTTACGATTATTAAATAATCATTAAATTTTACAAGTATTAAAGCCTGAAAAAACGTATGTCTGCGATGTTTCATGCGATGTTATCGTCATGCGATGTTATCGTCATGCGATGATTTGTAGGTACTTTATTTTTTACCACGATATTTTGCTTTATTTTCTCTCACGCTGTTTTGTATAACGACGTTTTCGCCTTGCATTGTTTTCTCCGCGACATTTTCGTCCGCGATGTTATCGATGGACACCAGTTTACTGCAATACATAAATGTAACAAAATATAAATAAATGTAAAAAATATCGGTAAATATAACAAAATTTAAAATAAGGTAATAGCAATACCAAATTTAGCGGTAGTATGCAAGAAAAACCAAGAAATTCAAATAAGGAAGGAAAAAATGAAAAAAAAAGTATTTTAGATAAAACCGAATAGATGAAGACCTCAGGTTAATTGCTCAAGCAGATTGAGAAATGCTAACATTCCATATTATTTGTAAGAAAATTATAGCGAAATTCACTTAAATCACTCCATAAACCCCATGTATACACTGCTGCACATATGTTCTGCACTTACGTATCACATAAACCTCCGACAGACTTCGTTTTTATTTGCACATTTCGTTTTCATTCGTACATTACGTTCGTTATTCGTATATTTCGTTTGTATTGTATAGTTTCCAAGAACTTTTCGTTAAAGAAATTCTTAGTAGTATGCATAGTAATAGTTTATTATCGGTAATAGTTTGATTTGCAGTGCAGTTATATAATTTTAGTGGTGGTTCGTTTCTCTTAATCCATCTTTTTGTTCTGGAAGCTCACTGGAAATAAATATGACGGAGGGAAAAAAATTGGAGAGAACTAAGTGTGTAAATTACTTTAAGTTCTGCAGAAAAGAAAACTCTTAAAGAGCATCAAGCAGAGGCAATCGATACATTATCCTGCACATAATTCTAATAATGGCCCACTTTGTGCTTAATTTACTAATAGTGGGTTTTTTTTTCATCTCTGCTTCATGGCCTTATGATACGTCAGTCTAACCGCCTCAAGAAAGAATTTGAAAAGTCATTAATTTGAGGAGATAAAGGATTCAAAATATTTGCCTATTGCCTGTCATTTGTCATACTGGTGGAAGTTTTTCTTCTTTGATTGGATACCAAACAAAACGAAAGCATCTTATATTCTTTAGAATTAAAATTGTTTTAAAAAAGATTGTAGTCATAAAATCATAAAAAAAAGCTTTCCGAAAACTTTCACCTACGTATGAAAAAGAAATATAGATTAGTAACGTAAAATGCATGCAATGGAAGGGGTTGTTGTCTTGTCTATGAATTTCATGAAAGAATAGTTGCCAGATCCTCAAGGAGGTTGGTGGATTTCTACTTCCACCCCAAGTTTGAGGGAGAGCACCTCGGGGGGGGGGTAACTAATCGTTATTAATCATAAGGAGCAGTTAGAATCGGTAGCAATTAAGTTTCCTGAAGGTATAAAATTTACATTGAGCATTCAACTTACAGGAACTAATGTACTGGAATAATAGAACACAAAAGTATAGAAACTAAAAGTTTTTCTAGAAAGTATTAGTGAGCGTATCAAAAACACAAAAGTTTCATTTTCAACAGAAAAAGGACTGAAGAATAACAAATGAAACAGAAAATCAGAAATAACTGTATGTATTGTAACTTATTTCAAATGTCTGACAGTACCATCAGAGCAAGCCCACGAAAGTCCCTCGTGGCAATTAGTTCAAGATGGCGCCTATCGTTGGCAAGGGCCTTCAGCCTTATCCAAGTGACAGCACGATTTTGCTCCGTTCTGTCACCAGTTTTGATGGACAGGTTAGGGGGAAGACTGGTCAGAGGGTCTCCCCTCTTTCCTCTTCCACCAAACCACACGAGAAGACTTTCGGCTCACCATACATTTATAATGCTCACGTGCTTTAAAACTAGGCATTTAATAGCATCCGTGCCTTCTTCGGGATTCGAACACAGGCCTTTCGATACCGCGGTAGGCTCTTCTAACCACTATACCGTCTGGATGGCAGTGGAAGTGGTGATATCTATTATTGAAATCAGAGGATCATCACAATAATTAATAATATAAATAAAACGAAATATTTGATTTTTTTAACAATCTGCAATAACTTATGGGCTAAAATAATCAGTAGACTGTAATCTAAAAAACTGCTATCTTAAACATGTTGCTCAAAACGGGAATATAGTCCTTATTATTTATTGTTTTCACAATTATGTAATTTGTTATTACAGTTTCATAAATTCTAGCACACTCTTGCTGAAAGTAAGGCAATGCAGGCTTCAAAAGTTATTCTCCGTTTCCCGTGAGAACAAGTCTTCAACAAATCAAAATTCATAATGCTGAACAAAAACTGTAAAATATTTTATTGTATTTCCTCAAAAAAAGTTTGGCCCCAATTTATATTATTGCATATCGTAATTCTAGCCAAAGACAGAAGGTCGCAATTTCGTCGTAGAGTCATTAAGTTATTTTGAAAGCAAGAGATGTGAAAAATGAGGAAGGCCCTCGCCAGAATTCGATCATCGGACCTCTCGATATGTGATGACCATTACATCATGAAAGTATGCGAAGAAGAGGGGAAAAAATATTTTATATACTTCCCTTTTAAATGGGGACTAAGGATTAGGGGACCCAGGCGCCAAATCCTGGTGATGGAGAAGCATCATCTTCCACCACCTTTTCTAGTTCGAGCGCTACTGTAGAGATATTAGGTATTCTTTTTGAAGCAGGAGTTATGAAAAATGAGCAATGCCCTAGCCGGAACTCGAACTTCGGACCTCTCGAATACGCACAGAGTGTGCTGACCATTACACCACGAAGGCATGCTAAGAAGAGGAAAATACCTTATATGGTCACATTCTAAAAGTCAACAAATTGGTAACATAATTTATCAAAGTGTACATAGCTCTTTGGCTTTATTTTCAGTCTGCGAGAAATCTCAGATTTCAATAGTATTGTTCTTTTCCTCTCATTTTCAAAACAAGTTCTTACTTGTTATGCACAGAGAATTTTAATAGTTCACCATGTAAAACTGTGTCTTATTTAAAGATCTTTCAAGTGTCTCATTAAAAGAAAGTAACTAAGAATAAGTAATGTTTTAAACTTAAAGATTAGCATGGCATTATCAATAATTTATATTTTAGTATACGTATGTTTTCTTTTTATCTTTATGAATTTAAAACATAAAACACTGTTAAACAGATAAACCTCAGTTTTATATTGACATAAGTTTTAATGAGAAGATAAAAAAAATTGAAGTTACGTTTTCCCTTTGAAAAGCAACTTCTCTGAAATATTTTTACCTCTATCAAATTCATACCATGTAAAAACGATGTATAACTCTCACAAAAATGGGACAGTTCTAAATCTACCGTTCTACTGGCCTATGAGGAAATTTAACTTGCATTTTTCATGTCTCGAAAGCGGGACTTAGATTTCTATATAGCATTTTTCTAACATAGGATTTCTGACACAAAATTGGACTTTTCGGAAATGACATACCGTTGTTTTTCCATATTTCAGTTCTATAACTCAACTTAATGCAAAAATCCCAAGAACAGTTTTTAAAAAATTAGATCTAAAAATTTAGCTCCTCAATGTTAATTGAATTTGGTATATATTTTTTTCTCTTTTTTATTTAACGTACTTGATTCCTTTTTTTCACAATTCGAAATTTAGATTCGTTCCAATATAAGCCGCAGCTATTTTCTAATTTCCTTTTATAATTTGTGATTTTTAGTAACTTTTTATAAATTTTTCAAATAAGTTTTTGAATTACAACCTATGAAATTTTTACCATCATCTTAAAGTAGATGCATTTCGATTCCTGCATGCAAGAAAATTATAGAGTTTTTTATTCAAAATTTCCAAGGATGTAAGTATTGGTGCGTTTTGAAATTTTGAATATTTCTTAAAAGCGATAATAAGGCCTAATGTGCATTACGCACTTCTATAAAACTATTTGAAGGTATGAACGATGTACCTATTTTTCCGGTTGCGCGCAATTAAAAAAGGAAAGAAAAATAGGTTGCTATAAATTAAGAATTCACCAAGTGAATTATTCTTGGCGCATATTGAAAAACGTGCGCCAAGATAAATGTTTAAACTTCTCGGTACGTTTCTAACAGTTTTTTTAAATTAATACGTGGATATTATTTGAGACTTAGAAAAGTCCTATTTTGTATCAAATTACCAATGTTAGAACAATGATATATATCCTAAGCCGCGCTTTCGAAGCATGAAAAACGCAAGTTAAATTTCGTCAATCAGCCCAGTAGAAAGCGAGATATAAAACTGTCCCCCTTTTTTATGAGCTTCAAGTGTACGTATTCACCATGCACTATACCATGTATCTTCATACCATGTACGTATTAACATCATATGATGGCAAAATATAATTCCTGATACATTTTGAATATATGAATAACAACATCAAACTTCATTTCGTACATTAAAAATTATTTACCCACTTTTCAACGTTGAAAATGCAGACTTGTATGCATCTTCTGCGGCTGAATGTAAAACATTGTTCTCTCCCTGTTTCTATATATGTTTTTTGAATCATTATCAAATACTTCAATCAACCTCGATGACACAAAAGTCTACTAAATCTAATTTATTATCACATTAATTACATTTTTGAAAGTTACAACACAAGTACATTTTTTTAAAGTTTAAAACGAAATGTACATTATTCCTAGGAACTGTGCAAAGGCAACCCCCTTAAAATGTGCTTTATAGCTTGCCTGATTTTGACAGGAAGAATACTGTTATTATCAAAAATATTGTAAACTTTTGATTCCCACTCCATTCCACAAAAGTGTAAGAAAATAAGAAATATTATTATACGCTATTTTCTTTTATCCTGAGCGAAATTTCGTTTGATGGCGTAAATTTCATCATTTCATAATGGAGATTTTTATTTTTATAACTTAAATGCAAACGAAATCGTTTTAAATACAAGGTGACAAAAATCAGAAAAGCAAATATGCAATCAAAATGAATCAATAAACAAGCAAAATGACGCAGGGCCTTCTAGTGCCAAGAAGCTTAAAAATCTTACCATTATGCTGGCGGTACTTATTAAACAGTCATTTAAAATTGCGTTTTATCAATAGTATCAGTGGCTGCTATTAAAATTAATTAGTTATCAACACATAGTTATGCTCTTAAAAGTTTTAAAATAAAATTATTAATTTAAGTTAATTATTTAGTTAATATTAATAATTTATTTGAGTTAATATTAATAATTAATTAAAAGAATTGAGTTCAGATGTAAATGTGAAACTTGCATACATAAAATTTCATATTTTGATTATGAATGCATTAGAATTATGTCATAATTAAATTGTGTAAAATTATGCAAAATAACTTAGGAATGAAATGTGGAATTATCTTCGCTGTGTTCCTAACTGGTAATTTTAACACGTATGATGAATTCAGGAAAACTAATTATGTCTGAAAGCTGTCACTTCACAATGCTTCTGTAACGTCGGCAAATTGTCAAAATGCGACAGCCCAAGTGTCACCTCTTCGCTAAATAACCAAGACAACGGACAAGTAACCAAACATTATTCGACCATTTCGGACTAGTCTGCACCATCTTTGCTTAGTCATGTGTTACTTGAAAATTATGCTAATCAGCCGATGTACTACAGCTTAGATTCAGCATTTTCTCAAACAGATTTGAAGTAAGGTAAATGTATAACACAAATCGATAATCATTTTCACTGATCATTACTTTCTTTAAGATCATCTTCGCCATGGAAGACCAAAATCGTCGGCAAACTTGAGTGATCGTATTAGAGAAGATTCAATGTGTACATACATATATATATATATATATATATATAAGATAAAAAATATGTAAGCCAGCTTTATAATTTAGTAATAGTATCTTAATTCCTCATTTTTAATTTCGTTATTGCTCTTTATTATTAAAAAAATCAACAACATTTCCGGACTTTGCCATTACTTGATTAATTTATGTAACATAGCTTACGCAGCGCTGATGACGTAATTAATTCGGAACCTAATTTCAAAATTTTGAGAACTAAAACCTCTGTAACTTAGACCAAACGCTTCCTCTTGGCGAGTTTCCCTGTTCGATAACTGATCACTTTAGCTTCTCTCTGTGTGCTGCTTGGACGCAGTTTCGCCGTGCTCTCTTCCTATTGCAACAGTGTCAAAAATGTAAATGTTCTGAAAATAAGCACGATTAGAGTGCCAAGTGTATAGCGGCTACAAATGCCAAGTCACCTAGTAATTAAGGATTTAACATTCTATGCAATCAGAATTCTTCCTCTTGAGAATGGATCTACATTCTACGCCAAACAACAATGCTACATCTTTGCCTCTTTCTTATCACAATGAGTCGATAGGACGACTTCAGTGCGGAATGGAAAATTTATTTGGCCACCCTTATATATTTAGAAGTGAAAAAAAAATATCATCGTTCTGCTATGGTATTTCACGAGTGCTTCAAAAAATAATCACGCGTCATGTTTACAAAATGAAAGCAATCTCCCGATAAATCCAAAAGTTTGAATATGTAATAAAAGGGGGAATACTGAATTTGCTTCGGCCTAGAAGGGAAAAAAGAATATTTTAAATCGTAAGTGAATAAATGCTTAGGAGATTCAGCATTAGACTCTGTTCAAGGTCGTTGATCTGTGCCATCAATATTTCTACGTTTCTATGACTCGGTGTTCTGCATCACTACTTTCTAATGTGTGTGTGTAAATAGGAACTTCGACAACTCAACACGACTAACGGTATCGCATTGAGATGGATAATGGAATATAAGAAGAGCTGTTGTGTTTTCGACTAAGACGTAATGACTAGACAACAAAGATATAACCTCTCAGTTATCACTCTTTTTTCATTTTAAATAGTCATCAATGTAAATAGTTACTAATATACCTTTACCAATAGTTAAATAAACTACTTTAGTCACCTAGATATGTATCGTCAGCATAAAAACCCCCTAGACGCCGAGATCACATGGGGACTTCGACCGGTTCTTCAATGAAGATGTTCCAGATATGCTCCTGAAGACGCTTCTTGAGCATTTAAGACGGTCTGGAGAAATAACATTTTTTTTGTCCTCTCAAGACGTTCCAATATGACCCATTGACATTTAAAGAAAAAAACGTATCTTTTTTTTCCTCGGGACGTTCCAAGATGGCGCATCCAAAGGACCATTTTTTTTTAATTACTCATTTCAGATTTCGCTGTAACTCCATCATCGCCAGGATGCCCGAGTGTGAGTAGCAGGACTGCGACAACTCAACACGACTAACGGTATCGCATTAAGATGCATGATGGAATATAAAGAGAGCTGTTGTGTTTTCGACTAAGATGTAATGATTAGACAACAAATATGTAACCTCTCAGTTATCACTCTTTTTTTCATTTGTAAATAGTCATCAATGCAAATAGTTACTAATGTATCTTCACCAATAGCTAAATAAACTACCTTAGTTAGTTTAGATAAGTATCGTCAGCCTAGAAAATCCCCTAGATGACGAGCCCACATATATATATATATATATATATATGAGTATACATCCGTGTCGTATGATTGTTAGAAAAGCACTGAATCAGTTTTATACAATATTTAGTTGCAGTTAATAGCGTATTATGCTTTACAAGGGTTTATATAGAAACAACGATATTTAAGATTTTCACGAAATATTCGTAACGTGCATAGAGCTTATAAAGTTAATGAAACAAAACCAAAACAAAGTATGCTTAATCACATCAGGTTTGACAGCTTCTTCATTCGGAATGAAAAATATCTTTGACTGAACAACAGTATGAATCTTGAAAGTGGTAACAATAGCAAAAGAGACTTGGAGCGAACCAAAAATTACATTTCATTTGCAGCTTCGAAAGCGTTTTTTAATTTTCTATTTGCTAAACAAAATTTCTGACATTTCCGATTTCGAAGTTTTCGTACTCAATCGATGAAGAAAGAAGTTACCAGACATCGGCGTTTGGGGAGGGGGTTAAAGCTAGAGGGGGGTACTTTTCAATTTCGGTCGAGAACGGGGTCTGCCTTGAACAGCTGACTCTGCAAAATCAAATGAAGTCGGTCAGAATAAGGTGGTTTCATTATAAGACAACAATCTAGCAGACGCAATTTGGAATCCATTTCTATGATTAAATGTATCTGAACAGTTTAGAGGCAGGCGATTTAATGGAGAAAAGTTTCCAATAGATGGGATTTTTAAATGTCTCGATGGGCTTGATATGACATTCTCGTTGGAGTAATGTTAGAATCTGGCCGTGCAAATGTTTAGCTAGCAACACGAAAAGGAAATGATATTAGGCTTAGCAACCACAACTGTACACATTGTCTGCATGCATCACTGGCACCACGTCAAAACTAGGAAAATATTTTGTTCTTTTCAATTAAGGATTTTCTAGTTTGTTTATGCGATTGTTAGCACTATGTCTCTAAACAGACATGCATATGCATCAGGAATCATCACGCAAAAGTTTTCGAGTTTAATTTTTACTCTGATGGAAAAGTCTATAAACCCGGTTTCTTTCGAACAAGGATTTTGCATGTTCTGGATTCTGGTGCACGATATTCGCGCTGTATCTCTCAAGATAAATTGCTAGTAAAGCATCAAATGTATGCAACACATGCAATGAAAGAGTAAATGTTTTCAGTACGACATACATTTGATGTGTAGAAATTTGATAAATTTATTTTAAATTTATTTCTATATAGAAGCACCTTTTAATAATGCTTCAAAATAGCAGTTTTCCTAAGAAATTGAGTTTCTACTTAGAATTTTAAACTACACTAAACTCAGTGATGCAACAGCCCTAGTGGCATAGCATTGCCCTTTTTCTGCTTTTTTCACCTTTAGGCCCCGGAATGCATCAGCATATGACCCGGGCAAGTGGTTGGCTTGTAGCAGGACCCCCGGTGCTTAGTTCCCAAACGAACTTGGTACCCATTTTATCGATCCACATAAGGGATGAAAGACTGAGTCAAACTTGCCCAACTCGGTGATCGAACCCCGGACCTGTGGTGCAGCTGCGCTAGCCACTTTGTCACCGGGCGGTCACTTAGAATTTTACTAATTCTTATTTCTTTTTACTTCCTTGTACCAAGCAAAGGAAGTATTGTAATCACGAAAAATTCCGGGTATCATATTTCAACGAAAATATCCTTTTCAACCGCTTTCGAAACTATCTCAACGATGTTTTTGCTTGAAATCTATACCTGCGGACAGAATAAAGGACTATTTTGACCAAAAAAAATTATAAAATGGATTCAGAAAAGATTTGTTCTTAACATGTGTACGTACGCATGTACGTATCATGCATAACTCAAGAAAACGTAGCAGTAGAACGTTGAAATTTTGTACGTGGGACCGCTAAAGAATTTAGTTAAGCACCTCCATTTTTCGTTTCAATCGGCAACATCAATCATATACATATTCCCTCTTTGTTTCTTGGCTCGGTGAACTTCGTTTTTTTTTATTCTTATATGTTGGCAAGTTGTACATTTTTTATTTTAAAAGTGATTGATTTATGGTGTTTTATATTCCGGTTAAGGTTTTTATGCCTTTAGTTCATCTGCATGCAATAGTTGTAGGATTTTCAGCAACTGAAAAGAGTAAGTGGAGAGTTAAGCCTAACGAACCGCTATTTATTTACATTGAAACTCAGTAGAATAGTGATTTAAGTCAGTTTCTGCTCCTTTAATGTCTTTTCGTCGAGTGGGAACAAAAATAAACTTTCAGTTTGTGCACCGGCACATTTACCTTCTTGCCCTTTAGCCCAATTGCTTGTTTTTTGCGTAGAAACTTCAATTTTAACTTTAACTTTTTTGACTGCTTTAACTGCATTTTGCAATTTTTACTGAATATGTTTTGAGTTTTTATGCATTTTTGTTTTGCCGCGAAGTGAGGACTGAATTAGTTGAACGAGAAATATATATCTAATGAAATTCGAGAAAATAAACTTAAAGGAAATGCAGCAAAAATGTATATAATTTAATAGGCCATACAAGGAAGTCACGTGGTGCCTGCATTAGTTTTTTAATGCATCTTTAATTAAGGAAAAAATTCTATTATGGGAGTAAAAATTCATTAAATATTTTTATCATGTTACCAGTTATGAATTATCGCGTATATTCTTTTACTAGTGAACTCAATCTTGCTTAGAATTCATAATTCTAGTTTCCAGAATGTCTTTAAAAAATTAACAAAGAACTGCTTAGAAATTTTCCATTCAATTAATTTAAATTTTCATAATAAGAAAGGAATTTAACATACCAAAAATAATTATTCACAATAAATTATAAAGAAGAATGCTTTGAAGAAAACTTTTTAAAAGAAATTAAATTACAGTAGCAGCTGAAGGAAATAATTATTTTGTAAAATCTGTAAAACAACTAATTTTAATTATTCTTGCCCGAATATTCCCAAAGGGGAAATATAAACATTTAAAGCGCTTTATATAACTCATGTAGCAATTACTTTGCTTGACATTTATTTAATGAATCATTTTTTCCTCCATTTGGAATGCAAGAAATAATTGAAATTAAACAATGAGAATTTTCAGTTAAATCTATTTCTAAATTAAGACTTTATTGCCTCTCTCTGTAAAGCTTTAAATATTTATTCAATTTTAACGACCCAAGAGATTTCTGATTACATTAGCATTGTGGCTTATTCCTACACTCATACCCATAGCAACTCTCTAGAAACATACACAAACTATAAAATCCATTACTCATTTCCCGAAATTGTGTTTCAAAATTTAAAATAAATTTGTAGATGTGCTTTGATGCTAAGAGAATTAAAACATCGAAAGTGCAAAATAATTCAATAAATTTTGCTTTAATCAACAACGTTTTTATAAATTGAAGATATGCAATTGTGCCTTAAAACTTCAGTTTAATCCTAATACTTATATTTTATTTTTGTTTTCCTGTTTTACTTTATAAAATAGTAAACTCCTAATGTCTAATGAATCGAAGAAGCGATCACGGGAAATTGTGCCAAGATGTTGGCGTCATCGCTGACGCTGGAAACAATAACTAAAATGAAACAGTAAAAAAAAAAGAAAATCTGAAAAGTTTCAGATTTTAAATTACGTTCAAATGTGCGTTTTTTTAGCATTTTAACATTATTTATTAAATATCATGTTCTTCGCACTTAAACCATAAAATTCAGTCCAAGAGCAATATCGTAAAATAATTTTAAAATGAGCATATCTTTAGAATTTCCGATACACAATCTCGCGCGCTGGAGATAAAATGTTTTTTCTATACAACGTTGCCATTCCTCGCTTTGAAATCCTCGAGTTTACTAATCGAATATTAGTTAAAGCTTTACAAAATATGAAATCGATAATAAAACAAATTCCAAATTTCAAATTTGGACTTCCAGATGCCCAAATTCGTAGTAGGATTAGGTCATTCAAAATTTGATGGCTGTAGGCATGGTTGCTTTATCACAATGCGAGAAAGATACATACATTTATGCAGATTCTTCATTATTTAATTTCTTTATATATAACGCAGGGCGATAATATTTGTTGGCAACAGTTTGAAAAGTGAAACACCGCTTTCAGTAAATCAACGCACAATGCCAAAACGAAATTAATAGTCCTTCTCGGCGAATTGCTCCTTTGGACTAATAACAGCTAAAGTAAACAATAACTAAAATAAGCAACTCAAGACTTAAAGATCATTTATCTAATAATATCTTAAAACTAATACTTTTTGCATTGGATGATATCCGGAGCAAATCCGAAATCTTCATTCATTTGCATTTCAAATACAAATAGTGTAGCAAATAAAAAAAAGTAAGGTAATACTTAACAGTATGTAAACATAAACATTGATCAACTGTGTGCATCGCCGCCACACACACTTCTTTTTCTTCCGTCTTTTCTAATATAAGGTCATTATTTTTAAGATACCCGCCCAGAGAGTATAGTCGTTAGGGAAGCCGACTGCGATACCAAAGGGCCCAGGCTCGAATCCCAGAGAAGGCATGGTTGTAACTGTCCTTCCCTTCATAGGAGGCAAAGGTGGCCCACCTATCAGGTGCCTCCGTAATAAAGTGACTACCATTTCTGGCCTTAGTAGTGGCCAAGTCGAAATCGGCTGAGGGTCCGCCAATTGGTAAAAGAAAAAGTTTTTTAAGATATCAGATTACCATTACATGTAATGCCGCTCTAACATTGTTAGATTTAACAATTACTTATAAAGGTGAAGCAGAATTTTTTCACAAGGAAGATTAATTTGCAGAAGCATTTATTTAGTGATAGAAAAGCAAGGAATTTTTTATTACTCTTTCCTGTATCTACATTTGCTACGTAGACAAAAGCAAAGTTTACCCAATCGTATTCTCACCAGACTGGATCCAAGCGAAGAGAATAACACCCAAAGCTCCGTGAATTTAGAGATGACAGAACGGTCTAAATGACACTCATTTCCGGTATCCACCTCAGCGGACAATTTGGAAATTGATAGGAGTGTATATCCTTGCTTTAACACATACGTATCTATCAATCTAACAACGCTTGTCGACGAGACGACACAGAAAATCGTATCATTGAAAGAGATTCTTGTCTCCTAACCCAAAGATTCTACCTCTCCCCCTAGCAATTCTTCCTTCGCGGTTTTTTGAAGCGTAAGAACTGCTGGGAATGAGAAGTGGTCTGTGAGGGATCACCCCCATATTTAAAAGGTAAATTTTAAGGGACACCGCTTCATCTATGGTTCATTTGAAAATGTCAAATTGCTTTTCGTTGGGTAGAAAGCTCGCACTTTTCCCCATTTAACAATACTATAGAGCATACAAAAATATGATGTTGTATAATACTTAAATGTGGAAAATTTCTGTGTAGAAGCAGATATAAAAGCAGAATTAAGATCACAGCCACGGAGAGGGGGTAAGCAGTAGAGAATAAGGATTTGCGAACACTGTCTTCATTACAGCTTTACATGGACAACTCGAGTAGACGAGACCATTGAAATCTGGTAGTTCGTTTGGGTTACTTTTCACGTAATGGGCATGTTAGCTATATCAGGTTTTCATATCCGTTCTCCTCTGTTTCGTGAGTACAAGGGAATTTCTTTTTTATTGTCTACCACGGGGCTAAACATGGAAAGCAACGTGACCACATGGTTTAACTGTCTTAGAAGACATTCCTTCTAATATTTTGTTAATTCACATGTATTGCCGTAAGTAAATAATCTATCCGTCTTAAATTTTACTATACGTAGTATTCACTAGCATTCATTACTCCAAAATGTTGTTTCATTATTTTATGATGGACAGGAATTGTTGAATTTTCTTATACATTCGTTACATTATGTACGAAAATGAATATCGCCATCAAATGTTATTTCCTTTATTAAGCTGCTAATTTGGAAAGTAAAACATGAATACTAGAAAATTAATCATCATGTTAAAATGAAAGAAAATGTAAAAGGACTGCCATGCTCTATTTATGTGTGCGAGAACTATTACCATAGAATACATCATTCAGTATCGATATGAAATAAAATTTGTGTAATAATTGCAATTAAATTCAAGATTTGAGTATTATAAATGTACAAAATATCAAATGATTCCTTAACCATTTCTTCTTTTCTGACAAGCAAATGTTTAAATATTTAACAATCTAATTGAATGAAAATTTAGTAATAATATACGTCAGGCTGAAAGAATAAGTAAGCAGAGATTTATTCGTCCTTAGGGTTTCTTACAAATTTCCAAGAACATTTATGCCGTGGCCATCATCCATGAATTTAATACACAGTCAACAATTTTCCAAATTATATATTATTTTTGTAGGAATTGTATTATACTTAGAAAAATAATATTCAATCTCCAAATAGAAAATATGAGAAGATTAATATTTATTTTAAAGAAATTTTAAAGTTTTCAAAAGTCAGAAGCTTGAATCATGGCTCTTACGTATAAAAGAGTTTAAAAAGACAGGAAGCAAAGAGAAAATTTAATATAAAAGCCAGATAGGAAACTGTAGATCCATGAGGAATTATTACTGTTGACATTTGCGACTTGATGTTAACAGCAAAATATTGTTTGAAGTCCCCAGTAAATATGTATTATGATAGGCTTGAAGGGTTCTATGATTAAATTTTTTATTCAGAATCAGATGAGGCAACGAGCGATACAGATTTTAATTTTTTGAAGTAGAAGCTTCATTTTGAACTACATTAAAGCATTTTATGAATGATTCAAAAACACGGAACAGACTGTATTGTGGCATCGCTCTTTGCATCATGGTTGAAAGGTTTCGTACTGTTACGAAAGCTTAAGGTGCAGTAAGATAGCTTCCTCGCAAAGCAGGCTTAGGGTTGCCAGAAAATGGCAATGGACAGCATGGTTGGCACATTTGGTGAGAAATTGCCCATTTGGCGACAATGCCATAGACGGATGGAGAACCTTCTGGAACGAATTCTTACTGGTTTAGTCCAAAATGTTTTCGAACACAAGACAAAAGCTATATAAACCCTGCTGATACGCGGAGAATCGATCAGTGTGGAGTCCATCGACGTGATAGTCAGTCAGTGCCTAGTCTAGCGAGTTGATACTCAAACAGTGAGCGAGTGTCTCGGAATCTAGTGCTGAGTTGGTCGTCGAGTACATCGAGCGGGTCTCTTAGTGTAACGCGAGGCAGTGCATCGTCGAATTTGATCTTAGAGTGTGTTGAGCTCTGAGAATGACTGATCTGATTCGGGAGCTGTACTCTAGAGTATCGTCGAGTGAACTGCGAGTTGCAGCGTGGAGAGTCTTGAGGTACGCAGAGTTCCGAGAACGATCGAGCACAGTCGGGAGCTACACTGTCGTGCTTTGCTGTGAAGCTGTCTGCACCGTTATATCCTGATAGCCTGAAGGCTGTGTCGCTGATTGTCTCAGCGTGTTTATAGTAGTTCTTCGACGACTGTAAGTGTGATTTTGGAGCTGTCTTAAAAATACTGGAAAATAAAGTGTGTTTTGATACTTCATCAAGTGTCTTCGTCGTTATTCACTCCAAATCCACGAACCCTTTATCGTACGTACGAAGAAGAGAAAAACGTAACTGTGCATTCTCCTCTTAAAGAGAACCTCTTTCCTCTTCAACGACGTTTCGGCGATAAGAACTATGCGAATCACATAGCGCTAATAAAGGAGGCATAGAGCTTACTGACACGGCATGTGTGTACAGGACATAATGTTAACAGAAATACCAGG
Organism: Stegodyphus mimosarum; assembly: GCA_000611955.2. Classification (NCBI taxonomy): domain Eukaryota; kingdom Metazoa; phylum Arthropoda; class Arachnida; order Araneae; family Eresidae; genus Stegodyphus; species Stegodyphus mimosarum. Next base: position 658,942 of record KK113567.1, on the reverse strand, counting down.
ATGTATGTTGGGTTCCGTGGAGAGTATTCTAGTGCCGTACCATTGGTTTATAACAATATTGCTAATATCATAGCAGTGACATTGTGACAATTTAGTTTGTTAAACCAACCTAGTTATTTTAATTTGCACTTTATTGTCCTTTCTTACTGCAGTGGTGTAT
>KK113567.1:643164-656949 GCA_000611955.2 Stegodyphus mimosarum | reverse complement strand
CATATGATTTAAAATAGTTATTAAAACTTTATATTGTGCAAACTCAAGCATTCTAAATCTTTTTTCTACTTTTTGTAGAACTTTCTGCTGTTTTAGCATGACATATACTTGTAAGTATTATGTACATAGTGGTCTATTTTCTAGGAAAAAATAAGTATTTATGTTTTATGTACTGTATAATTCTTTAAAATTTAATTTTTTTCATATCACTCACGTGACAAAGGAGTCACACCCTCTCCAACTTTCATCCTGTTGTCTAGACCCACTTAAGCCTTTTTGTACTTGCATCGCTCCTTTAAGCACCTATGTTACGATAGCCGGTATACAGCTTGCGTTATTAGCAAGCTAGACGCGGCGAACAGCGGCAACTGGAGCTGGAAAAACCTATAAAGGGGTTGCCCCGTATAATATTTGGAAAGAGAAATAGAAGTGGCCTTATTTTTTTTTCAATCTGTAAAGAGCCCCCTTCTTAGTAGCATTCTTTGGCGGTGTAATTTTAAGCACTTCCGGCTAGCAATCGGGAAGTCGGGATTTCGAATCTCAGCGAGGGCATCGCAAGTGTTTCGTATTTCCTGCTTTGAAAAACTAATAGACAAGTGCCGCTTGAGCTAAAACACGGTGGACGCTAATTTGTTCTCACATTAATTTGACGACAGGATCCTCGCCTTCCCAGTCACCTTAGATTGGGGATAATGTAAAGGATTTTTCTTCCAGCGTACTAAGTGTCTTAATGGTGTAATTGGAAACACGTCCGGATGACAATCAGGGGGGTCCGAGAGTTCAGATCTTGGAGAGGATTTCAGATCTTGGTTCAGATCTTGGATTTTCCACTCCGTCAGATACCTAATGAATCTACAGTCCAACAATGGTATTTGATATATTTAATGAGAAACCTAGCGGAAAATATCATTAGATGTTATAAATGTTCACAGACGCCATTTTGGCTTGAAATTAAGTATCCTGTGAACAATCATAGCCTTCTCTGAAATGCAATTTTAAATTCTGTTCTTGTTCTAAGGACACCATCTGACCTCAGACTATAAATTAGTTTTTTTCTGTATTTCTGGTTTCGAAAAACCTAACAGAGCATACAAATCAACTCTTATATACACTTAGTGGTAGGTTTCCTTCCGTTGCTAATGAAACAAGTTTCCTAATAATGAAATATATACACTGGTGTGCAAAACTTAATTACGAAGTCGAAAAATTAGCATATCAGCTGAACGAAGAGGCAGAGAGGACAGAAAGACCAATCAGGAGATTAAGTAAGGTGATGTACGGTAGCACATGCGCAGATATGCAGGTAGACGTAATGGGGGAGTGTGTGAGTAGTATAAAGCATGTTGTCGGTGTAAGATCAGTATTTCTGGCAAAGAGATTGCACGCCGTATAGCAGTTAAAATCACACCGAGTTGCTGCCTCAGCGAGAAATGGCGAATAATCAATCTGTTAGACGACATCTGGATGCTTTTACCCGAGGTCGAATCATTGGGAAGTTGGAGGAAGGCCGCAGTGTGACAAGTGTGGCTGCAGAGTTCGGAATTGCTCACAGCATCGTTTCACGACTTTGGAGACAATTTCAAACTACAGGAACAGCTATCCGGGGGTTTAGTAGTGGTCGTCCACGAGGAACCACACCCGCAGATGACCGGTATATTGCCTTACAGGCCAGAAGAAACAGGCGGCAGACAGCGGGAGAAATCGCTAGACACACGACACAGGCGACTGGACGACCGATATCGCGTTTTACCGTGGCCAGAAGACTGCACGGTGGTGGTCTGTTTGCACGACGCCCTGTACGGTGTGTACCTCTAACGCCTGCCCATCGGAGAAGGCGTTCTCTGTGGTGCCGGGAACACCGGAATTGGAGAGACAATGAATGGGGACGAGTACTCTTTACAGATGAGAGCAGATTTAGTCTGAGTTGCGATTCTAGACACATACACATCTGGACAGAGCGGGGAACACGCAATAACCCCTTCAACATCATCAAAAGGGACTGTTTTGGAGGTCGCGGAGTTCTCGTTCGAGCAGACATAATGCTTGGTAGCCGGACCGACCTTCATATCTCCCAAGGAGGTTCGTCACCTGGGACTGCTATTGTAACGAGGTTCTTCTTCCTTACATGCGTCTTTTCACAAGGGCTATGGGTCCTCAGTTCCTCTTCATGGACGACAACGCTCCACCTCATCGCACAGTTACTGTCGAAGAGCTGTTGGAGAGTGAAGATATTGAACACATGGATTGGTCGGCAAGGTCTCTGGATCTAAATCCCGTCAAGCATGTACGGAACTTACTAGGGAGACCCGTGGCAGCACGTAACTTATCGCCAGTAACGATTCCGAAACTGCGATTGGTGCTACAAGAGGAACGAGCAGCAGTGTCTCAACAGCTCATTAACAGCCACATATCCAGCATGCACAAATGATGTGAAACCTGCCTAGCAGTCAGGGGAGATCATATCCCCTATTAAAGACTGGATGTTTCTTGCTGGACACCCATCATAGGGATGTTTCGGCCTTCAGTCGCATTGCGCTCCATGCTACTTTTTCAATAAAGCTTCTTTTTATCCCTCTGATTTCTCTTTTAGTAAGTGTTGCTTACATTACTCATGTCCTTACGTATTGGGGATCTTACGGTATTAAATGTGTTGATTTGGAAAGCTTTTGTACAAAGTTATATTGAAAAAACCGTCTCGTCCTTAATTTTTACACACCAGTGTATATCAACCATGCAATTTATGAAAAAGGTATTTATTGTTATGCTAATGAAAGCAATAATGAAAAGAGAATTTAGTTACCTAATTTAAGTTATAAAATTGTCGATTTATGGTTTTACATAGAATTTATTCTTAGCTCTGAAATTTGGATATGACTGTGTACTATAGTTTAATTCTGAGAGACTTTATAAAGATTACAAAATTAAATTAGTTACAAAATTTTATAGAGCTCTTTGGAGAATTAGAAATAAAAGCATTTAAAAAGGTGTCTAGAAAATAATTCATTAAAATAGCTGAAGCATACTTAAACTTCTCGACACTTAATAATATAAGAATATTATCATTATTTTCGGAAAGAATAAAAATAAAAAAAATGATAAAAAGATTACATGTTAAATTAATTTTCTCAAGAAAGTTAAACTTTACCAATTCCAAGCCCACAGCAGAATCCAAACAATATTTAACGTTGCCATCTAAAAGACATTCGACTCTCTTGCATGAATTCGAAGCACGAAAATTTTGAAAAATACATTTCAACTGTTTCTAAATTTTGCTGCATATTTCTGCTTTTAATTCTATTTTTACTTTAAGACTTTAATTCGTTCGATGATGAAATATAGGGAAAAATTGGAAAGACGACGTATTTACATAATAAATGTAAATGTTTTAAAAGTTTCGGGAAAATCATAATTAATTGTGCTTAAAATTGTCATTCGTTATTCTGTTTCGCAACATTCACGTTTTCAGCAGAGAGAAGAAAATGTCAAGCACAGCAAAGGTTTTCAGTTTCATTTATTATTCAATTTTTTACGGGTTTTAAGCAATGAAAAAATGTTCAGTTTAAATTAAAGACAAAAATGATTATTTTACTTTAAGAAGCATTGTCGCCTGAGCCATTTTACGACTAAAAATAGCTGTGTGCATGTGAATGAAAGCAATTTTTGCCGCTGCTGAAGCCCATGAATAAAGTGCGAAAACTGGCAAATTTATGTAATAATAATAATAATAATTGGCAAGTCTCTGTCTGATCACCATTCCTTGAACTACGAATAGCCATATATGTAAAAAAAACTTGATATTGTTGCTTAGTTAGTCATAAGTAACTATAGTTTGAACCCGAGATTTAAGTGTGATTTTGATCGTATGTAATATAACCTCTAGACAAACTGATAGTGTGCTTGGAAAGCTTGAGCGCTCAGTTTGAAGAAAAATACATAGCAATAATACCCAGGTTTATTATTGCTCAAACTGTTCATCATGTTTAAAGTTTCAACAATCCTTACCAATGCTGTTGCATCGGTGTTACAGTGAGATTCTCAGGATCTTTTCTCTTACGGATATTTGTAAGTAGAATGTTTCTTTATGTTTGTAGTTCCTGCTGCAAGTAGGCTTCCAATCGATAGCAAAAATTCCGCATTTAAATCACGTCTTCCCATTCTTGAGATATCCTTATCATTCAGGCATACAATCTCAGTCTCCGAATCTGCAACAATAACTATCAGCATCACCTCGGTTACCGTCATAAGCTCAGTATTCCTGATAGACAGTCTCGCGCGTTGGAGATAAAAATGCTCTGTTCTTCGTACAGTATTGACATTGTTCGCTTTGAAATCGTTGAATTTTTTAATCAAAAATTCGTCAGTAGTTTTACAAAGTATGAAATAGACAATGAACCAAATTCCAAATTCGGGCTTCCAGGTGGCCATGTTTGGATGGAGGACTACGTTATTCAAAATTTGATGGCTCTAGGTAACGTTGTTTTTTAGCAGTGCCAGAAACATACATACATACATACATTCAAGTAGATTCTTCATAATTTAGTTTCTTTAATTTAATTTCTTTAATTTTCTTTCATTAAATTTTTTTTAATTTCTTTAATTTAATTTCAAATATTTAAAAACAGGCTATCTTTAGAATTTCCTGTAGATATCCTCGAGTTCTGAAGATAAAAATATTTTTCCTGTACCGTGTTGCCATTATTCGCTTTGAAACCATTGAGTTTGTTAACCAAAACTTAGTTAAAATTTCACAAAATATGAAAGGGATAATGAAACAAATTCAAAATTCAAAATTCGGGGGTACAAGTGCCCATATTCGGGTGGAGCACCATGTTATTCAAAATTCGATGGGTCTACTTACTGTTATTTTTTCACAATGCGAGGAACATACATATATTCATACAAATTCTTCATTACTTAATTTCTTGAAATATAATGAAGGGCGCTAATATTTGATGGCAACAATTTGAAAACTTATTCAACGCTTTTAGTGATTCGACGCAAAATACGCTTCGAGACTAATAGCCCTTCTGGGCTAATAAGTACGTTTCGAGATTAATAGAGACCATGCATTATTTCTCTTTGCAATATACAGAAACACGTTTTATTACCCTCAGATATGTAACCACATATTTGATTCCTCTTGTGGATATATCAGCCACAAAAATGAATAAAACAATTGGCCAAAAATCTCCGCTTATGCTGTTTTATATATAGTCTCTTCTCAGCTTGCGCTATAAACGCAGCCTGAGTAGTGTTGATTTGTCTTCTCCTTTTTTTTTTTGCTTTAATATCTATAGCGATTGCTCTAAAATTGAAAATATAACTTAATGTTTAATTTTCTTTATGCCTTATCTAGCTTTAGTGAACCTTATTGAAGTGGAAAAGAAAAACAACATGAATAAAAAGAAAAGACAAATCTAAAAGGTTTCAGATTTTATATTACGTCCAAAGGGGCGTTTTTTTAACATTTTGCGTGTTACCTTTATTTATTAAATATCATGTTCTTCGCACTTAAACCATAAAATTCAGTTCAAGAGCAATATCACAAAATAATTTTAAAATGAGCCTATCTTTATTATTTCCGATACACAGTCTCATGCATTGGAGATAAAAATGCTTTTTCTGTACAACGTTGTCATTGCTCGCTTTGAAATCCTTGAGTTTGTTAATCAAAAATTCGTTAACGTTTTACAGGATATGAAATCGATAATAAAACAAATCCCAAATTTCAAATTTGGTCTTCTAGATGCCCATATTTCAGTGGAAACTTTCAATATTCCAAATTGGATGGAATACGGAATTGTTTCGAGGGAGCGTGAAAGACCTCAACAAACCCTTTTGGGAAATCGTTAAAATCTGAAACCTTTTTAGATTTTGTTTTATATTTATTTTACACGTAGCTTTATTTTGAATAACTTCAATTATCTAATGTCAAAACCTTTTCAGGAAAATTGTAATCTGTACATATATTTTTTAATATTTATTTTATATGTTGCTTTATTTTGAATAACTTCAATTGTCGTTTGTCGAAAATTCTCCAGTAAAAAAATTGTAATCTGCATTTACTTGAATTTTAAGCGGATTTGAGCAATAGAATGCAAATGATTCCCGGCTTTCAGATAACAGGCCGTTGAATTAACGTTAACAGCTAAATATATGTTTATGAAATAAGATAAACAAGCAAAAAACTTCAAGTGCCAGGGACAAACGTTCTGTAGAGATTTGCCTCACAGATTAACTATAAATACTAAATACTTCTATTATGAATTACAAATACATTTTACTATTACGAATTATGAATATACAAATATATACTACAAATGCTGAACTATGAACAAGAAAAATATAATATGTTCTAAGTCTGTTCGGAAAGGTCTAATGTGATTAAATATATACTAAACTACTAACTAAATTCTATAAACTAAAAAAAAGTGTATATAAATGTGCATATGAAAGTGTATATAATAGTGTAATATAAAAGTGTGTTATAAGTATGTGAGTAAAAACTAAATAAAGCTTACATTATAACAAACTATATGAACTCTAAAGAGCTTTATGAAATACTATAACCTATTACGAATGTATCTATGAATGCACGTATGAACAAACAACAAATGGACACGTATTACAAACAACAAATGGACACGTATTACAAACAACAAATGGACACGTATGAACGTATTACGTATAAACTCTAAAGAGCTGTATGAAATACTGTGACCTGTTACGAATGAATTTATGAATACACCATTACAAATAACAAATGGGCTATTACGTATGAACATCATTAATGTTTTATAATACACGAATGTTTGTAGAAACACCGAAAAACTGTTACGAGAAATTACTATTATGAACTATTAAATTTATTATAAACTATTACGAACTACCCCGAACTATCATAACTATCACGTGTACTGTAATGAATGAATTAACAAAACTTATACTGTTATGAAACATTATGAAATACTGTGAATTTTTAAGATATTTTGTATACTATATATTATTACTACACATTATCATCACATCTATTCATTACATACTATGCTACTGTGTACTATTAATCAAAATTCATGAGACATTGTTTCAAATGTTTATGTATATATTATCAAATTGTTAGCAAATAGCTATATTATCCTCCCATTACAAAATGTGTATTACCAAAATTCTAGAAATGAAGTTTGTAAGTGCAAAGGCGCCAACTGTAAACATGTATTTATTTATTACATTCAAAATTAATACAAATGGAAGTGTAGGGCTATACCTTATAAGGTATTTCTCCCGCCTTCTTCGGATGCCCTCGTGGTGTAGTGGCCAGCACGCTCGACGCGTAACTGAGAGGTCTGTGGTTCGATTCCGGCGAAGGCGTTGCTCATTTTTCAATATTCCTGCTACAAAAATACCTAATGACTATACAACAATTTTACTTATAGGAAACACTGGGTACCCTACTAAATTTCAATTTGTATACTTGTACCTGTAGAGATTTCTCCAGTTTTTAACCAATTTCTATTTTCGCACTAAGTTTCGCACACTGTAGTCTGTTTTTTGAACCAAAGGCTTATAATCAAATTTCATTTTATATTTAAACCATAAAACTTAAACAAATTAAAGTCTAAATAAATAAATATTTACTTTTTACTTATGTTATATTATATATTTCTACTTTTCATAAAATGTACATTGTTATCAATGTTTTGCAATTTTTCTTCCAAGGGTCACGTAACATTTTTTATCCTCTTTTTGATTGCAGTCAAGTTGATTACTGAAGTTTAAAAATTAATGAAACATAGAATTTTAATTATGAATTAGATCATTATTTGAAGGTGTAAATACAAAATAATGGGTTTTTACGTTCAGATAAAGGCATATAATGTTTCTGAATATTGCTTCAAATTATTCGTCCAGGAGTTTGAAATTAATAGACTCTATACAAAAATGAATTAACTGAAAAATCTCAAATATGGAATTTTAAAGTCTGGGGAAAATTATGAATCACGAAGTATTAGGAAGAATGTCTTCTCTGCATCGCTTCTGGAAATGAATTGGTTAAACCCTTTGAAAGTACATTCACAGATATTTCGTCGAAACGGGGAAAGAAACCAAAACCTTAGTTACATGATAACAGAAAAATAAGGTAAAATTCTTATAAGCATATTATAAGCAATTATTAGAGAATTATGAGGATATCATCAGATATTATAAGGGCATTATTCGTGTATATTATGGGAGATTCTTCAATTATAAGGATATTGTAAAACATTATACCTGTATGGGGTTTATTATAAGAGAACAAGTAACATAAAAACAATTTTTAAAGTAAATTCCTATCTAAGTCAACAAAAAAAATTAAAATACCAAAAACAATTTAATACAAAAAAATTAAATTAAAAATTTTAAAACCTTCTAATTTAACATGTTAAAAATTTTAAATATTACACATATTAAAAATAAAAAAAATTCATATGTGAATAAACTCTATTAACATCAAGTGCCATCCACTGCAAGTTTAAAAAAATGTATTTGAGCTCGAATGGATGAATAAAAAGTATTTTATTAACGATTGAAAATTTGAACAAGATATAGGGAGAGTGTGAGTTAATAAAAGGGATTTAAAAATGAGATAAAATTCTGGCGTAATGCAAGACAAAATCCCGACAAACGGGCTGGCTGCATGGACATTTTCATGATTTTCCCCATGTATGACGTGTATACGAGCCAGATTTATTTAGAAATTCCTCTGTGAAGGCATTTCTTCTCTCAGGCAGAGAGCCCTTGAGTGTTCTACCATACTCAAATAAACCAAACGAAACCGAACTACCTGTGGTCAGCCGCTTTAACTAGTAACTCTGAAACTTGAATTTGGCTTATTTCGCTAAATGCAACTGGTGTAAAATAGATTATTACTTTCATCATTATTTACGATACTTTCCGTACTGATATTCAATCTATAGTGACCGCATTTATTATCAAAGTGCATACTGTCTGTATCGTCCTACAGTACCAAACATCGTTTCACAGCAAAGTATTTGCAGAATGTCTTAATTTTTTAAAGATTAAATTTTCATCAGTTCTGTTTAGCTTTTTGAATAGTGTATGTAAAGCGGAAATATATATCTTTTGTTTATTATCTTTCCATTCATTACTTTACCACGTTTCTTTTCGCAGATTTATTCTATGAATTACACTCAAGTATCAGAATAAAATTAATTACTTTTCTACTCAAGATTTTGGAAGATCACATCACTCTACCCGCTTTTATATTTCTTTATCACTTCTTAAATCCTACAAAATAGATTGATTTTAAGAAGATTCAAAGAAAAAATAATATATAGGAGGCAGCAAAAAGAAGATATTTTATAAATTAAAGTGGAACTTCTCAACTTTATCTTATTTCCGAAGGTACAGGAATTATTCTATGAATAAATTCCTTCAAAAATAAAGCTGAGGAAATTTTGCAAGATGATCAACTTTTTACAATATCCAAATTAGTATCTTACTATGGAGAAAGGGAGGAAAAAAGAAGTTGTCATTACGATAGAGAATCATGAGACTTGTTTTTGATGCAACATTATCTGCTAGCAAAAGGGTAAAAAAGAATAATATATATACTATATGTATATCTATCTACCTATCTATCTATCTATATATATATATTGGGGAGTTTCACTTATTTAATTCTAAAGCTCTAACTTAGAACTCCACGAACACTAACAAGATAATAACCTCTGAAGTGTATGAACAAAGCACGTAAGACTTAAGGAGGTTTTACAACCCTTTGTTTTTCAGAATATTTACAATCAGTTCCTACTTGGAACTTTACACAAGCCTCCACTCGGGCTTGAACTTAAATAATAATAAATTTAAATTAAACTAAACTAGCTTAACTAAGCTATCTGAAAGGTATAGCCGAAGCTATCAGAAATCTAACTAGTTTGCCCCTAAGTACTAATTAAATCGGCGAAGCCAAGCAAGGGCCTATGGTATGGCCGAGCGTACTAAGAGATATATACTAAGAGATAGTCTGATTCTTTGCCAATCGGGCGCTAGGCTCTTTCTCTAGAAGTCGGTGAAATATCGACTTAAATAGTACTCTTTCTCATTTGCATTTAGTGCGTTTCTGAAATTACATTCTGGCAGGAAATTGTAAGCTGAAATCAGAATAAGATAGGAAAGATACAAAACTCAAAATAACTATTAGTAAACTTAGGATAAACCTTACAATAGATATGTGTGTGTATATATATAAATACATGTATATATATAAATTTATTTTACTTTGGGCTAGGGAGCCCCCATTTTATGATGTTTTTCCTAATAGTTAAATTGGACTAATAGTATTTCAGAAATTTACTAGGCGACTTATAAATTACTATTAACGTTTCAAGGTTTCATTCCTTCTAGAATTCTTATTAAAAATTTTTTTCTTATTACAAATCACAGTTTTTAGATCTCTAAATTTCTTTACGTTTTAAAAAAATTTTGTGAGTCATGAGGCAGTTTTGCAGTATTTGTTGCCTAGTTTCTTATATGTATTACTATTTATAAAACTTTTTTTTGAATTTAGTTGTATGTTACTTCTGCTTTTAACTTTTCTTTCACGCGTAGGGAAAAGGAACGCCCAATTGAGACGATTTCGATTAGCATTAAATGATTTGATAGATCTCATTTCATTAAATTATTTTACGCGTTTTTTGTCTCAATTGGTCGTTTGTTGAAACGCGTGGAGGTGATATTTCAATGGAAGTTGCACAGTACTTTTCACCTGAAGACACTGCTATGTAGCTCTCAATGGAATATTGCCATTTTGATCTTTATGTGCCTCTCCCATTTTTCTTGCAACTTCTGCTTTTCCCAATTTTTTAAAAAATTTCAATTTTTGGTCTCATATATTATTTTTCTTTTTAGTAATGTTTTATTGTTAATAATGAAGTTTTGATTATGTTTGATATGTAACCTTTGGCATTACCGTGCTTTTACGAATAGGATTTAGTGGGTTTCGGGTGTGCTGCTGCTTCTGCATTCTTGCTTGTTAATTATAGTGTAATAAAATTTGCATCTAGATGGGCAGGTTTTAAAACCTTGAAATACTATCGTTCGAGTTTTGACTTTCTAAAGAAACTTATATATACATATATATATACAGAGAGAGATTTTAACATTTGGCAGGTAAGTTGGTTAATTTTTGCTTACTACTTTGATTTTTAAATTTCTCATTTACTTCCAAGTTTTTAACTTTAAATTTGATGGATTATTTCATTTTCAGTCTTCTTATGATTTTAAAAATTTGTTCTTAAATTTATACTTTGTTTTGACTTTTGTCTTTGAGATGAAAAGAGAGTGTAGGGGATATGTCTTCTAGAGTAAGCATCTCGTTCAGTTTAATTGTGTTCTTTGTCAGAAACTTTAAATATTATATGCTTTTTAACAAGAATCTTTTGGTTTAAGTGGACTAATGTCTTTATTTTGATTGAGTATCAATTATTAATTATGATTTGAATCTAGCAAATAATTTGATGCTTACTTGGAAGTAAGAAGAAACACTCTCTCTTATTTTAGTTGTGGATAATTGATTGTGGATTGATTTATCCCCTTGATAAGCCGATTAATCTGCTATCAATGACAATGACTGGTTTTTCAATACTTAAATAAGCTTTATTTTTAATTCTAGCATTTTTGCGATTTACGTTTTTCATTAACTTTTTTGAAGCAATGGAGGACTAGAAAATTCTATTTTTAAATTCTTTTTTAAAATTCTGAACAATAACTTTTTAGATGATGGTTTTAAATTGAATTTCTGTTCCTTGGAGATGGTATTTAGAAAGTTTTCTAATTATAATTTATTGTGAATTATTGGTTTATTACGTTGCAGCTTTAGCGCAAGTCTTGGGCTTATTTAAATTACTTTTAATTACCTTTATTTTGAAAAAAAATGTACAGATATAAAGATAGATATGTATATGATACTCTGCGATTAAGGAAACTGAAAAAGAATGAAAGTACATGAAAATTAGAAACATTTTTATTATGTAGAAAGATGTTACAAGTGCGTAACTGTTAAAGCACTTCTGCGTATGTGTATTCAGAAATTACAGCTTTTACTGATTCGTACTAACAGTGTTCTCCTCATGTCCATGTTTCTTCCTTTTATTTTTATCAGTTTTCTTCGTCTATTTCTCTATATTTAACTGATAATAAAGTTTTTTCTGATTTATCTCATTTTCCAATATTTTATACCTACTACCAGTAATATAGTTTGACTAACGCGTACAACGTTTTCCTAACATTTGAGTCACTAACTCAAGATTTGTTGATCGAGATACGTGCTAACAGTTCATACAATTTAGTCCTCACACAAATATTAGGGATGAGTAGATTATTCTACAAATATTGTGATTTATTATTATTACTCATATCATTTATCACATATTGTAATTTTTATTATTATTACTCTTAATTATTGTTATTAAATATACCGAACTGAACCCCTTCGAGATATTCATTGATTTCAGTTAGTGGATTAAATAGCCTGAAGCAACATAAATCACTACTACTCGGTGAAGTAAATTGCCACAACTTCATACGCAAATAAATCCAGTGAAAATAATGCACAGTTACATGTTGAATAGTTAAGCATTTTCTTTATTAAATAACCCCGCAGCCTTCAAGTAGTTAAAAAACTATTATGATATTTCGATAAAATGATATCATAATTATTTTATTTCAGCCATTTGCCTTTTCTGTTTCTAACAGCGCATTTTAAATATAAGATTTTAGATCTGTATTTTTACTTTCTAGAAAACTAATCCTTCAAGTAATAGTTACATTTTACATGCTTATCTTAATATTGTTTCAGGTGTTAAACTAAAATCTGCAGATTGAAATTATTTTAAATTTTATGATTATTGCTTTCTTATTTTTTTAACATGATTAAAAACTTTTTGGGATTTTAATGATAAACAGTTTCGCATATTAGATTTCAGTCTGAATTTCACAAATTGCTACTTTCTTTTATGGCAGTTCTTCCTGTTGCGGACATTTGGCTCTTGTGATAATGCTTGAAGCAAAACTGATTGTACAATAGGAAATAAACGTAGAAGAAGAAAGCGAGTTGTTGAGGTTCTAAATTGGATGCAATTAGTGGATTGAAATGTAGTAAGTTGCAAATGGGAGAGTTAAGGATTAAAAGCTTGAACGATGCGTGTTATTTTAGGTGGACGAGTACCAGCGGGGAAAAAACTCTTCTACGCATTAGGTATCTAATTACAGTTGAAACTGAAAGCTTACTAATTATTTAGCAAGAAGAAAGTGTATAAACAAGAAGGAATCCTAAATGCTATCAATGATTTCGTAGTCAAAATTTTTTTAGACTGTATTACCAATTAAAAGAACCAGGATGTGTAAAGGGTACTGGGATTATCAAAAAGATAAATGGGCGATGTCTAAACTTTAAAATATTTCTGCTAAGGAAAAGTTTTAAAATCACCAAAGCGCAGTATAATATGAAGATACCACTTGAAACGCCCTGTTTAACTGTAGAAAATAACCTGAGTGTTATTGAATTTTTAATGACACAGGTTTACTAGTGTAGTTCTAATTCGTGAATGAATAAGATAGAATTTATCTTTGTCGTTGTGACTTATGCCACCCGATCGACAGTAACGAGCCTACGAAGTTCATCACGGTAAAAGGTCAAGATTTCGCCTATCATTCGTAAGAACCTTCTACACCACACAGGTGAGAGCTCAATTCCGCTCTCAAATTTGATGGATAGCCCGGGGAGGG
>KK113567.1:588293-643140 GCA_000611955.2 Stegodyphus mimosarum | reverse complement strand
CCAACTTTCGGCTATCCACATATTTAAAGTGTCCCCATGTCCCACAGACACTATACATTTATAAACATCCATGACTTCTCCGAGACTCTAACTAACTAGGGTCTCGGAGAAGGCATCTCCGAGACTCTTGTAACTAGGGTCCTTAGGTATGGAAGTCAGCGTCGCAAACTCTTATCCTAGATGAACGGTCATCCCAGATGGTAGAATTTTTTCAGCAATTGAAGAGCATTTTCAAATCCCGATTCACCGCGAATTACATCAACGGTTTCTTGCAGTTTGATTACGGTAAAGCACTAGAGGATTATCTGCCTGGGGGGAAAGGAATGCTTCGTGTAGGACTTTCTATGGGACACTGGCTAGTGTACAAGTTACGCATGAGGATAACCACGAAAACGTCCTCGCAACCAGCCCGTTTATGGGATTCGAACCTCGCACCGAACTACCAATGTTCAGCGATTCTACCGCTTGGGCCCCTAGCGGGCTCAACTACACCCAGGATTAACGATTTATGTAGCATAAACACGATTAACCCGAAAGCAGTTAAAAAGTATCTGATGTGAACACCACATGACTTCCTTGGACGGCTTATTAAATTATACACTTTTTACTGCGTTTCATTTAAACTTATTTCCTCAAATTTCATTAGAGATACGTTTCTTATACAATCAGTTCAGTTCTCACTTCGGCAAGACGAAAATACATGAAAACTCAAAACATCTTCATTAATTAAAAGCATTTAAAAATAATTTCAACAATTAAATTTACAGTTTCTGCGCAAAAACAAAAAAATTCGGCAGCGGGCAAGAAGATACATATTTCGGTGCACAAAACTGAAAGTTTACTTTCCGTTCCACTCCGAAAAAAGACACTGGAGTTAGCGCAGAAGCTGACTTAAGGCACCATTCTACGTTAAGTTTCAAATGCAAACAAATGGAGGCTTCGTTAGGCATAGTAACACTCAAACAACTTTTAAATTGTTGATAATTCTACAACTATTGTATGCACATTCACTTCTTTGTTCCGGTTAAGGCATAAAAACCTTAACCGGAACATAGGAACAACATAATTCAATCACATTTAAAGCAAAAAATGCACAATTTACCAACACATAAGAATAAAAAAAAAGCTGAGTTCACCGAACCGGCTGACAAAGTGGGTACATATATATATGTTTGGTGTGGTCGATTACAACAGGTTATTTTTAATTGCCGAATTGAAATAGGGTATATATATGTACAAAATTTCAACGATCTGAATCTACGCGTTCTTGAGTTATGCAAGATACATATGTACGTACGTACAGATGTCAAGAAAAATCTCTTCTGAATCCATTTTACAATCCATTTGAGGAAAAAGAGTCTTTTATTCTATCCGTACGTACAGATGTCACGCAAAAACATCGTTCAAATGATTTCGAGAGCGGTCAAAATAGAAATATGATACTCGAAATTTTTGCGAGATTATAATCCTTCCTTTACTTCGTTCAAGGAAATAAAAAGACAAAAACGTATAACTTATAAGGCAATTAAAATACTACTTCTAAAAGTTACCTGTATTTCAGATAGTTTAATCAAGAAAATAAGTTTATATGTTTATGTAAATCAAACCAAAAATCAGAAAAAAAGCACGGCAAATATTGGAAAATCATAAGGTTATAATTCATTATGAGTTACAGTTAATTATAAGCTGTAAAGTAATTTAAATTTTACAAAAGGTCTTGAACAATCTCATTCAGTTCAAATACTATCTAAAAAAGTGCCAGGAAAAAAAGGTCAGCTGGAACTTTTTTTCGAATGTTTCTTTTAGGAATATGGGCTGCTACATCACATGCTGTTATGTATAAAAGCAATTTCCAAATACTAGACAGTTTTATTTTATGCTGACAGTTTGGTATAGTAATTTCTCAATCGATTGGCAATAAACGAACTTTATTTTCTTATCTTTAGACTAGGTCAAGATGATCCCTAATCTACTAATCAAAAGCTAACCGTAAATACAAGTGTAATCTCTTGTTACAATATGAAAACAGATATGCGACAGTAGTTCCTGAAGGAAAAGGAACTTCCAAGGAACATCAAGTATTATTCTGCGCAAAGAATGCATTTATTTAAGTCTCATTTAGTTTCTCTAACAAAAAAGTGAATTAAATAAAGAATGCTCAGATTGCTTAGCTAGCTGTTATTATTTCATTTTGGTTTATCTAATTATGGCAAAGCATTTGAGTGCTATCGGCGTAAGGAAAAGGATGCCTTCGTGAAGGCCTTCCTAAGAAAAAAATGGCTCGTATGCAAGTTACAAATGGGAAAAACCACAAAAACGCCCATTTATCCAGGCCTTTCGTTGAGATTCGAGCTCGGAAGGAACTACCAGTGCTCAGAGACTTTACCGCTCGGTCGGCTATGAGCCTGTTTTTGTATTTGATTATTTCAAATGTATCATTTGCTCTGTATTCTAATTCCCACATCAGACATGGCACAATGGAAAATGTGCCATTGTTCACACAGTTACACAGCAGACATGGCACAATGAAAAATGTGCCGCTCCTGTATCAAAACTCTTGTTATGTCTAATATTTGACTAATGGAAACTAAGAACAAGTAAATAATGAATAGTAATATGGAAAACAAAACACACTGAATGAATGAACTCTAGTTTCTTTTAAAATTACATTAATTGTATCAACATACACTTCAAGGAAAAAAATGAGTAATTTAATTATTATTTGCGGTTGAAATAGCAATATCTCCTCGAAAAAATTCAAGACAGCAAATTTAAAATTCGTTTTAGTATTAAATTGCTCGAACGAACATAAAAAGTAGGCAACAGTAATGCGTGGAATGCATGATAATTATGAGCAGTGTTTTTCAATGTGAAAATCAGTAATTAATTTAGAAATTTACAGATCCCGAACGACATATTTCCTTTTAAAACAGTTGATCATTACACTCTCCTCTGTTTCATAAACAGCATTACTTTTTTCTCAAAAATATACTCCCTATTTTTTGGTGAAACGTTAATTTTAATTCTATAGACTTGTGTTTTGAAATCCTCACGAATGTAAAAGGGTCTTGAAGAAAACTTCTCTTATATCGCTTATCTGATTTAATACAAATCAAAAAATGATTTTATTCATATTTTCTCTTAAAAGGATCGCAAGGTTCTTTGAAGCAAACTCTTTTTTATATTACTTAAAAAGCTGGAAAATTCTCACGCTATATTTAGATAACCCCTACGTGATGTTCAGTTTTTCTTTATCCAATTTTTTTCCTCCTTGTCATTTTGTCGCTTGATTTATGATCATTGGCGAACATCAAAAAGTCATTTTTTACGGTGAACGTATTAATCCAATTCGAAACGGATAGAGCTCTTGTCATTACTATATGCTTCCGTCGGCAGCTCGCTTTGAAGTTATTCCTTTGTTTCGAACATATGTTTCCATTACATATTTTGTTCGATATCGGAAAACTTAACTGAGACTGTAGATATATATTTGTATCCCTCATTATTCGATATAAAATGCTTGCTTTTTAAAACATAATGTCTTTGTTCAGAATTTTGATTGCTTGATAACATTGTAGGAAATTTGAACTCTTGGATTTGTACGAAAATAGGGATAGAGCTTTAGACGGAAATATATTACATTTTCTTTACATGGTAAAATTAGATGTAAGGTTTTAAATTAAATTTGCCTTTATGATAAACTATGATATTGTTAACACAATGATTAAAAATATCTCAGGTGGATAACTCGACTTTCTTGTACACCCTATTAAATTATACATATTTTTTGCTTCATTTCTTTGAAACTCATTTTGTTGAATTTCATTAGAGATACATTTCTCATTCAGTTAATTCAAGTTCTCAATTAGCGGCGAGGCAAAAATACATAAAAACTCGAAACATCTTCATTAAAAATTGTAAAATGCAGAAAAGTATAAAACATCAAATGCAGTTAGAATAGTTGAAAACAACAATTTTTACAATCACAATTTGTGTTACTTCGCACAAATCCGAAAGTCCTTTTGCTCCTACTTGGCAAAAAAGGCACTGAAGGTGCGGAACTGACTTAATTCACTATCCTAGTAAAGAGTATTCAGATGTAAACAACACACGGCTACAATAGGCTTGAACAACTTTTAAACTTTTGGTAATTCTACAACTATAGTAAACAAGTCTACTAAAGGCACAAAAAGCTTAACCGGAACATAGGAACAACGTAATTCAATGACTTTTAAATCAAAATATGCACAATTTACCAACATATATGTAAGATAAAAAATTTTCTCTGTGTATTATATCTCCAAGAAACTTTGTAGTTTTAGTTAATTTAGGCTAAACCTTCTTCAATAGAAAACTACTATTACGACAACCCTTTTGCTTCCATCTCTTAATACGTACTTGCATTCCAGTCATTTGGTTTTTAAAATTTTAAGGCAAGTTGATTAAATTTTGCTTACTAGTTTGATTTTTAAATTTCTTTTCTACAGTTTTTAACTTTAATTTTATGAATTATTACTTTTAATCTTCTTATGATTTTTTTTTAAAATTTGTTCTTGAATCTACTTTTGTTTTTACTTTGGTATTTGAAATGAAAAGAGAGTGTAGGGGATATGTCTTCTAAAGTAAGCGTCTCGTTCAAATTAATTGTGTTCTTAGTAAAAAAATTTTAATCTTAAAGACTATTTGCTTTTTAACAGGATTCTTTCGGTTTATTGACTAACATCTTTATTTTGATTGAGAATCAATTAGTGATTTGAATCTAGCAAATAATTTGATGCTTACTTGAAGTAAGATGAAACACTCTCTCTTATTTTAGTTACCGTTAATGGATGGTAGATTGATTTATACCCTTGATAATTCGATTAATCTGCTATCAATAACAATAACTGGTTTTTCACTACTTAAAAAGTTTACTTTTGATTTTGGCATTTTTGCGATTTAGTTTTTCCTTAACTGTGTTTAAAGCAAGGAGGACTGAAAATTCTATAATTATTTTTAAATTCTGAAAAATACCTTTTCAATAAAGTTTTTAAATTGAATTTCCGTTGCTTAGAGATGCAATATGGAGAGTTTTCTTTTTATAATTTATAGTGAATTATTGTAAGATAAAAAATATGTAAATCAAAATTATAATTTAAACTAACCCCTAATTCCCTTTAATTCTCTCTCTCTCTTTTTAAAAATCGTAATAACTTCTCTGGATTGCGTCATTTCTAGACCATTCCATTTTGCATTGCCTGCGCAGCCTTGATGACGTCATAACTGGGAACTGAAACTTTTAACTCAAACCAAAGCTTTTCTCTTCGTGTTTCCCATATTGACTAACTAGGCGCTTCAGCTTCTGCCTGTGCGCTGCTTGGTCGCTATTTCGTTGTGCGCGCTTTCCATGGCAATACTTTCCAAAACGTAAATGTTCTTGAATAGGCACGACTAGAGTGTCAAGTGATTGTAGCCACGAACGTCAACTGGAAAATAGCAATGCAATTAAAACCGCCTCGACTGCCAAGTTTCTTTATCTTATATAGCTATTATGCATCGACGCTGCTCCGTCTTTTACTTGCATTCGATAATTATATATATATTTTTATGTACATTTATATATATTTATATACTCTTCGTGCAGCCGATTGCAACCAAAAAGGGAGAGGCACAACTGCATGTTAAAGCAATCCCATATACAAAATTTCAGCGTTCTGAGTTTCGTTATTTTTGAGTTATGCCGAATACATACGTACCTGCGAGTGCCTTCTGAATCCATTTTAAATACGTTTTACAATCCGTTTTTGGGAAAAACCGAGCTTATTTTGTTCGCCAGTTTAGATGCCATGCAAAACCTTCGATCAAATGTATTCAAGAGCGGTCACAATGGATAGTTTCGTTGAAATACGATACCTGAAATTTTTCGCGATTACAATAAAAGAGAGAAGCGCGAAAGAAATGGAAATAACCCGAAGTGATAAATGTAGTAAAATACAAAATAGCTTTTTGTGAGTTTTTGCTTGGAAAAAGCATTAGCGCATTAAACCAGTTAAATTGCAAAAGAGCAGATGAATATCCACAATAATGTTCAGTGTGTGTTAGTAAAGATAAACGAATAATAAAAATTAATAAATAAAAAATAACAATAAAGATTGTGAATAATATAGATAATGATGTCTTGTATATGCGTTAGACATGGAAAAACACAAAAAAGCCCATATAACCAGCCCGTTCGCGAGATTCGAGTTTTGGACCGAACTACCAGTGTTTACCTATTTTACCGCTCGTCTGCTCGGCCCGAGTCATGCCGAACTTTGTTGTATGTTTATTTCACTCAATGGCAAGACCGAAGAGCCAACAAATATTTTCTTCGAGTGAGAATACTTTGACTTTGTCAGGACAGGAATCAATCAAATGAAAACAATAATAATTTTTTGAGATATTTAATAAAATATACCAAACTCGATTTCTTAAACCCCCCATGTGAATACACATGCAGGTACAGCTAGCTATTAAGCAAACTGATTTCATTGTCTTTCTAATTTATTTATCATTCGCATAAAGGTGTAAGTAAAAACAAGTCGATTTCGATATTTTCCTAAGCTCACATGCTAAAAAAAAATTGGTTTATGAGCTCTTTTAGTTGTTATGCTCAAATGTGAAGAAAAAACTCTCAGGTTTCTATACGCAACAAAACTTTGATTATCCGAATTCGGTGGAGTCAAATTTGGTCCGGATATAACTGATTTCCATATTTATGAAACTAACTACTTTTCGAACAAATAATTTATTTTTGAGCAGAATTTTATTTACTTCAATTACAAATGAAAATTTAACTTTAGATATTCTATTTCGACATTAAATTACACTTGCATTACATAACACTACCAAAAATAGATGCAGTAAATATACTTAACAGTTGATTTTTCCGTAGTACAATTTGCAGCTAATTCTCTTGCTGTATTGCCTCTTTTAATCGAATTATGAAAGTCTTTAACCGAAAGCTCCATTTCGCATTCTGATAATTCGTAACTATAGTAACATTGCATTCTTAAAACAAACTGAGTTTTTCTCGCGCGTGAATTAATGAATTGAGAATAATAGTATTTTTAGCCCAAAGGGTGTTAGCCCAGAAGGGCTATTAATCTCATTTTCGCATTTTGCGTTGAGAACTTTAAATGTTCGTTTCACTTTTCAAATTGCTGCCACCAAATATTACCGCCTGTGTTATGTTTAAAGAAATTAAATTATGAAGAATCTGCATAAATGTATTTATGTTTCTAGCATTGTGATAAGACAACAGTACCTAATGCCATCGAATTTTGAATAACTTAATCCTTCATCGAATATGGGCATCTGGAAGCCCTAATTTGGAATATTTGTTTTATTATCGATTTCGTATTTTGTAACATTTTAACGAATTTTTGGTTAACAAATTTAACTATTTAAAAGCGAGCAACCACTGCAAAATAAAGAAAAAAAAAGTTTTTAACTCCAGCGCGCGAGACTGTGTATCGGAAATTCTAAAGATATGCTCATTTTAAAATAGTTTTGCGATATTTCTGTTGAATTGAATTTTATGGTTTAAGTGCGAAGAACATGATATTTGTTAAATAAAGCTAACCCACAAAACGCTAAAAAACTCCCCTTTGGGCGTAATATAAAATCTGAAAGCTTTCAGAATTTATTATTATTACTATTATTGTTATTATTTTGACAATTATTATTATTATTATTATTATTATTTTGATTTTGACACCACTGACTGCACTTATCACATGCTACTTTGCTTTAAGGCATTATGACCGGCCAGTGAGAAGTTATCTACTACCTGACCAGCCACAGCCCAAAGACAGGGTCGGCAGGGAGGACAATCGGGCATTTATTTCTGCATATTAGTACAATAATAGTTTGCAGATGTGAAAAGGAAATACCGCGTACGTGGAAAGGAAACTTTCAGACACTAAATTTTAAAAATCTTGAAAACAGAAATTTTGCAGATATTTACAATGTTTTAACAGTTGTAGTTCCAGAAAGGGAATTTTGAAGCTCTATCTTTACATATTGATTTTGCACAGATCTTGGAATTGTGATAGTACGTGACAGAGAATTAGGGACTAAAAATTTTAAAATCCAATTACTAAATTACTAGGCATTAGAGAAAGAGTCTTATCAGATTATTTAGAAAGATTTCCATCCTTCCTCCTTACGTCTTTTAATTTCCTGGAACCGTTACGGACATCGGTCCAAAAACATTTAGCAAAATCATGATTGCACATTTCTTATGCACAGTAAGAATATAACAAATGAACCGCCGTCTCTAATAAACTATGCAGATCTTTTGCAGTATAATTTGTTTAAAAGAAACCTATAACCTGAAACTAAAAATAATATATTTATTTAAAATAAACCTATAACATGAAACTATAAATAATATTTTTGTTTAAAAAAAACCTGTACGAATGCATAGTAATAGTAATATTACAGTATTAAATAAGGTATCTTTATTTCTACTTCCCTATCTTGAATCCTGCATCCTCGTACTGTTGTCTGCAGCTACTCCCTAGGCCTCAAATCATTCAATGCTGCTGGAGCTATGTCCCCTGTTATCCTTGTAAGTCGTCGCCATTGTCCCAGACCAGGCTTTTTTTTTGTCGCACATTCATTTTGAGAGCCATCAAAAGCATTAACTATGTTTGTTTTCTTGAAGCTATTCACTATAATTGCTTCATCAATCAGAACCCATACTCCCAAAATCCAAGGTCAAATCAATTCGTAGGATAAAAACCACTACTTCGTGGACTAAGCCATTTTAATTTTAAAGAAGTTGGCCTTCTAAATGTCTGGAGAAAGAATAAAATTATGTGAATTAAAAAAAAAAAAACTTTCCCTTGCGCTAAAAAGGTAGGGTGGAAATGAGCCCACCAGTGGCCGAGCGGTAAAGTCACTGAACACAGGTATTTCTGTCTAAGCTTCTAATCCCCGCTAAAAGACTGAATGCATGGGTGTTTTCGTGAATTTCATCATGCGTAACGTGTATACGGGGTAGTTTCCTTTAGAAATAAAGCCATCCACGAAGGCCTCCCTCCCCTTAGGCAGATAGCCCTTGAGGCTTTGCCATGTTCACACAAACTAAACTAAAACTAGGGTGGAAATACGAGAATGGGTAAAGTATTCGAATAAATTCATTAATTTTCACTGCAATCATAAACATTCTGAGGTCTACGTTGCACCATAGTTTTAACATAGGAAAAAAACAGCTCTAGTATTAAACATTTAATCAATATTTTAAGTGGAAAATGAATCTCAATGAGCAGAGCATAGAATTCTACGGGACTTGAAATTATGGTGTACCTCAGTATATCTTTTAAAAATGTGGAGATAATGAGCTAAAAATTACAACTCAGAATTCTTGCAAAAGTCTTAGAAGTCCACAAGATTTAATTCTCCGAGGAAAATTCCACTTCATTTAACTTACACTCCAAATATGAAATAACGAGAAATTTTACCTTTTCGTAACTCAAATTTAAAAAAGAAAAGAGATTTAATAAAAATTAAAGATTGCAGGAAATTAAGCATATCTTCAAGCAATGCTTAAAACATTAATATTTCTCTTTCTCATTTCCTTTTGAGAAAGGAAAAATAGCAGCAGACGCCTTTGCGTGATCCTTCTTAACAACATTTCTTGCCGCGGTTAAATTTCATCGTAACTTGCAAGAAAAAGTCGCTCTTTTTCACGAAAGAAATGAATCAAAATGTACGAATTTCAAACACTCCAACGCGAAGAAACAGTAAGAAAAATGTATTAAACCGCAGAAGTTTTCTGAAAGAAAGAGTCATTTAGGCACATTTTTCGATTTAACGCAAAAATGATTTTTCGAAAAGCATCTCCCGGCACGACATAAAATCATTACCGATGTGTAAAGGCACGTTTTTATCTCGCTTTGCGTTATCTCCCTATTTGGCTTGGATTATTGCTGAAGGAACTACTTACGGAATGTGTTCTTTCAAAGTTTCGACCACGCCTGCGGATTTAGAGTACAATTCCAGCTGAGATTCGTTTATTTTTAAGCACTTGCAACGCGATAAATATTTCAGTTTCCTAATTTATTTTCAGTTGTTGTTCATTTTATAGTAAAGAAATCTCGAAAATCTTCAGAATGGATATTTTGATATAAATGTATGCCTCGATTTTTTTTTACAGTGAAAATTCTTTTAGTGTAGGATAACTGTAAATTCCTGCTTCAATTTCTATTGACTTATATCCATTTCATTACGTCTGAGACTCGAACTTTAGTTTAATATAAGTTGCTATTTAGTCTGTTCTCATTAGATAGAGTAATTGATGGAACAACCAACTGCAAGGGTGTTTGTACATTATTTGAATGAAGTTTGTGCAGAAAGAATCAATTACTATACAAATATTATTTTTAACTAAGAAGTAAATTTGTCAAATAAGCGGGCGCGGACAAAGCAAAGTTTATAATCTCTATGTATACCTGAAAAGAAAAGTATAAAACACCAAACATGGCTAATCTTTGGAATATGGTAACAGGTAGTTTGGCGACTTTTGGAGACATTTTGGTAAGGCGATAAATGTTACTAGCTAGGACCATTTTTAATGTTTGCCATATAAATTCGCAGGTGACTTTTATAATGGATAATTTAGATGGAAAAGAAAAGTAATGTAATTTCTTGCATATTTTATTTGTTTTATACGTGCAAATGTTCATCCTTGGAAAGGGTATATGCAAGCTGATATAAAAGCTTGTATAGTATAAATACTTTTTAGCGATCAGGTAATTTCATATATGTCCTTTTTACCGACTTCAAAGATTCATAAACTTTTCCTGCATTTTCGTGCGCAGTTTTCTAATTTATGAGAAAAATTATTTACATGTTTCATAAATAAATTTGCCCTGCAAAAACAAATTTCTGTGCACGTTTGTTTCACTACTTTCCGGAAAATTCCGATCGTGATTTTAGCTATTAAGCACTTAGAAACAATTTCGCACCTAATCCTTCGTCATGATTAAGCACTTTTATTCCATAAAAATTCTTCGGCTAGAAGAGTGTTGTAAAAAATGTTGAGTAAAAGAAAAACATGCCTTTACTTCGTGAAAACAAAATGGCGTCCAAAAAAAAAAAACTCGCAGGTTGCTGTAGCAGGGTTGGTAGCCAAATTTTTGCCAAAAACTCGCCAAGTTACTATAATTCGAAGATTCACCGAAAATAGGAATGAAATAAGTTCATTCTTACCAAGCAACACCAATTCGTAAATAATTTTCTGTTGCGAAATCAGGAAACAAACCTTCTACCAGTGCAGGTAAATTACAAAAGTATGCTGCCATGATTTAAATGTAAAGTAATAATAACAACTTTTTCTCAGTATCAATAAAAGAATTCGTGTCAATAATATATCGCGACAATTATCTTAATCTGAAACAAAAAAGTTGTTAGAAGCAGCTATTTATTTAAAATACACAACTTAACGAAACAGTATCGACATACAATGATATCACATGTGCTATCACACCAAGCTGCCTTGTAAGTGGCTATCTCGCCATTTTGGCAAAACAGCCATTTAACTAAGTAACCTTGCACTCTTATTTTTTCAGGCAATATTTACTTTCTGAGACTTTTCATACTGAGTTATACCAGAGGTACTACAATTTACGTAAAATTTCACTAATATTATTTACATGTATATAAAATTCAAAAGTACTGCCCTCTTCTCAAGGATTGCACGTGCCGGAGAGTACAATTCCCGGGCAGGAAACCATAGTTACAACTAAGGAATATCAGTAACTGAGAACTAAATGCAATAAAGAAATATACGAATTTATGAATTTATATACATATGGGACCACAGTATATTATTTTCAATATATGCGCTACAGGAACTAAGCATTGTTGCGTTCTACGGGTTCCTAGATTTGGAGTACTTGATTACAACACTTGATGAAGAATCAAACCACGTTTATTCGTCTGTATTACACAGGAGAGTTCCAAAGATACGTTTACAGTCGTCAAGAAACTACGATAAACACGCTGAAACAATCAGCAATGCAGCCTCCAGGCTTCAACGGTGAAGACAGCTTCAAAAGGCAAAGCACTAAAATATACTCCCCGAACTCGGTTCTGTCGCTTTCTGAACCAGGGTACTCTCGAAACTCTCCATGATACACTTACTATGCATTCGACGATACACTCTAGTCCGGTACAGGCAATTATATAGGTTTTGGCCTGCCTTCTAGAGCATTCTGGGGTAAAATGGCAAGAATTCGTTCTAGAATGTTCTCGCTCCTTCTATCGCATATCGCCTATTTTGTCTCCAAATGGGTGGTTTCGCACCAAATCTGGCAATCCTGCTTTCTTTTGCCATTATCTGACAACCCTAAACTCGCTTTGCGGGGAAGCTATCTTACCGCGGCTAGGCATTTTGTAACACTGCCCTCCTCCAAGGACTGCACGTCCCGAGCACTTGATCAGAAGGCAAATTCGATACAAACGAAAAGTAATAAAACATAAAAATAAGATAAATAAAGAAACAAATAGTTATACTATTTATAAGTTATATACACAAATTAACCACATAAGAATTTTAAATTTATAAATTAAAGTTCAGAATGAATTTCAGTCTCAGGCTTTTTATTATGTTACGCCCGGGTTAAATACTTTTTCACTGCATTTCTCACATGTATTTCGGTTTTGCATATCACATCTGAAGGTACAATCCTTTCAGATTTTGCACCACAGGAAGAGCTGATACAGTTTGCTCACCTCTCTGTAGTTTATTTGCGTCATGTGTACAGCTCACCTGCGTATTTTTAGCAGCTAGTACATGCCCCTTATTTTCCTCTAGTCCCTAAAAACGGTTCCGGTTTTTCCATCAGAGTTATGAATAGAATTCCAATCCTTTACGGACAGATTGTAGCATTCATTATTTTAATTAGCCAAATTATTTTTAGTTTGAACTTTCCTATCGATATCTCAAAGTTTCAGTTGCTTCCCGAATTTAGCGCGAGCGAGATATTTATGCAAATCGCATATATCTGATAGCAGTTTAAAAGGCAGGAGTTAACGAGGAGGAAAATCAGAGTCTAGGATTTATCGCCGTAAGGCTGTGCGCGCAAAGATTTCCTCTGTCTACTGAAAGTTCGCCTTCATAGGCAATTGCAATTACTAGTGCTTGCTAGTGAAATTCGCATTTATTGCATTTCACTAAGAGTTAGGCTTCCCTCGCCGTCCTACTTAGGGTTAAGTTAGGTATTTGAATTGTTAACACACTTTATTTCATATTATTTTAGTTCAGCCCAAGTAGTGGCTTACTCTCAAGTTGGAGAGTTGTAATTATTTGAATTAAAGGGTCCTTTAAACCCTCCTTCTGACTTTGTAGTTCTTCAACACTAAAGGACATAGCCTAGATTTGCTCACTGTCCTACACATAGGGTTTCACAGCTTATGCTCAGTAAGAAGATTAAGAGATTTAAGGAGAAACCTTATAAGATGTATCCTCGTTTGGAATCAAATTTGTGTCTGGACAGCTTGTATTAATAGATACACACTTCAGCTTCTCCCATTTCTGCATCACATGAATTTTCAGATGGTTTAGTGCTTGCTAACTGCGGCATCGTAACTTCACTGTCAGTTTCTACCAACTTAACAGTCGCATTTTCACTTTCTTCCATCTCTACTTCAGGCTCTTCAGAATCAGGAACTTTATTTCCATGAATTATTTCTTCATCTTTTTCAGATGCCTTACTAGCTAGTTCTTTTATTTCCTCTTTTCAAACCGTGTTATCACTTTCTTCCATTTTCACTTCACGCACTTGGAAGACCAAAAGCTTCTTCATCTTTTCGTTTTCTTTCTTTAATCTCGTTAGATGTTTCATCCTTCATTTATTGATCTTTCTCAGACACTTCATCAGCTATTTTTTTCATTTCTCCACCCTTTGATTCTTCAGATGTCACTACTGTCATTTCCACATCTTTTATTTTGGCTCCAATTTTCTGTCTAGACTCCATGACGTCGCTTCTAATGTTCTTTGCTTCACTTCCCTCCGTTTGAGTTGTTCTTGCAGTTTTCTTGTCCGGCTTTTATTTCTTCTAGACACGATTTTATTTTAATCGCTAACTCTTCTTGTCCAAACTTCATCTAAGCTTTCCTTTCTTCATGTCCGGCTTTCACAGCAGCCTTCATCTACTCATATCCGGCTTTCAACTCTTCCTATCAGGCTTTCAAATCTTCGTATCCTATTTTCATCTCTTCCAGTCTGGCTTTTACAGCTGCTAAAATGCCCATCGAAGGTCTTCGTTTCCTCCGCCATGGTCCAGCAGGCGGATCACTCCTGCAGGCATTCACTCGTAAATTCCACTCCAGAACCCAGTTGCAGTGTTCTACAAGTTCTCAGATTTAGGGTAATTTCTGATAACACTTGAGAATCAAAACACAGTTTTTTCGTCAGTATTATACAGGAGAGTTCCAAAGATGCGTTTACAGTCGTCAGAAAACTATGACAAATATGACAAACACGCTGAAACAATCAGCAGCACAGCACAGCCTCTAGGCTACAACGGTGTAGACAGCTTCCCGGCAAAGCACTAAAGTACAGTTCCCGACTCGGTTCGTTAGCTCTCTGAACTCAGCGTACTCTTATACTTTCCACAGTACACTCACTATGCACTTTTGGCCTATCTTCGTGCACATTCTGGAGCAAACCGGTAAGAATTCATTCTAGAATGTTCTCGCTCCGTGTATGACATCGCCAATTTTGTTGTCAAATGTCGCCCTAAATCTGGCAAGCCTACATTTCCTTGCCATTTTCTGGCAAACCTAAATCCGCTTTGAGGGAAAGCTCTCTTACCGCAGCTTGGGATTTCATTACTTATGGATCCAAACTACATCATCGATCAGCCTGCTTAGAAGTGTGTAAGAACCATTCCAAGGTGACTAAAGTTTAGGAAAAAATCTTTTCGTCGAATCGGATTCCATAACCACGCCTTGTCACCTACGCTGATTACGTCACCTACATCTCGTAACTTTCGTGTAGTACTGGTCTTTTTCTTCTCCGTTTCAAAGTTGAATCGCTAGTTCTAGTAAAATTGTGCATCCTTTCAAACAATTGCTGGAGGTTCTTAATAATTTGATAATCCTTAATACACTCCGCAGGAGAAGAAAACGAACCCAGAGGGCAACGAAAAGACATTTTACAAGGCAGACGAAGA
Organism: Stegodyphus mimosarum; assembly: GCA_000611955.2. Classification (NCBI taxonomy): domain Eukaryota; kingdom Metazoa; phylum Arthropoda; class Arachnida; order Araneae; family Eresidae; genus Stegodyphus; species Stegodyphus mimosarum. The sequence continues at coordinate 627,933 of KK113567.1, read as the reverse complement.
TCATTACCGAAGAGTATCTAGGATAGAGAATAACCGATAATCTTACGGATAGCACTGCGATAGGCTAGTAAGAACAAAGGTAACTTCTAGTCCCAGTCCTGTTAGTTTCTGGAAACCATCAGCAAGATTTTATTAAGTACAATTCGATTAGCCCTCTCCACCATGTCGTCTGACTGCCTATGTAAAAGAGTCATTTGCGTTTTGTCTATACTCTGTAGTTTAAATAGTTCTTTAATTGCAGCCGATAATTCAACATTTAATTGTTGAAAGTTCAAGTCAAAGGAAAATCAGTTCAAGTCAAGGAAAATCAGTTCAAGTCAACATCAGTCTTATCTCGTTTGCAAGTTTTTCTTGAGGTATATATTTTTAGTGACGATTCTTTTTTTTCCTTTTGGTTTTCAAATTCAGCAAGATAAACGATGTTGCGCACTTTTTAATGAATCATTAAATAGTAAAAGAAACACAGTAAATTCTGATATTTACCTGCACCTTCTAAAAACACTAAAACATTAATGAGATATATTGGACTTCAGCCATCTGAATATTGATTACATGTTAGAGAATAGTGATAAGTTTTAAGACAATGGTTCTTTGAACTTGGATCATAAAATATGAAAAATTCTGAAAATTTTCAATTGTCATCTGATTGTTTATGCAAATCAAAATTCATGCAATTTTAGGAGACATCCGAGTAATATCCGAAACTGTGAGAAAGTATAATACTCCCCAGTTTAATGTATTTGATTTCCCAGTTAATGTTTAATTCAACAGTTTAATGCTTTATTATGTTATATTCTATTCTTTCAAATATGTTTGTTTATATTTTATTCTTTCAAAAATATGTTTTATTTTGTTACATTCCATTCTTTCAGGTATGTTATGTTTCAAATATCTTTGTTTCTATTTTATTTTTTCAAATATGTCATATCTGTTCCATCTAAAATAAATTCGAAATAAAATTTAAGTTTGATGCTTATAAGTAATGCGCAATTACTTTGAATATTCCAGTATGTTACAATGATGAGTATAAATAAGTAAGACAAGATTTAAAAGATAAGAAAAGTATGTAACTAAAGTTAGCATTTTAGTAATTAAAAATTACATTTCCATTTTTCTGTTAGCTATCAGGGTATGAAATATGAATTCCGTGTAAAATTTGAATATGTTGCCAAGTAAGAGTAGCTGAGTAAAACTGCAGTATGCAAATTAGTGGGGCTGCACTCTGAATTCGTCATCTGCGAGGAGCATAAAATTTCATGTTTGGCAGCAAGCCCACAGATTTCACTGTGATAGCGACATCAGAAATCTGAGATAGCCAATTCGTAACAATGACCTCCAGGCATCATTTGCCTGCAGAATGGAGAACCACTGGGAAACTACAGCAGGACAAAGTCAAACGGAAGTGGCCAGATGGCTAAATGTGAGTCCTTCTGTGGTTCATAGACTTCGGAGAAAATTTCAAACCACAGATTCGGCATCTAGGCAATTCAGCTAAGGACGGTCAACTGCTAAACTGCTACGACGAGCGCCGATGACCGATATTTTACATTATGTGAACGCAGGAATAGAAAAACCACTCGACTCGTCTTAGACCCTCCCTTGCTGCAACCATCGGAAGGTTGGTGTCAACGTCAACTGTGCGTAGAAGGCTTCACGAAGGTGCTCTGTATGCGAGGCGACCAGCCATTTGCGTGCCGCTCACGTCACGCCATAGAAGAGACCGCTTGCAGTGGGCATAACAACATGTCCACTGGACGCCTGATCAATGGAGGGCTGTTCTGTCTACGGATGAGTCCAGGCTTCGTATAGAAAGCGAAAATAGGCGCTATTTGATATGGAGAGAACCTGGAACCCGTTATCATCCGTCAAACATCCGTGAAAGAGACGCATACGAAAGAGGCAGTGTTTGGGGGGGCATCTCTTTGGGCGCATGCACAGACATCCATATCTTTCCTAGGCGAACCGTGAATGCTCTGGTTTATAGAGATGACATCCTTGATGCTTATGCGCGCCCATATGCCGGGGCAAAAGGTTCCTGTTACAAGAGGACAACGCAAGACCACACAGGGCTTGCATTGTAGGTAATAATCTTCAACAGGAAAGAATTATGCGCATGGAGAGACCAGCTCGATCCCCGGACTTGAATCCTATCGAGCACGTTTGGGATGCTTTAGGAAGACGTCTAGCTGCTCTCAATCCACCCCCTCAGACCCTTGCCGCACTTACAACTGGTTTTCAAGAGCAATGGCTCTCGCTTCCTATGGAACTGATAGACCTTATAACTGAAAGCATCACACATCGCTGTATGTGCTGTACTGTGTCTAGAGGCGATCATATTCTATATTGAAGGTACTTTTCCTATAGCAAACTAACACCTTTAATTTGTTTATTTTATACACGTGCTAATTTCTACCATAATTGTCTGGTGATTTCTTTTTGTGTTGTTTGATACCTTATTTTAAGTTGTATATTGTGGGTAAGTTTCATAAAATTCTACGCGTAACTTTCTCATTAATAGTGATTTTTATAATTTTTCCTTAATTTATGATAACCAGTGTATTTCGCAATAATTACCAGGAGTTTCTAGGGCCAAATAAAGTATGCGCCGGTCCTGGCTGCCTATGATTTTGATCACAAATGGTACTTTTTCAAGCAACTGAAATGCAAGATACGCTTATGTCTACTATTATTTAAAACCTGTATTTATAATGCTTTTATTCAAAACGTCGCTTCAGAATGCACTGGCATAAAATCTGCGAGACAATTCACACGCGTGAGTAATTTATCCTTCCCCATACACTACCGCACACGAAGCAAAAATTAAAAAACTAAAATTAACCGCACCTCGCATGCAAAACAATGCCAAATATTCTCCTTGCGACCGAGATAACAGCGGTAAATGTATAAAAGAGCTATGCCGCGCCTTGCGTGCTCTTTTAAAGAGTTTTCGTCATAAACCCCCAGTTCTATACAACAGCATAAATTTATGCTTCCCTGAAATGGGGTGGGGACACAATAGAGCCAAGGAAAATGAAAGGAGAACTAATTTTTAACTTGGAAATGTGGGAGGAGATTTAATTTGCAGCGTCAGCGAATTTTAAACTCGGCCAGGTTTTATTTAAAATATTTATTTACAGCTATTTTCTGTTGGTTCTGTGTGTGTGTGTCCTTTATTAGTTTAGAGCAGAACATCAGTATATTAATCGCTGCAGTAACAGATTCATCAAGATCGTGGACTGATAAGGAATTACAATCACTATTGTCAGTGCCGATTTTTAAGCGCACCAAGTTTGAGAGGTGTCCCACATAATTTTTGCATTGCATAATGTTTTATCTACATAATAGTGATTACCCTTTGCAGTCCAATTTTGTGGGAGAATAAACCATTAATGACATCGGTAAAGGGAACAATACATGATAAATAACATACATAAATATTAATAAAAAGTGATTTTACCGTTGAAACAATAATTCTCTACTTTAAAATTTTTAAAATTAATATTGTCAGTCACCAAGGCATTGATAACTTAGCTGTTCGTAATTTTCCGCTAAGAAAGTGTTGTAATGATAACTTCTGCCCATTCTTCTGATCGAATACACCTTAAATATTAACTGCATTTCATTTGAAGACCGAGACAGTGCTTGGAATTACTTCAGTTTTTCAGGCTCTCGAAATATGCAGAAACCCCAACCACTTCTGAATGATCACCGAATAGTTAACGCATGCACTGTTACAGTTTTAAACAAAAAATTGGAAGCCGAATTCTCTTATTAAGTTGTATGTTTTGTTCTGTTGCGTTTTTCGATAATATTTATATTTCAGTGTGTAATTATTAAAATACCTCTACTAGGCATAACGAAAATATATTCTTTGGAAACAAAGCACTTTTCTAATGTACCCAAAATTAACCTCAAATAAAAGAATTTTTAAATTTCTTTCACATACAGATCTTATGAGCCAATTAATGTAAATAATGTATCTACGAAATTTGAATTGAAAGTATGGTTTTGTATTTGCAACGTGTGGACTGGATTCCGTATGGAACCAACCCCATATAATTATTTATGCGATTATAAAAATTATGTGCACTATTTTTCTCAACATTATCTTCGTTAAGAAGAATACATAATAACAAGAATAATAATCTTATATTTTATCTATATTATACCACTGTTGTGAAAAATACATTTATACCACTTTTTATAACGAGACGCAGTCATACATAGAGAAACAAAATTAAAATTTCCTGATACTGTAATACATATATATATATATGTAATAATAAATTTCCATAGTCAAAAATACACTTAAAACCCTAACTTAAATTTCGTCTTTTCTTTTTGGTTTTTCCCCAATCACAATTCTAAATGCATGTTCTTTTCATTTTAATGGCGACGATCTCCTATTTGAAAGTGCATGGAATTAAATCCACAGCCCCGTAGTCAAGTTGATTTTCCCGCTTTTTCTACACGTACAGTTATTGAATGTTCTGGAAATATTTAAAGAGAACTGGATTGGCTGACGAGGCTGACGTCATTTCTTGGAAGCTCCGCCTTTCCAGAGGTTTATAAAAGAACTCGCAAAGGAATATCGACAGGTCTTTTCATTAACGTAACGATGGACTAAACTTCAATGCAAAAAGTTATTAGTTGTTCTTTTTTATTTACCTGTTTAGGAGGAATTTTGATGGCGTAAAAGTGTTGATCCATAATGAATAGGAAATTGGAGACGAAGGTAAATTAAATCTCCATTTTTCATTTCCGCAAACATGTTGCGGCCACAATCAAGTTGGCTCATTAAATGTGCCTATTCCAAAAAGCTTACATTTTAGATTAATTTTCAGTCAGATAGAAGGAATAGACAGATAGCAGTCCAGCGGAATTTTGATGGCGTAAAAGTGTTGATCCATAATGAATAGGAAATTGGAGACGAAGGTAAATTAAATCTCCATTTTTCATTTCCGCAAACATGTTGCGGCCACAATCAAGTTGGCTCATTAAATGTGCCTATTCCAAAAAGCTTACATTTTAGATTAATTTTCAGTCAGATAGAAGGAATAGACAGATAGCAGTCCAGCTAGGCCAAAGCGTTGAAAGCAAGTGCGCTATGTTCAGGATCAAATCTTAATTGAGACTGAGTTAGTTTTGGTTCTCAATGCATTTTGATTGGATATTTAGTACTTCAGTAAAATTATTATTGGCTGCTAGAGTTGTAGTTCCATTTACATCATCTGAATTATGTAAGATCATATGACATGGAGTAATCTAGAAATAACGCAGTGCAGAAAGAGCTTACTATTTTTAGAATTGAGAAGAGAAATGTACGTTACTAATTTAATCATTTACATATTCCTTATTTTTCTTACACATACACACATAATTATATATACACTGCTAGCCACCGTAAATGCAACACACTGAAGGAAGCATGCAAATAACATAAATTTGCAACATGCATTAGCGGAGGTGAAATATGCAAATGATTAGAATTTCAGCGCAGACGCACATCACGCGCGCTCGTGGCACCACTTCAAAGCGCTATTTAAGGTTTGGAATTTTCGACGATTTCGAGTTCGGCAATTGTGTTTTTCTTGTGGTTTTTTTTAAAAAACGATCAATTATGCCTTGCAGTAAACAGCGATAATCGTTGATCAAGCATCCGAGATCGACAGAGGAAGGATAGTGGCCTACCGAGAGTGTGGATTATCTTTCAAGGAAATCGGTAGTCGTGTTAGACGAAACCAAACAATAATGCGGATATGTGATCATTGGATGCAGGAGGGTACGACGGACCGATCGCATAAACCTCAGTGCACCACTTCACATGATGACAGGAACATTGTGCGCATGGCAGTGACGGATCGCCCAGTCACATCACGAACCATAGCACAGGTCTGTAACGCATCATCCAGTGTATGCGCGTACCATTCGACGCCCTTTACAGCAGAGTGCAGAGGACGTTACAGAGTTACAGAGGACGTCCATTGCCCTTACAGCAATGGACGTCCGCAAGACGTCCATTGCTTCATCTACCCTTGACGCAGAGCCACAGACGTCTCCGCCGCCAATGGTACAATGAAAGAAGGATGTGGACGGCAGAATGGAATGAAAGTGTCTTTACTGATGAGACACGCTTCTGCCTGCAACACCACGATGGTCGAATTCGAGTATGGAGACACCGTGGAGAGAGGATGCTGAACAGCTGCTTTATGCACCGCCGCACTGGTCCTGCACCCGGTGTTCTGGTATAGGGCGGTATTGGATATCAATCTCGCAGTCCTCTAGTGCGCATTGACGGTATTTTAAACTGCCAGCGCTACATCTCCGAGGTGTTGGAGCCAGTTGTTCTTCCTTACCTTCAGGGCTTGCCCACAGCCATATTTCAACAGGATAATGCGCGACCACACGTGGCACGCATAGTCCAAGGGTTCTTCGTCAGTCGACAGATTGAATTGCTTCCCTGGCCAGCTCGCTTTCCGGACCTTTCGCCGATAGAAAACATGTGGTGCATGGTTGCTGAACGATTGACTTAGATTACATTCCAAGCAGCGGCACCAGATCAATTTTAGCAACGTGTGGAAGCTGCTTGGTCTGCTGTACCCCAAGAACACATCCACAGTCTCTTTGAATCAGTGCCTAGGCGTGTGGCAGTAATCTCCAACAATGGCGACTACTCTGGCTACTGATTCTGGAAGGAACCACATCTCGCAGAAGCCAGTAAATTTAATCATTTGATACATGGTCAACATGTTATCTATATATATATATATACATAATGTTAATTATTACCTCACTCTCTCTATATATATGTGTGTGTGATGATTTCGATGAGTATAGAAGTAGGAATTAGCTTGCTGCGTAGCTGAGCGTAAAGGCTTACAGATGAAGATTACAAACCATGAACTTGAAGAATGTCCAGTCTTGATTTTCACACATTATAAAATCATCTCCATAGATGTTTATCCAATCATTACGAAATTCGATACATTTCTATGATTCAATCATAATGAAAGATGATAAATTGATATTTACATTGATTCTTAGAATTAAGACGCAGTCACTTTAGACGGGGAAGCAAAGCGAGGAGTTATTAGCAAGGTGGAAGCTAGTAGAAGAAGGGAAGAAGGGTAATTAACTCCCCAGAATATTTATACCAGAGTATGTGTGATTCTAGAGACAGCTATTATTGGTTAATATTAGTTTTGGTTTGTACTTTTCAAGTAGCGTTACGTAACATCGAAAGATCTCGAATTCGGAAGGAAAGATGAACTATGGGGAGATCATCAAATTTAGAATGTTGATTTTGAGATCGCCAACTAGTTTTTAAAGCAGATGCCATATTTTGTTATATCTTACACACACACACTTATATATATATATATATACATATGCATCATGAGTTAATAATTAAATCAAAATTCACACAAAAGCAATGCATCTGAAATCTGAAATACATCTGAAAGTTTTTTGCTCACGATACTCCCAATTTGGCGTTTTTGTTTTCCATTTTGCATGCACATACACGTTTCGAAAGCATTTGGGCTAATGTTCCTTTGGGCTAAAATAATTAAACACAGCTTATCTTTAGAATTTCCGATAGACAATCTCGCGCCCTGGAAATAAAAATGTTTTTTTTTCTGCATAGTATTCCCATTGCTTGCTTTGAAATCGTTGAGTTTGTTAATCAAAAATTCGTTAATGTTTAATTAATGTTAATGGTTTGCAAAATATGAAATACATAATAAAATATTTAAAAATAGCATATCGTTAGATTTTCCGATAGTCTTGCGAGTTGGAGATTAGAATGTTTTTTCCCGTACAGTGATACCATGGTTCTCTTCGGAATCATTGAGATTGTTCAAAAATTGAGTTTGTTCACTGAGTGGGATCAAAAATTCATTAAAATGTTAACAAAATATGAAATACACAATAAAACAAATTAGAAATTGAAAATTTGTTCTTCCAAGTGTCCCTATTCAGGTGGAGGACTACGTTATTCTGAATCTGATGGTTCTAAGTACTGTTGTTGTTTCACAATGCGAAAAACATGCATAGATTAATGTATATTCTATTTAATTCTTTAAATGTAATACAGGGCGATAATATTAAGGTGCCAACACTTTGAAAAGTGGTTCAGACATTTTAGTGATTCACTATAAAATCTTGTTTTTGAACTAACAGTCCTTCTGGGCTAACGCCCCTTTGGGCTAAAAATAAAAATTAAAATAATTCAATAAAATTAATGAAACATAATAAATTGTATAAAATTATATAAGTGCTGAAATTTCCTGGATGTTTCTAAAAGAGTAAAAATTACGTTTTGATTACGCAATTAATTTCACAACATACTCCGTGACTTAACAAGTGCACGTAAACTCGGCATCTAGGGGAATTTTAATCAAACGAAACACATTTAGCTGACTAAATTATTTAATTTAGCTCTTGGTGTAGTTACATTAATGACTATTTACAAATGCAAAAGAAGTGATGATTCAGAGTGAGATGACTTCATTTTCTCGGTATTAGGTCTTAGTCGAAGCGTGCGATCTCCTATTATTTCTCATCAATCATCTTAGTTTGAAACTTCTGAACTTTTGTTCATCTTTCTTTGTATATATGTATAAATATATATACAAAGAGTTAGATAGATATAAGTATATCACTTTTCATGACATTATTATAAAAAAAAGTGCAATAGAAGTCGAAAATGCAATCTGCAACTATTGAATGATATTGGATTTTTGTCATAAGAAATTGTCATATAAGGTCATAATAAATTGTCATAACATTATAAGGTATTTCTCCCGTCTTTTTCTCGTGCCGTCGTAGTGTAGTCGTCAACACGCTCGACGCGTAACCGAGAGGCCCGTGGTTCGATTCCTCGCGAAGGTGTTGCTGATTTTTCATGGATCCTGCTTCGAAATAACCTAATGTCTCTACAACATTATGTTGAATACGTTTTACTATTTGCGTACACATCCCATACTCAACATATTTTTTTAGCCTTTTAATATTTTTTAGTATGTTGGAAAACTTGGAAGTGACACGCATAGCGTATATTGACAGACTGCACACCATACAGCGGCCAATGCATGTTCTGATAGAACAGTTATCATTCAGGACTCTGTTATTTTTATTATTCTATTCTTTTATAAATCTAAACACAGTTAAAAAGCAGTTAAAAAGAATCTGATGTGAGCACCACATGGCTTCCTAGGACGGCTTATTAAATTATGCACAATTTTTGCTGCGTTTCATTTAAACTTATATCCTAGAGATATATCTCTTATACAATCAATTCAGTTCTTACTTCGGCAAGGCGAAAATACATGAAAACTCAAACTCGGATTAATCATGATTATGTTACATTAATCGTTAATCCTGGATGTAGTTGAGCCCTCCAGCAGCCAAGCGGTAAAATCGCTGAACATTGGTAGTTCGGTGCGAGATTCGAATCCCATAAACGGGCTGGTTGCAAGAACTTGTTCGTGGTTATCCCCATGCGTGCCCGTATCCCTTAGAAAGTCCTCCACTGGCATCCGTTTTCCCCCAGGCAGATATCAGGAACTTGTCTGTGAACTACTATTTCATATATTATCTAGCCTACAAAAATCTCCTGAGAGTTGCCGTAGACCAGATATGGCCAACTCGCGGCACGCTTGCCACAGTGTGGTACGACGGAGTTTTAACAGTGGCACGCCAATACCTATTGAATTAAAAGATTTGAAAAAATAAAAAATATCTTCTGTATCAACTCCGTCGGAAGATAAACACATTAGAATGAATATAATAATTCGATTTCTTTGCAAGACGTTAACGGTAACCAGCAGCATATTACGCTGGAATACAAATATAAAGAACGTATTTCAACTGCAAGTGATCCAAATTATACTGAATTTTAGAAATTTATACAAAGAAGCAATTTTCAAATTTACACGATTTGGTTATCAGATAATGTTGTAGGTTTGGGTCAACATATGTTTGTGAACAAATGCTTTCTATTATGAGCATAATAAAATCAAAACATTGTTCAAGATTAACTGATATGCACCTAAAACACAAAATTTAGTCAGCATCTTAAACTAATCCTAAAATATACATAGTCCAGTCACATTAATGTGACCACCACGTACTTTCCATGTCAGAGTTAAATAACCAATCACAGAAGGCAGGTGGCAGCACAGTGCAGTTGAGCGTATATAAAGGGTGTGTGAGGGCTTCGGAAAACATTTCAATCGTTGGCGTAATGCAGAAACGAAGCGATTTATCCGACTTCCAAAAGGGCATGATCATTGGCTTTCGGGCCAAGGGTGGAAGCATTTCCGAAACGGCTGAGTTTGTGAACTGTTCGCGTGCCGCCGTGGTAAAAGTGTACCGTGCATGGCAAAATGGGACTGTCCAAAATCAGCGACGTGGCAAATGTGGTGCACCACGGGCCATAGATGACAGAGGCGAACGACGGTTGCGGAGATGCGTTCGGGCAGATAGACGGGCTACCGTTGAGCAACTGACCACCAAAATGAACCAAGGGGCTACCAAAAGTGTCTCCCAAAGTACTATTCAGCGAACATTGCTGCGTCTGGGCCTCCGAAGCAGACGCCTGGTTCGTGCACCTATGCTGACTGCTGTTCATCGACGGCGAAGGCTAGAATTTGCACGCCAGTACAGCAGCTGGACGTCCACTGAGTGGCGACAGGTTGCGTTTTCGGATGAATCGCGTTTTATGCTCCATCGGACAGATGGACGTTGGCGTATAAGGCGTGAAACCTCTGAAAGGAACCACCCTGCAACCATTGCCGGAACGGTCCAAGCTGGAGGCGGGAGCATTATGGTCTGGGGAATGTTTTCCTGGCATTCTCTAGGTTCACTGATCATTGTGGAAGGCACAATGGATCAATACAAGTACGCATCTGTCCTTGCGGACCATGTTCACCCCTACATGCGCATTGTTTTTCCTCAGGATGATGGCATCTTCCAGCAGGACAATGCGAGGTGCCATACAGCTGCCAGTGTACGTGCGTGGTTCGAAGAGCACCAGGATGAGTTTACCGTCCTCCCCTGGCCAGCAAACTCACCTGACTTAAACCCAATCGAGCATCTGTGGGACCATCTCGATCGAGTTGTTTGCGCCATGGATCCTCAACCGCGTAATCTAGCGCAGCTGGCCACGGCATTAGAGTCGGCATGGCTCAACATCCCAGAGAACACCTTCAGGGACCTATGTGACTCTCTTCCTGCACGTCTCGCAGCAGTCCGCTCTGCGAAAGGTGGTTATTCTGGCTTTTGACAGATGGTCACATTAATGTGACTGGACTGTGTATCAATAGATGACATAATGTAGAATAAAAAAGAACATGTTCAAAAATCGCGTTAATTAAGTACTGACTGTTTAATAGTCATTTAGAACTGAATATTTTAAATTATTCATTTTTATTTTATATATAACGTAACTGACTGAACCTTTAAAAATGCTTATTAACAATACAACCCTTGATTGTATATTTGTTTGGTTATTGTTTTTTTAACGTCCGCTACTCAGACTTACCTAAAAATGTACTATTTGCGTAAACATCCCATAATCAACGTAACATTTTTTAGTCTTTTTACATTTTTTAGTATGTTGAAAAGTTGCAAGTGGCACGCATAACTTTTTTTAGATACTGGCACTCTTCCCATAAAGATTAACCATCCTGTCCGTATACTATCATATGATAATGGAAATAATATGAAAATGAAAAGAAAAGTTCTAGGATATACAATTTCATATTTTCAAGGAAACCGAACAGCTGGTTACGTACCTTCTTTTGCTCTTGTAGGGAATTTAGTAATAAATCCTACAACATTTTCACAAAAGCTTTATACATTTATGAGTATGGGGTAAAAATTATTTACATGATTTTCTAGATCTATAAAGCTTTGTGAAAGTCTGAATAATCATGTGCATTTTTCACTGGAGCCACTCCGTAAAATGGGTGTTCGACGACAACACGAGGCAAAAACATCGCGGACGAAAACGTCTCGGAGAAAACAACGCAAGGCGAAAACGTTGTGGTACAAAACATCTTGAGAGAAAATAAAGCAAAGAGAAAACATCGCAGTTCTAAAATATCGTGATACGAAATATCGTCGTCGAAAATAAAGTGGTTCAAAAACTTCGCAGTTTAAAAACATAACGCTTCGTATGCCTCTTCGTCTTTCCTTTGTTAAAAAAATATCTATAAATGCCGAAGGTCTAAATTTACTAGTATTACTATTCGAAATATTATCAAATATGTGATCGTCGTGTAAAGAAAAATGAGCTATCGTTTTAATCGAATAGAGATGTGGAGTTCTTAAAGTGACATTCGTCTGTCGTCAGGCTGCAGCCTTTCCACTTGCTACGAAAACATACGCACTCTCGATTGCAAATGTCACATATAATCTGCAAAAGATAAAAAATAAGAAATAAAAACTTTTCTGGTGTATAAAATGGATTATTTTTATTATTTTTGGCGCGCTTCTTTTGGATACTCCAGCCCGGATATATCACGTACACAAGGAATAGAAGATAAAACCTCACCCCGTAATTTTGACTGGACGAGAAGGAAGGGAACTAATATAGTATTTAGTTTTGCCATTCGATTCATATCAGCACATTTACATATTAACATTCCTCTTCTTTCAAGACAGTAACGCGGTTAGAAACATACAAATAATTGTCGTCATTTGAAAAATACAAGTAACTTATCTACACGTATTCAAAAGCAAGTACTACCTGCTTTGAAGATGTCTGTGGCTGGCTAACAATAGCGACACTTTTATATGGCGTGTTCAAATGAAAGTGATTCGAAGCGTCACATGCGAAACGTTTGCACTAGATTTTCGTGAAACAACGTGATAGTGAAGCTGCATGTACCGCGTGTGCATGTGCGGAAGGAGATGTGTGCTAACGTCAGTCGCAAGGACGTGGCATTCATTCAAAAATGGCTGGTTTGGATGCAACTGCGTCGAAAATGGACCAGCGAGCTGTAATTAAGTTTAACCCTGGAAGGGTGTAAGCCGGTGGACATTCATCGAAGAATGGTGGCTGTGTACGGAGACTCGTGTGTTTCGAAGCCCACGGTGACGAGGTAAGCGAGAATGTTTAGAGAAGGTCGCCAGAAGACAACGGATTCATCGCGGCCCGGTCAGGAGTACAAGATTGTGACAAATAAGCTGATTACGGACATTGACACGGCAATCAAGGCAAATCGACATCAAAACATTCGTGACGTTGCAATTTAGTTATTGTGGCGTTGCAAATGAATTGAGACAATATTGTCAGCAACATTCTGAAATAAACGTAAAGGATGCAGTTATGAACTGGTTCCATCACCAACCGACATTGTTCTTCGCTGACGTAATTCGCAACCTTTCCAAGCAATGAGACGCCTGCCTTAAAGAAATGGTTGGTTTATTTAACAAGTATTTTATGCATTTCAATCACTAATATTGCTGTTCCTATCTATGTATCTGTCTTATTTCTGTTGCTACACATCTGATGGATACACACCTCGAATCACTTTCATTTGAACGCCCATTATAATTTGCAAACAAGAATGCTTAATGAATGTTTTAATGTTTTCCGGCAACAATAAAATACAACTTGCTTAGGAATTCAGTTCAATTAATTGTACAGCAATTCAAGTTCTACTATTCATGTTTCAAAATTTTGTTTGTATTTTAGAGTAGAAATAACCTAAGAAAATATTTTCACTGAATTAATTTTAAAAATATGAAAATTATTTAAATTTCAAAAAGAATAGTGAAGGAAAAGTCTGAAACTTTGGAAAATTATTTCGTAATCGAGGAATTTGATTTTTTATGGCGGGCAATAGGTTTTTCATTTTTTTTCAGGTTTTCGTCATTACAAAGGCTCGAAGCGGTGGTCATTTTAGTATGGAGGCACGTAATAGACGGCCACAGTTACCATCTATGAAGAAGCACACAGTTGACATCCATACCTTCTCCAGGATTCGAACCAGGGCTCTTTCGTATCGCAGTAGGCTCTCCTAATTAATATACCATCTGGGCGGAAATTTGAAAACATTGGAATTACGAAATTTCAAAGCAATGTTAATATTTAATTTAGAAGTCAAACAACAAAAATCAGCGTTATATTTTCAAATTTTCACAGGACTAATTTCAGGGGCTTTTCACCCAACATTATTAATTAAGCAGTTACAAAATTCTCATCTCAACACACCAAAAGACAGACTCTTGTTTTAGGAGATTATAAAAATTCTGTTGTCATTCCCTTCTTTCCATCAATCAGCTATTAAGTTGCACGTATTTTACAGAAATTTAACATCTGGGTCGTTTATTCTCCCATCAATAAAATTCCGAGTTCCATACCCAAGGACTCCATTTCAGATATGAATTCCTGGGGTATTTACAGGATTCTTTGCCAGTGTGGTTCAGTTTGCATTGACCAAACTAAGAGAGCCTTAAAATTTCGTGTTAAGGAACATGAGGCATATGTTAGAAAAAAGGAAACACAGAAGTCTTCTGTTGCCCAACATTGTTGGTCCGAAAATTACACTTTCAACTTTTCTGCTGCAAAAATTATTCAAAAAACATCTTCCATTGGTGAACTGGATTTTTACATTTAAAAAAATGTTTCTGTTCTAGTTAACGACCCTAATTGCAATCCATCTTTGCCTTCAGCCTTTAAAGAATTATAGTTTAGTTCTGGTTTCATCAACAGATGGCGCCAATAGCTTGTCTGCTGTCCAGGCTTTCTTATCTTATCTTATCTAATCATTATATCTTATCTCGTTCATTTGCGCTTTTGCAGCTGAGGGTGATGGTTCGATAAAACCATCGAAACTAGTCCTGTGAAAATTTGAAAATATAACGCTGATTTTTGTTATTTGACTTCTAAATTAATATTTGTTCTGCGTGTTATTGTATTTTAATGTTAATATTTGTTTAAAAAACTATAGATTTCTTTGAGAAATTTACATTTCAGCTTAATTACAACCATAATTAATTAATAATCATATGTAAGATTTCAGTTTCATTCATGTATTTAATGGTGAGCATTCAATACCCACAGGAAACTGAGATTTTTCCATATAAAAATATATTTGTACGTATGAAGTTTCTTTCTAAGGCGTTTCCGAAAAAAAAGGGGAAATCTCATATTGGGAGTAAATAAACAACAATTTTGGCTGCATGTCTAAATTAAAACTAACCTATTTGTAACATAATCAATTTTAGTCTATGACTTTATAAACATTTTATAATTTATTATATTTTTAGATTCGCAATCACTGTCCCATATAAGTAACTCTCATATCACTGTTTCGTTGTAAAAGGAGTTTAAATTTTACATAAAACGGAAGAATTCTGTTTTTAACAGATAATTCTAAGCTAACGTTCTGTTAGAAAATGCCATATTAAATCAGGCAGTGCAATACTTGATTAAATATTATTAAGATCTTTAGGTCAGACAGCGTTTTTAAAGGAAGAAATTTCGTTAAGAAAAATATTGTATATGCATTTTTTTACCAAGTTTTACCTAAAAGATTTTGCTGAAAAACGAGATTAATGAATAATCACTGTTAAATTAATTACGATCGCATCAAATACCATTCGGAACAAGTGCTCCATGAAAAACATTTCAAATTACTGACTGTCGAGCAAATGGAGTTGGACAAAAAGTAAATTGGAAGAGAGTTCCCAGATAATAAAAAAAGGTGAAATCTCGTTATGAAAAACACGCATGTTATAAAAAGTGCTTAAGAAACGATCAGTATTTTCAGCTTAGCAGGCTTAAAAAAAAGTCTAGAATTTAGTTATTCAAGAAAAGGTAGTAAGCTAATATTTTCATTGTTTTTGCAACACTGCTTCTTTGGCAAATCACAAAATAAAGCCTTCAAGGAAAATTTTAGTTCTGCAGTTTATTAAAGAATTAAGCAAAGTCGCTAATGATATTTCAGAGCAACATTATTTACTATCTTTTCTGAAAATATTTATTTTCATCAAATAAGACCAACAACGTGAATGACGTAACATTTTTTATCTTCAAACACCTCTTATGTTTCGATTTTGCCTCTTACTTTGTAGGAATTTATATTTATTTTAAATAATCAGTTACATTTAATTTTAAGTTACTTTCCTATAATCCTTCATTCCCCTAATTATTAGTGCCAGAATATTTAAATTTAGAAGCGCGCGTAAGAAATTCAAATTCAACCAGTGGGAGAATAAGTTAAATATCGGCGTTCCAGTAGAGAAAGAGAGAGTCCGGGAAATTGCCGTGCGTGCTTATACGCAAACTTCTGTTTAGCAGTTACCGCTGGTTTGGCGTTGCTTAATCGCTATCATCTACACGCTGTACGCCATAGGATTATATGAGCCCTGTAGTTTAATTCTTCTATTTGTGAATATCTCTTATTTTAAGTTTGATTCTACTGTTTCAGTTACCGCCCAGGTTGAGGCGTAGTATGTTAGCGTCAAGCTGACGCATTGTAAATAAGTTAAAGATTTTAATAAAGGGCAGTTTTAACCCTTCCTCAGTGCAGTCACTATCTCTCAAGATTCTACACAACAGAAGGACAGTAGAACTTTACAACTTTTTGATTTTTATCATTTTTAGAATTCAATTATTTTGTTGGAGGAGAGAATTATATATATGTGCAAGGTCTGTCCCGAAAGTAATGCACCCATTTTTTAAGAAATTTATTGAACCGATTCGTACAATTACTCAATATTCTTCGAAATACATACCTCCTACTTTAACACACTAGTTCCAGGGCGATTTCCCTGTTTTATATGCGTACTGGAAGTCCGTCACGAGGATGTCCTTCAATAACCTCGCCGTAGCCGCCTTGATGTTCTCCAGGGTAACATTTGGGGAATTTTTTAATCTGCGGAAACAAAAAGAAGTCAGGCTGGGTCAAATCAGGCAACGAACTAGGTGTCCGACGGCGTTTTCTCAAGTTTGAAACGAAACTTTGCATATCGCTGCTCGAGAGTTTTTCCATCCTGATTTCGACCGAGCACTCACACAAAGTTCTCTGAAACAGGCACCGTGACTCTTCAGGAGCTCGGAGCCAATTGGCGTCGGACCCGCTGTGTTCCCAAGACTTCACCCATCCTTCCGTGCAAGAGGCAAAGCTGTGCGACAGATAGTAGCGACAGAAGAAAATGGGGCCCATTAGTTTCGAAACAGACCTTATATGCATATAGCAAATCATTTATGTAAAGTTCGAATGCTTATTTTAACTTCATTCGATTTTATTTTAATATGAACTCTATACTACAATTTACGATGTCAAAATACACAAGAACTCTTTCCGTAATGTTAGCAAGTAGCCAAAAGAGGCATTTTTGGATGGATATAGAGGTTATTCCTAAACTGTAAACTAATTTCACAATAAATGCAGTGCATCTGAGATTATATTAGAAAACAATTACATTAAATTACAACACCAAGTAGGAAAAGCATAAGAAGTTTCAAATTCACTTAACTTAATAGACGTTTAATAGTAGGCAGATGATGAAAAATTGGAATAAAATATTCGAATCATCTTATTTTACTCAATATGGAATAAAATCGCTATGAGCAGAAACGTACACATTTACATAGTTTGACACGCTAATCAATTAATTTGTGCCTGAGGAATGTATTGCACGCTACAAGCGTTTGTGAAGATAAAATCTCAAGACTGCCGGTTGGTTCCTCATTTTGCAGTAGCCAACCAATTACATTGCATGTGTACCCTATCGGAGACAAATCTGCACGTGCGGTCATGGTTCAGTTCATGCAGGTTATTCACAGTAGGATGAGCAACATGTAGACTAGCGTAGGCGTGCTTTTGGGATACTTTATAGGGATGGCAATGCCATTGGTTCTTCAATCTCATTAACATAACTTTGACTGCATTGTACCGATGAGGGTGTATAAAGGAGATCGCCTGCTGTGCATGCCACCCTATATGATTAGTTTAGGAGCAAGACGGTATGACAGTCTCTTATAAAGACTTGTTAATGGCACTGGTGACATAGGCGGACTTACTTACAAAGCAGGTGGCGCCAAACCTAGACACGCAGCAAATAGAAGCTCTGCACTCCAAAAGCAGCATTAAAAGGACAACGGGGGAGGATGCTCTAACCCACTGGCAAGAGAACTGGGATTTCATCCTACAAATTAGATGCACGTACGAGTTCTTCCATATGGTTAGTACAAAGAGGTTAATATCAGACCCACATATAACGCGCTTCGTAACTGGACATGGGCTATTTTCCAGTTACTTTTATGACAGACACCTAACAACTACCAACGTCTGTGTACGCGGAGATGTGGGTGAGCCTGATTATTATCTGACATCATGCCCACTTACACAAGACTTCCACCACTCTCTGTCGTCTACAAATACAGCCGCCTACAAAAGATTTATGACCAAGCAACCCTCAATAGATAGGAAAATACGTCTAATCATGCTAAAACGTGAAGCGCTAGGCACTGAACTCTGCAGTACAGAACACGGTTCCATCTAGCCATAAGAGCCTAACTCATACATACGTATTAATACTGTCACATATTGTGTAGTGGGCACTGGTGTTTTGAGAGTCCGTACTGCATCTGTCTTCCAATATCGGCCCTTGTTTGGACAGTTGTGGGATCTTGCCAGTAACCAAATTGTCAGTGAGGACCTCTCATATGTCCAGACCCTACTCTCATCTGTCACCTGCATGTAGAGCAACGTGATGAAAGATACCGTGCAAAGCAATTATGAATATTGCTCTGTATGGAATGTATTGTGCTTCATATATAGAATGCTGTGGATTGCCAAACAAGATACATGTACTTTGTATGTTATATTTATATCAATAAGTAACCATTGCATGTTTCCGCATCCTGAAAGTTTATTTTCAATGTGTGTTTTTAACAGTTTGTTAAAACTCTTTGTATTAAAATTTATGTTGCGTATAACCAAGAATTATTAACAAGTGTCTATGTTTGCATTTTCAATATTAATATTCAATGTAATATGCAGCTAACACTCATAGTGTATTAAATATAGGAATGAGTTTTGCATAGGTGTCTTAAATACAAAGTAATATCCAATGTAATATGTGCTATAAAATTAGAATGTACTGAGTGTTATATATATATATATCAATGTATTAACGTGCAATGTAACCAGAAGAATGTTTAATCACAAACTTATTTTGGCTATGTTAAGTAATTTTTGTTACGTTTTCAGAATACAACAACATTTATGCAAAAGTGAGCTTTTAGCATAATGTTATTCAACCAAAAGTAGTATGGGATGTACTGTGTCCTCAAATCTGTTATCTATATTTTGTATGAGTACAGCATAAAGTAACCAACGCATATTTTTTCATTGTGTAATTTGTTTGTAATGTGTAATTTTGCTCTTTATTTAAGCCTATTGTATCAAAAGCTATGTCTTACATAACCAAGTTATGTATTATATAATCTATGTCTTACATAATCAATTACATTATTCAGAATTATATATAGAATTGTCAAGAGTAGTGTCCAGAATAATATGCAGTATAGAATATATAGTGTGTTAAAGGTAGCAATGAGTTTTGTAAATGCGCCTTAAGTACAGTGCAATAAATACAATGATCATTACAATGCAATTTACAAAATGTATAGTGTAATGAGTATGTGTAACAATGTGCTAACATGCGATGTAACCAGCATGTAATGTGTTAACATGTAATGTTTAAGTACAAAGTTATTTTGGTATGTTCTCAGACTACAGCAAAATTATCGTAACAATGACTTTTTAAAATAATGTTATTTCATCAAACGTAGTATAGAATGCATTGTGTCTTCAGACTATTATCTGCATTTGGTATATTTTACTTTATGCAATGCTTGACAAAATATATGATACTTTGCACTTGTATGGCCACGTAATGTTTTGAGTTTAGAGTGTAGCTTATATAGTTGCGAGATCCGAACGATACCCGATTAGTCTGTGCAAGCTGCCCAGGTGTCCGGACCTGCCCTCACCTGTTACCTGATATTGTCTTCACAGTAATATCCGACCATCACTAATTCCAAGACTGAAGCTTGACTCATCCCTAAGAGGACAGTCTACCACATGAATATATATATAATTATAATCTTTGATAACTATCTCGTCAATTGGAACTCTTTTGACAGATCTTCTGGTTCATAGCTAGTAAGGATTTAAGGTATTTCTCCCGTCTTCTTAGCATGCCTTCGTGGTATAGTGGTCAACATATTCGGCAAGTATTTGTGAGGTCCGTGGTTATAGTTCCTGGCGAGGGCATTGCTCATTTTTCACATCTCTTTTGCTTCGAAATAACCTAACATCTCTATAGTGGCGCCCGAGCTAAAAGGTGATGGATGATGATTCACCACCACCAAGATTTGGCGATTGAGTCCCCTAATCCCTTTGAAAGGTGGATCATATAAGGTATTTCTCCCGCCTTCTTGGCATGCCTTCGTGGTGTAGTGGTCAGCACACTCGGCGCGTATTCGAGAAGTCCGGGGTTCGAGTCCCGGTAAGGGCATTGCTCAGGTTTCACATCTCTTCTGCTTCGAAACAACCTAATGTCTTTACAAGATGAAAGATCCCACTGATGGTCTGGACGTCATAAATATAGTATGTAATGCCTCTGTAAGTTTACTCTCTGTAAAAAAAGCTTTAGTAAACATCATTCTTCTAAACCGACGGTCCTTGTAAGAAAACATTCGCATCTGGCATTGCTTACTCCCATTCATGAACCAAATTCCTCATTATTCTCTCAACCACTGAGATTAATACCTTGAACAATACTGACATTCAGGCCTTAAAGCGTAGCCACCTGCAGGAGTAGTTAACCAACGTAAATTAAATGATACTGTTGTTATTCTTTTGCGATAGGTAATAAAAAGTGGCATATAAGAGTTCCAGACAACGTACTATAAAACCACAAATGTTATCTGATTTCTGAAGTCCTATTTAGCAATCGTATTAGTATAGACCTTTTATACCATTTGAAATCCTTTCTCGGGACACTGACTGAAACTATTTCACAAAATTTTGATCATTTTATCTCCTAGCAAATCTACATCATTCCATTTTGCATACACGTACGGCCTTTCTTCCTTTGTTCGATACAATGTCGTTGTTGAGCAGTACGATATCTAGTACATTCATTACTGTGTGTTTCCCACAAACCAAGAAATTCTTATTTTAATTTGCTACTGGCCTCGGATAATTCCATGATTTATTATTATTGTTGTACCTTTTTTGGGTAAATTACATGTAATAGTTTTTAATAAAAATATTTAATTAGATGTTACTTTATTTCCAATTAAATATAAAAACGGGGTATACGCTGAATCGTAAATAAAGCTGAATCAAGTATGTAGCCTAGCCTTTGAATAATTATGTCATTACGTACATTGTAACGTCTGTAATTGGCATAATTGATAGGTTAACAGCTGTAGATTCAGGGAATCGTAATAGGATACACTGCAGTGTTTGCTTAAATACAGCATAGGAGTCACGTCTTTATGAAATTAGAAAAATACAATCAACAAAATATTAACGGATTCTTTAAATGAAGGGTGTACAGCTATTTCTAAATTAAAAATCAACACATATGGCAAAGCAAATTAACGCTGTCATCTTACCCCTAAGTGAAATAATTATTACTCTAATTAGAGCAATATATCGTTCAAGTAACGAACTTCAAGTAACGAACTGGTGACGGAGGGCGGGGACACCTGATAAGTAACATAGGTAAACAGGTGTATTTCCCACGCCACCTCTAATCCAGAGCAACACCTTCCAGAAAAGCACATCTAAAAAAAGGGAAAAGGTTTCAATAACTGGAAACGGATTGTAGTTTTTCGTATAATGCCATTGTGATGTAGGTCCACCAGCGGCCGAGCGGTAAATGTCACTGAACTCTGGTAGTTTCGACCTGGGTTCGAATCCAGGCTAAAGGGTTGGCAGCGTAGGTGTTCCCCATATGTAACGTGTATACGAGCTAGTTTCGCTTAGAAACTTCTCCACGAAGGTATTCCTCCCTTAGGCAGGTAGCCCTGGAGCGCTTTGCCATAGTCAACGAAACTAAACCATTATGATGTATGAGTAATGTAATGTCATCTGCGAACTAAATATGGTTTCAAAATGCTGAATATGTATATTAACTTTACTAAGAATAAAGAAAAAGGTTCACTATTAAATAAAACAGTTTTATTCCTAGGATAAAAGTAGATTTATATTTGAACGCAAGTTTGGCCGCTCTGTAGATGACAAATGATCGCTTCATATATGACAGAAGTAAAAGTAAAAAAACGATGCATTTGACAAATTGCATTTCGTTGTACATCACAGAAAGCCCTATACTTAAAATTATTAGTTAGTGTTAAACTAACTAACAATTAAAGAGTTTAAAATTAAAATTAATTAAAGTTGCAATTTATTTTGTATTGTACCAGTAAGGATGTTAAGGTTATTTTGCAAGATAATTCAAAATATATATATTTAAGAATCAATTCATTTCAAGAACGAAAAGCTTGTAATTACATTTATTAAAATTTTAATTAATGTGTTTAAAATTGCAGTATCTGATGACTCAAACTCTAGGTAGTTTTAAATTAATTTCTGGGAATTAAATCTTAATTTAGTTATTAGAGGTGATATTTATCCCGATTTATATTACGAGGAATTAAAGGTTTTTCTTCTGTATGATTATACGGTGCAAATATAAGAATAACGAAACATACTCGGACATCCCGTGTTAGACATCGAATGTGGCAGAGCTTATGTTCAGTTATACATGTGAAACAAAATTTTAATATCTGTTGCTTTTCAGAACCTCCTCTCGATGTTTCAGAACCTCCTCTCTATGTCTCCTCTCTTATTGAGCAACTCTCTGCTAATATGATCATTTCTGAATTGGTGGTTATTTGTTGCAATTGTTATGTTGACATACCTTTTTAACTTACATTTACTTTCACATTTGCAATATTAATAGACATTAGTTTTTTTATTATAATTAATACCCATGCAAACCGCCCAGAGAAGATAGTGCCTAGCGACGTTTACTGCTGTACCGAAGGGCACGGGCTCGAATACCCGAGAAGGCTTGGATGTTTGTAAGTAGATAGTGTCTGTGCGGTATAGGGGAACTCTAAATATGCGGCGAACCGAAAGTCCTCTCGAGAGGTTGGGGGTAGGCGAAGAGGAGTGGAAGACCCTCGGACCTGTCCCCCAGGGTTCTCTCCTTCAAAATTGGGGGGCGGGAATAACGAAAGACATACTCACCTGTATGGTGCTGTAGGCTCTTGCCAGTGACAGGCGCAATCTTGAACGCCTTCCGTCGACGAATTGCGTGGGTTTGTTCTGATGTTACTGTCAGACAATTGAGATAAGCCATAACAAGAACAACCCATAGAAATTACCTTTGTTATAATACAAGTTAATCTCCATCTACTTTGCGTCATGAAAAGACTTAATTGAATCTCCTTAAATTTTCACAAAATAAATTCATTTATATGGTAAAATGTGTTTTTAATTCCCATTCCTTTAAATGGAATTTATTGCAAAGTTTATAGCGAGAAATATACGTTGAATTATGGATCAAAATTAGTATTTCTTAGAATTTCTTTGATCATAATTAATGGAGTTATCACCCTCGATGAATCTCTTAATAAATATTTGCTATGTCAAAAGCAAAGAACGAAATAATTTGGTTAAATATAAAGATACCAAACATAGTTAGATAAATAACTCTGTTTAAATTCTCTTTAAAATATGCATGATTAATTTTCTATGCCATAAAATTCTCCGACGTTACATTTTTCATATTTGCCTGACGTCTTAGATTTGTTCATGATCGCTACCATACATCTGAGTCATTATCAAGGAGTATGAAAACTACAAGATTAATATTTTACCTAAATTCTCTTTCAATATTATGGTACGTGTCTCTTTAGTTTTTTAATTACGAATTAATGTAATCATGTTAGATAGGAATTGGAAGTAACGAGTTATTTCGAAGCATTTAAAATATAAAAAGAATAATTTCGTGCTTCATTTCTCCGTTTCTAAATATGTCATATTGATTGCTGTTGACTTTTGCGATTTCCAGAAAAGGGTAATCATAAAAAAATCTCTACATTCTTTTTAGATTGCCGATGGTTCTGTAAAGTTCTTTAAGTTCTACCCTGTAATTTCTTTGGGAAGCTGTCTGGAAATTCTTAGTGGATATTTTAATATTTCTTAATATCATACAAAACTCCTTTCGCTAGAGGGCACCCCCTTAAGATGACAGGGCTGCAGCCAAAGAAAAAGTTATAAGTTCTACGGATCCTTAAAAAACAAATGTATAAAAACCTTTCAGTATGAATGAAATCAGTTCATACTTTCCAAGCAACAACCAATTCCTGAATAATTTTTTATTGCCAAATCAAGAAAAAACATTACACGTCAGCTTGTAGAGACATTAGGTAAATTTGAAGTGGGAGACGTGTAAAATGAGCAATGTCCTCGCCAGGACTCGAACTACGGACCTCTCGAATACGTTTCGAGGGTGTTCACCACTACACCACGAAGACATGCAAAGAAGGAGGGAGAAGTACCTTATAAGCTTAATTCGCATGACACCATGCTTTAAATTTAATGTAATATAACAACATTTTCTCAATTTCAATAAAAGAATTAACGTGGCATTAATACACTCATTTCCAAAATTTAAGTACGGAGAGGAAAATGCTAATTTCCGGAAGACAATCAGAATTGAAGAGGATGCAATTCGCTGCAGAGGTAGATGGAAGTATGCAAATATGTTAGGTAACAGCCAATCGCGCTTATGTCAAGAAATATGAAAAAAGGCAGTCTTATTAGCCAGATTTGTAAAGGGTTACAGAAGTTGATTGTAAGTGCTGATAGAAGGTGTTTAAAACTTTCGTACAATTTGTTTTCAAGCCATACGTGTTTCTATGACTTCCAGAAGACGAATGAAAGATTCTGAGCACTGGCGTGCTGTGCGGCGCTTTGAAGCAGGACAGTCGATCACAGATGTTGCTCTTTTCTTCGGCGTTCATCATCCTGTAATTTCACTTTTATGGAAACAATTCCAAGTCACACAGACAGTTGTCCGAAAGCCCGTAGCCGGTCGCCCAAGGGTTATAACCCCCGCGGAAGATCGATATATTGATATTGTAGCCAAGCGGAATCTCAGAGCGACCTCCACACGCGTGACATCTATGGTTACAGCGTCCATTGGTAAGGCGATATCTGCAGCTACTCTACGCCGAAAATTACATGAGTGGACTGTACGCCCGGGTACCTCGAGTTTGTGCTCCTTTATCCGCCCAATCAAGAGGGGCACGATTACAGTGGTGCCGGGAACGTGTCAATTGAAATGTGTCTGACGGGGAAAATGTTTATTGATGAGTCAAGATTTGCTCTGGAGCCAGATGACAAGCGTATAAGGATGCGGCGGGAACAAAGAACACTCAATCAGTCCCAAAACATCACCGAACATCACGCAATCCGAGGCGGAAGCATTATGGTGTGGGCAGGGATTTCATTAGGATATCGCACCGACCTGCAGATAATCACATGCAGATTTAAGCGGGGTTCTTTGACGGCTGTCTGGTTTCGAGATAAAGTCCTAGAACCCATTGTGAGATTGTACGCTGCAACAGTTGGACCTACATTTGTTTTAATGGACGTTAACGCACGTCTCCATAGAGCTGACATCGTCGATGACTACCTGGAGAGTGAAGGGATTGCGCGTATGGCGTGGCCAGCATATTCGCCCGACCTTAATCTCATTGAAAATCTTTGGGATGCTCTCGGCCGTGCTGTATCTTCACTTTTCCCACCTCCAACCACTCTTATTGAGCTGGAAACTGCTGTACAATAAGAATGGCGATTGCTTAATTCTGCCGTGGTTGACCACCTAATTGAAAGCATGGTCAAAAGGTGTAAAATTTGCATACAGATGAGGGGGATCACATACCCTATTAATGTCCTTTTTTTCATTTTATGCTGTTTATTTTCGCTTTATACATAATTCTGTTTAAGTCTGCAGTATGTCATTATATGATAACTTGCAAAAATTTAACATTGTTTTCAGTTCTGCATATAATTATTCATCTTGTGTTATGCATAAATATATTTGCTACTTTTCTACCGAATTTTGTGTCAATCAAAGCGGTATTTGTTGATTTGCTTGCATTTTACATCTTCGTGCTTAACTTTTGGAAGTGAGTGTATATTGTGTCGATTATATTAATCCTAAACAAAAACGTTGCCAACAGCAGCTATTTATTTAAAATGCTGACATTAACGAAACATTTTCGACATACAATGACGTCACGTGCAGTCGCGTGATTTCTTTGATGTCAGAATATGACCTTATATAATAATAATATGTTTAAAATTTGGCAATGCTACTTTTATTTCATATTTTTTAAAACTTATATATTTTTCTTGACAAACTCTAACGATTTCAAAGCGGACAACAGGAATACTTTTCGAAATAAAACAGAATTTTATCTCCAACGCGCGAGAGTGTTGCCACTCGGAAAAATGAGGGTAAAAATTAGCGTTTTCAGAGTTTTTGATTAATATCTCGGCTAATTAAATTCCTACAAAGGTTAGTATGAGCGAAATGGCTTCCCACGAATTTTTGGAATCCTGGGGTACCTCTCTGAAAGCTCAACTCCCCGCTATTTTGGAAAAGATAATACCACAGACAAACAAGCAGACAGTCTCACACAGATTTTATTAGTATAGATTCATGTTTTCTTTTTCTTTAGGCTAGAACATTGTCAGAGTAGTAATACAGACTAGTTCCAGTTCCTTTATATCTTGACGATCCTTTATATCTTTAATATCTGAGCATTTTGAAAATTTAATTTGAGTGCTTTTCTTCGAAAAAGAGAAAAAATACTTTTACATGTCTAACTATACTCACACTTATAACTGCAGTAAACATAGAATAGCCTAAGAATAGCCCTTTTCTCCTATTTAATCAAGCTATAAAACATAATTAAACAATTAATGGTTCACTAATATCTTTGATATGTCTGACAATTAACGCCAATCAAGCATAGTTATACAATCGCCGTCTTAATTAAGATGGATTGGTTCTCAATTGACTGCTTACAATCAAGCGAGTACCTTTATACCTTCTGAGGAGGCCTAGTTTTCTGGGTGAACTGTTTTGCATAATCATCTGGAACGAATGCTTCAGTTATGAAACTAAAACAGACACAACAGATTTAACTTGAAGAAAATTTCTGTGACAAAAGTGACTAAAGTGAAGTGAAGAAAGTGACTGAAAATTGACTTTCACAAAAGTGAGTAAAATTCTTATTTGCAGACTTTTGTACTATTTGTTATGATCACTAAGTTTCCTTCATTCACAGCTGAAGAAATATAAAATAAATTGCAAAGCTCCATTTAAAAGTGCAAATGATTTATTTAGGAAACAAACTTTAATTTATTAGATTTTTCACTATTTCAGTTAATATACTGTTACATGCTTTCGAAGAATAAACTGAACAAAACGCCTCTTGATGCGATGTTATTATAATTATGCAATATCTTCTGGGGATTCCTTTAATTTATCTAACAGTTAATTCTTATTTTAAAGCAACTTTGCCTTGAAAGCATCCCACCCTTTCTTGCAGAATGCTAATAAGCTAGCACGCGTGTGTCCAACGAGATAGAAAGAAGTGGTATTTAAGGGAAGGTTTTGGAAGGTGATTTTCAGAGCGTGTTATGCCTGCTTGAAGGCCACGTTGCTGTCTTGATTTTACAGCGATTAGATTTCTGTGGCGTTCAGCTCATCTAGCAATTAGGCTTGTTACCGCCGACCTTTACGAGTCAGAGCTATCCTGCGCGTTAAATTATCCTGTGGGCTATTAGGCTAAACTTACTGCATTCAATTTTTAATTCATCGTTACCTTTTTGAATTAAGCCAAAAATGTTGTCTTCTGTAAACACAAGCCGGTGCCATCTGTGATCATATTGAGTTAATAAAGGGCTCTTTACACCCTTCCGCGGACTTTGTAGTACTTGAGGATAAGTGTTCCTGCAGTCTTTCAGTGTATCTTTAGTTTACGAGACGCTATAATCTAATTTCTGCAATTTAAAAATACTGACTTTGTTCCAAATTGTGATTTCAACAGAATAACGCAAAATTTATTAATTAGTTGAAATAAAAATTTGTCTTTTATTAACTATGTAAAGGCAAAGATTTTGAAAGTTGAGTAAATGCAGCATTGAAACACTCTTATTAAGCTCTTAGCTTAAAGTAAGTGTGACACTAATTTAATTTCATATTTAATGCCATTTAAAGTAAATCATAATAATTTTATAATCACATTTGTAAAATAGGAGTATGATATTAATTTAATTTGTATTTATTTAATTACTTTCACTATATTTAGAAAATATAAATTTTTGGAAATGCTTTCTTAAGTTTAAAATATTTTTTTTCAAAAACTAAATTAATACGGAAACTGTCTGATGAAATTAATGTGAAATTGTTGTTTGATTTATTTAAAATGAAAACTATTTAGTTATATTTAGGTGCATGTTTATATTTAAATATTGTATTTAAAATATTATTAGTTATTCTCATTATTATTTTTATTCATATATAAAACACGTTGACATAAAGTAATTGTAGCTTAATTTGTACTTTATACGCTTCATGCTTGCAAAAAAACACGAAACTGATTTTCCTGCGTATACTTGAATCCAGAGATAATAACTATAAATAAATCATACTGACACTTTCGGAAAATAAGATATCTGTCAAGATACGTACATTTTTAATAGATACGAGTGTATTTACCGTTTGTGAGATTCAGATAATATGCACAGCAGTTTTTATTAACAATAACTGTCTTCGGTAAGCAATAAGTGTATTTTTGGAAATTATTAGCATTGGAAGAAACACAAAAAGCTTATTTACTTCTTTGCTTATTCCTTTATGTAAATAGTATAGTTACAGTTAGTTTAACACTTCACAATTACGCGTGTTGTATAAATGATACTTAATAAAATGTTAACTCATAAAAAGTGGCAATTTCGTTATCAGGGTCAGATTCAGAAGTATAAGCGCGTATGCACATGTGTATGTAGGTATGTATGTTCGTATATATGTGTGAACAGACACAATGACACATATGTATACATACTGCGAAAAAAATGGGGTGGGGGACAGTTTTATTTCTCCCGTTCTACTGGACAAGCGCCTGATCCCAGCCACCACCCCTGTACTTATTGGTTGCCGTTTATAACGTCAGGTTGAAGAGATTTTATTATCGGTTTCGTGTAAGTTAGGTGAACTTATACTTTTTTGGTCTTGGTTATGTTTTGGATGAATGTGAATTTGTGGAATGTAACAGAGTATTCGCAATTAAAGCAAGCTTTTCGCGCGCAAAAATGCCGCGGGGAATTCATTTCGTCACTCTATGACATCACAAGTAGTGTCCAATAAGAGCTTGGGGTGGTGGCTGGGGCCAGGCGCTTGTGTTCTACTGGGCCGATTAACGAAATTCAAATTGCTTTTACCATGTCTCGAAAGCGTGAGCTAGGATGCGCATTAGATTTATATATAGCATTGTTCTAATATACACTGATGTGCAAAAATTAAGGACGAGACGGTTTTTTCAATATAACTTTGTACAAAAACTTTCCGAATCAACATATTTAATTCCGTAAGATCCCCAATACGTAAGGACATGAGTAATGTAAGCAACACTTACTAAAAGAGAAATCAGAGGGATAAAAAGAAGCTTTATTGAAAAAGTAGCATGGAGCGCAATGCGACTGAAGGCCGAAACATCCCTGTGATGGGTGTCCAGCAAGAAACATCCGGTCTTTAATAGGGGATATGATCTCTCCTGACTGCTAGGCAGGTTTCACATCATTTGTGCATGCTGGATATGTGGTTGTTAATGAGCTGTTGAGACACTGCTGCTCGTTCCTCTTGTAGCACCAATCACAGTTTCGGAATCTTTACTGGCCATAAGTTACGTGCTGCCACGGGTCTCCCTAGTAAGTTCCGTACATGCTTGACGGGATTTAGATCCAGAGACCTTGCCGACCAATCCATGTGTTCAATATCTTCACTCTCCAACAGCTCTTCGACAGTAACTGTGCGATGAGGTGGAGCGTTGTCGCCCATGAAGCGGAACTGAGGACCCATAGCCCTTGTGAAAAGACGCATGTAAGGAAGAAGAATCTCGTTACAATAGCAGTCCTAGGTGACGAACCTCCTTTTGAGATATGAAGGTCGGTCCGGCTAGATTAGTAGTCGGCTCCTTTCTTTGGGCGTACAACAAAGCCTCTACTTAAACTCAAAATGTAAGAAATAAGAACTAACTAATGACTAACTAAAGAGATTTAGCCGAAGCTCACGCAGTTCAAAACTAGTTTTCCCGTGATCTTAACTTAGCCAGGGAACTATCAAAAGACACGTAATACGGCCGAGCTCAGTAACAGCTTAGACAGACGTAGACCAAACGCAAACGCATGCGTTTCAAGAATCCTCACTCTCTCTGTCGCAGTCATTTGAACTTCACTTGGATAATATTCTACTTCTCATTTGCATTTAACGTGATTCTAAACTCTCATTCTGGTGATGGGTGAGACGGAAAGATACGTTAGCTTAAAATAACTGTTATAAAATTAAAATATACCTTACAACCAAGTAGGCCAAATCAAAGCGGTGAGATTTTATCGTTTATTATTATTTGGGAGACACTATTTGAAGTACGTATGTCCCTTATTTGTGTTAAGATAAATAGTAAGAGTTTTGCTTACAGTAAGTATACAATCCCAGACAGTCTGGATTTTAAGGCTTACAGTTTCAGTTAGTTCTTAGGATTTACACTGCGTTTGTCTGAAGTATTGCTCGGAATATATGAAAACAAAAAATAGACTGACCAAAACAAAATGGACCCATATGGTATCCGATTACGTTCTAATCGTCAGTTTTGTTGAAATTTTTCCAAAACGTTGTATTACTTTGTTTCAAAGCATATATAAATTAAGCTCTAAAAGTATCATTTCTGTCTTTGAAAGAAAAATTTTGAGAAGTATTTTTGGTGGCATAAAATGTAACAATGTCTGGAGAAGAAGAATGAAATCTGAACTCTATAAATCTTTTAAAGAACTAGATATAGTAAAATATATAAGGATTCAGAGAATTAAATGGACAAGACACCTGTGCAGAATGGATGAAAATCGTGTAACTAAAAAGATCTTCTCGGCCAGACCATTCGGCACCCGAAAAAGAGGAAGATCTAAACTTAGGTGGCTCGACTGTTTGGAAACAGACTTAAAAGTTTTAAAAATAACTAACAGGATGTTCAAGGCTAAGGATAGAAGAGCTTGGAATTCGATTCTGAAGAAGGCAAGGGCCTATCCTGGCCTGCCTGGCCATTGAAGGAAAAGAAGTAGATATAAATTAAGCTTACTCAAAATAATTTTGTCTCTTTGGTCTTAAGAAGCATGGTCTTCCTGTTCATGGCTATTCTTGTTGCATGACATGAACCGGAAGTTTCTGTTTAAGAGCCCAGAAGTTAATTTGAAAAAATACAAAGACTACTCTAAAAAATTTAAAATGAGACTTTTTCTTTGGAATACTTTTATGATGTTCATAAGAGGATTTTGAATCTTACTATTTGTTATTAACTTCTCGGGAACAAGATTAGCTCTGCAATTTAATTTTTATACTTGGTAACATTTCCTTGTCCTTCTGTTTTGTGTTTGCATTACACTAAACCTATGTTTCTGAAAAATTTGACTTTTTCAGCTTTTCTATTACGAAAAAAATTTAACTTAGAATATTACTACAGGAATTTTATAAAGTTTTCCACAAATGCACAAAACACTTTCCACAAACTTACTACATGTACTCAAACAGGAATATTTTATAGCTATTTTACTTTTACATATAGGTTTCAGGCCTTCAATTGCTTATACCATAATAAATGTGAGTGACAAAAGATAAAAGTAAAATACTGATAAATACTTTTGTGTGAACAATAGCAATCCTGATATTCTACACAATTTTAGCATAAAATGTAAGCAAATTCCAAAACTTTTTCTTTTATAATATGTTTATCGCCTGCTTCTATAATTTTAAGTAGTATTCTGCTAAATGTCATCAATAATAGATTTATTTGCTCTATTAAAAATATGGGTGTCGAAATTAGGAACATTATATTTTAGTCGCGTGGTGATTTGTCCCTATACAAGATTAAGAACAATATCCTACGCATGTACCATGTTCATTTTCGAATTCCCGACAGCGTCCGTCCAAAGATCTTTGAATAAATTGATCGCAACGCTTATTGCTGCTATTAAAAATAAAGGGTATAGAGTCATTAGAATTTATTTGGAAGCTGGAGCCATGAAAAATGAACAACGCCTTCGCCGGGACTCGAACCACGAACCTCTGGAAAACGCGCCCTGTGTGCTGACCACTACACCACGAAGACATGCGAAGAAGGTGGTAGAAATACCTTATATAATAATAAGTGGCTATCGCGTTGCTGTAACTATTTTTTTTATTGTATATCAGGTTAACTAATATATAACTATAACTAAATGACTATAATATATAACTCTAACTAATATATAGTTTATATCAGGTTGCTTTAACTAACTTGATTAAAATTGACAGCTGGAACAGTTCGTTATGAGCGACTAGCCACTGTGTCGTTTAATGTACTTCAGATAGAGCATCGATCGTTTTTATGATGCAAAACTTTAACTTTATATACCTTACATACTCCCCCTTTTAAACCTTATATACTCCCCTCTTTAAAGGGAGACTGGGATTCTGGGGACCCAATAGCCAAATCTTGGTGGTGGGTAGAGAATCATCATTCACCAGCTTTTTTTTTTTTAAGCTCGGAAGCCAGTGTAGAGACATTAGGATTTTTTTTTTGAAGCAAGAGACATGAAAAATGAGCAACGCCTTCGCCGAGATCGAACCAAGGTTCTCTCGGTTACCACTACACCACGAAGGCATGCGAAGAAGGCGGGAGAAATACCTTATATGGGTAGGTTTTAAATCAGCTTTTGTGAAAAAAAAATAACATAACATAGATAAAGAATTTGACACCGCATATCTACTTCCATCACAATAAAATATGAATTTATACGCAATGATGTTTTAGAAAGGCTCTTCTCAAAATACCGAAGAAGTTAAACCCAACTAACGCTAATATATGTGCAATTTAAAACTGCATTTTGATTTATAGTTCTTGTATATGTGTACCTATAAATATTGTTGCGAATTTCGTATTTATTTAGATATTTTTATTAGAATTATAGTTAAAATTGTTTTATTTCCCCGTCAGAAAAGTAAAAAACAAGAGCACGTGCATTTAGCATTGAATAAAAGTTTATTTCTGTAACTGGTACTTAATTTGAATAAATGTAATTGACTACTATGTTAGCTGTAACCGTAATTCTACTCTTTTTTTTTCTTTACAGAAACTGTTAGAACTGTCTCGCGGGGCCGATTTAAAAAGCTATAACAGTCGGACAGAGACATCTCAGCTCAGTTGCTGTTGATTGTACCGAATTCGCGATGAGATCGGATTAGCTTTCTTAGGATTGCGTTCTATTTAATGTTTTAGTAGTTTAAAATATAGTACTGATTGTGTTGTGTGATACTGCGACATTGTACGAATAGTTTTGAGGAAAAATCCAGCGTTTTGTTATGTCTCTTGTAATAAGAATAAATTTCATTAACTTTTTATTAGACTTGTGCATTCAATCTTTTAGGAACCCGTAAGCACGCAACAAAATATAGTTGAAATCTTATGAAACGTTTCCTTAATAAATAAAGCTAAAAATGAAAGCATTTTGTAATACACATTTATCTAAATTTTTCAGAATATGTTCTTTTATTTATCGGTCAATAAATTCCTGGGCAGTTTAAATTACTATATCAATGAAAAATATGGTCAAGATTTAGTACTTTATAACTTGTATGCTCATACAAAAACTATTAGTAACTGGGTTTAATATCCATATTTTGGATCCATGGATCTGGGTAACTGAAAGCTTAAAATATCTGACGTGTACACCTCATGACTTCCGTGTACGAAATATTAAATTATACTCATATTTCCTGCATTTCGCTTAACTTTATTTCCTTGAATTTTATTAGAGATATATTTAAAGTTTAAATAATTCAGTCCTCATTTCGCGACAAGGCAAAAAACATCAAACCTCAAAATAAGTTTATTAAAAATTGAAAACTATAGAAAAATATAAAACATAAATGCAGTTAAAATAATTTAAAGAACAATTTTTACAATTAAAATTAGAGTTTCTACTCAAAAACAAGCAATTCGGCCAGGCGGCAAGAAGGCAGATTTTTCGGCGCGCAAAAATGAAAGTTGACTTTTGGATTCACTAGGCAAAAAGACACAAAAGGCGTAGAAACTGACTTAAATTTTTGTGGACGTTATGCTGTGTCAATATATGGGATAATTGAATAACTTAAATGATAATTTCAGAATGGATTAAGCAGGATTTAATTCGCAATAATAAAAGAAGGCGTTATGTTTGTTCTTGCGAAGCTTAGTTTCTCTATATTGGCAACAAATCCACTATTCTGCTAAGTTTCAAATGTAAACCAATATGGCTGCTATGACAAAAATAATTAGGCTTAGCTGCCCTTAACAACTTTCAAATTGCTCATAATTCTACAAATATTGCATGCAGATTTACTAAAAGCATAAAAACCTAAACCAGAAGTTAAGATTAACATAATTCAATCATTTTTAAAGCCAAAAATTCACAGTTTACCAAAATATAAGAATAAAAATTCTGAGCTCATGGAGTCGGGTAACAGAGGGTTATATATGTACAATATTTATGTACATTTGATGAGGTCTATTGCCAACAAAAGGAGAGGTGCACAACTGCATGCTATAGCAGTCCTATTCACAAAATGTCAACGTTCTGAGGCTACTCGTTTCTGAGTAACATATAGAACATACGTACGCACGTACGTACAGACGCCACAAAAAATTTCTTCTGTATCCCTTTTAATTTAGTTTTATAAAAAAGTCCTTTATTCTCTGTTTACGTACAGATGTCACGCAAAAACATCGTTAAATTGCGTTTGATAGCGGTCAAACTGGATATTTTCGTTGAAATACGGAACCCGGATGTTTTTCGTGATTACCTATTTTTACTTCCTGAAAGTAAAAATACGTTATGCTTTTACATGTCAAATTGTTGCACATATTCAACTTTCCAATTGCAGCATTGAATTAATACGTGTATAATTTCATTTCAGTTTGTGATAAGAAAAGAACGTCCTTTTAGATTTGAAACGAACAATAAAAGAAACGTTAGAAATTTAAATATCGAAATCAAAAGTAACGAGTAAGATAGGAAGCTTATTTTTGCTCATTCCATATGACTTAATGCAGCATTAATATAATAAATCGAATGAACAAACGAAACATTTCAGACAGTTTTTCAACAGTAGGTTGAATTTCATAAATATCCAAACTCGTGCATGCTGTTCATAAAGGCTATAGATTTTCAACATGTTTCGCAGATATCCTTCTTAAAGTATGGGTTATTTGATTTTCTGTTAATAGTTCTTCGTAATGATAACACACTTCAAATATCGCTTGGTTGCAGAATCTGCACTGAAAAGGCGGACTAGAATAACATAATGGAACATCGTGATTAATTTTAGCTTCGGTTGCTGTTTTTAATTATTCCTGGAACTTCTACTTCCTTTCGTCTCAATTACAAATGGGCCCGAATTTTCCTAATTAATGGTTTAATGATATCGGTTTTTCCATCACGAACAGTGAAGGCGAAGAGTCGTTAGTGATTCGAAAAATCTCCCCAAAAATGGCTGAAACCGGAAACTTAGCCATAACTCTGTTTCAATAATTTCGTCGAGTTTGATAACCAGAAAAGAACCAAAGATATTCCAATACTTTCGTTTCTAAGGCCACCAAATGAAATGCATCTGTTTTTAGAAACAAATTAGTTGCATCAAAGAAAAGATAAATATTGCAAATAGTCCATATGAGTTGGTTGCTTATCAAAATTTATGAAAATGACATTTACGAACTATTTGACTAGAGCTGATGACGATTAGTAAGTATTTAAACCAGTATTTTGTGATGGTTAAGAAGATTATGTGATCTGTTTAAGTGAAATATTTTTATAATTCGAAGGAAATATTTTTTGGAAGCTATAATAATGGAAATTGTAGCTTAATTGTATTAATGTAATTGTAATTGTAGCTTAATTGTATTAAAATTGTAGCCTTTCTTAATTAAATGAAATTCTCTTTATTTCTCCGAAATTTAATCTAGTGAAATGTAAACAAATTGGAACGTTATATATCGACCATTCTTTGAATGAAAATAAAAGTTTATAGGTCCACTAGATAATTTTAATATCGTAAATGAATATTTTAAAAATCTTGATCCCGATCTTGTCATGGGTAACTGTAGGAATATCCATACTACTGTTTTGTTTGCCCCTGGTACAAAGTTATTCGCCTCCCAACCAGTATATTGGTTAGCGTCGCTGACTGCTGTGCCGAAGGATTCGGGTTCGAATCCCGGAGAAAGCATGGATGTTTGTAAATGTCCATGCCTTCTCCGGGATTCGTGCCTTCTCCAAGAAATGTCATGCTTTCTCATGGATGTGTTTAAATTTATAGTGTCGGCGCAGCATGGAGGCACTCTGAAAATGCGAAAGTCTTCTCGTATGGTTTGGTGGAAAGGGA
The DNA here is from genome assembly GCA_000611955.2 of Stegodyphus mimosarum. Lineage (NCBI taxonomy): Eukaryota > Metazoa > Arthropoda > Arachnida > Araneae > Eresidae > Stegodyphus > Stegodyphus mimosarum. The sequence goes on along the minus strand of KK113567.1, from coordinate 591,135 downwards.
GAGGGGTGGACCTTCGGACCCATCCCCCCGCAGCGCTCTCCATCAAAACTGGGGGCGAAACTGAGACAAATCGCACTGTCATCTGTTAGGTGCTTAAGGATGTTGCCAATGACAGGAGCAAATTTGCGCTCCTGGCCACGAGGAATTTCGGTTGTATATTAACAAATAGATTAAATTCCGTCCTATAACGTAGGCTTCCGTTTTATAAGCTTTCCTGAATTCAAGGATTGCTTATTATAATCCTAAGATTTTTTTCCTAGTTTCTACAGTGGTTCTCTTATTGTTCCTATTTTTAAGACACTGAACAATAAATGCGTTTTTATTTTCATTAATTTTAATGTAGGACACCTCTCCAAATTTCCTTTCTTCTCGCGCTATAACAAAATACTTAATTTAATTTTACATTTTTGAAAAAAACCTCATGTATACACCACATGACTTCCTTGTAGGGAATATTAAATTATACGCATTTGTTTCTGCATTTCATTAAAACTTATTGGATTGAATTAAATCTACTTCGTTGATAGCACATAAACCACCAAAGAATAAATGCACTCTTTAAATTTTACGATATTTGATTACCATAGCGACACTCTATATCTAGGTTCACTTAACAGCACTACATCTCGTTCATTTTATAACACAAAATGCCTAAAAGTTATATTATCTGAAGAATTATCTAATCGCTGCCACATGTTTTATTCATGTACTATAATAAATCTAAAGCGATGTACAATATAATAAAAATTAAACAAACAAACCAAAAAAAAGAAACAGTTTTTCACAAACAATTCAGCATTTCTCATTCAGTTAATTTAGTTCTCATTTCGCCACAAGACAAAAATACATAAAACCTCAAAATATCTATATTAAAAATTACGAAGTAAATCTTAAACACTTATTTCCTTGAATAAATTCCAGAATGGATTAAGCATGATTTAATTCGCAATTATAAAAGAAGGCGTTATCTTTGTTCTTGTGAAACTTAGTTGCTCTAGATTGGCAATGAATCCACTATTCTGCTAAGTTTCAAATGTAAACCAATATGGCTGCTATCGTAAAAATATTTAAGCTTAGCTGCACTTAACAACTTTTAAACTGCTGATAATTCTACAAATATTCCATGCAGATTTACCAAACGCTTAAAAACCTGAACTAGAAGTTAAGAACAACATAATTCAATCATTCATCATAATTAAATCATTCAAGCAAAAAATGCGGAATTTACCAACATATAAGAATAAAAAAGACTGAGCTCACTGAGCCGAGTAACAGAGTGATATATATATATACTTTTGTTGCCGCCGATTGAAACCAAAAAGGGAAATGCACATCTATATGTTACAGCAGTCCTATATACAAAATTTCAACATTCTGAGGCTACTCGTTTTTTAGTTATATAAGATACATACATGTATACGTACGTACGTGCGTACGAACAGACACCAAGAAAAAAACTCTTCTGAATCCATTTTAAATCAGTTTTATAATTCCTTTGCGGAAATAGAATCCTTTATTCTGTTCTTATGTACAGATGTCACGCAAAAACATCGTTAAATTGCATTCGATAGCTGTCAAAATGGATATTTTCGTTGAAATATGGTACTCGGAATTTTTCGTGATTACAGTACTTCCTTTACCACGTACAAGGAAGTAAAAATGACTTTATATTCTGGCATGAACACGAGTAATCGATGCTCTGTTTGAAGTAAATTCCCACTAAAATTTTACCCTTCTTCAATTTTAACGCTCTGACCGGCCAGGGTTTTCGCTAAGAAAGCACAAATTTCCCAAAACTACTACCAGAAAAATTTATTTTCTTAATTTAACGTAAAAAAATTAATGGCATTTTATACTTGAATTTTTGTACCTTTAATATATTGCCTTAATTTCTTTAACATATTTTAAAATGCACGTATATATACGTTCGTATAGATATCACAAAAAATATTCTAGGCCGTATATATACGGCCTTGCCGGTTAGAGGGTTTTAAATCATTTATATTAAAAATAGTAACATTCAATGCATTACTTGTAAATGTTAAAGTGCTAATATAACTGCAGTACAAACACAAAGAAAAGAGAAAGTATAAAAAAATGTTATTTGGCGGAAGTTTTAAACTTAATCGTGGAACACATACATTATTTATGAACTGAAATTAATCAGTACAGTTTCAACAAATGTTAAAATAAAGCATTTATGTAACTAGGGAGTCGTTATTTCATTTAACTTTTAAAGTTGTACGCTGAGGTTATTTCAGTTGGTTCTTTTACAAAGAGCACCAAGAGAAACAGGCACAATACCTGTAAAATCAGGTATCTTCCCAATATATGTTCTGACACCGAAACTGGATAGGAAAATATTTCTATGGTGTGTTACGCTCATTAATCATGTTTTCAAAAAATCCGACTTATCTGCTTTATTTATCGACGCTGGGAATTATTTTTGGAAAATGAAATCTCTGTTCCCCGAGATAACAGCACTTTTCTGGCAAGATAAAATATCACACGACGGAGCATATGTTTATTTTTATTCCTTTGAGGGATATAAATTCTCTGAAATGATTAGATGAGTGTATATTTACGTGAATATATATCCATAGTTTAAGAGCGCTTACAGTTTCCTTTCCAGAATTAATGAGCTTCCTTGGTTCCACAACGTTACTTCTTTAATCCTAAAAATAGCGCAGGAAATTTGAGCAGAAAAGTTCAAAATACATTTTTAAATTAGTAGTAAGTGTAGATGTATTTTCTGAAATATTTCACGTAGGTTTTTGAAATTTGTCGGGATAACTTTCAAAAGGAAACTTGAGAAAAAGGCGTTTAGATGAAAGTTTACGGT
>KK113567.1:556666-588218 GCA_000611955.2 Stegodyphus mimosarum | reverse complement strand
TTTGTTCTAGAATAAAATTTAATTCAAATATGTAATTAATAAAAATATAAGAACCTTATATTTGTAAATTACGAATGGTAAGTTTTGTTATTTAAAGTTTCTCACTTGCATTCAGTTTTATTTAACGAAAAAAATTTATTTACTAAATTCCAAAGTGAACTGAAATTAATTTTTATTTTTAAGGTTTTTATGTCAAATAAAATAAGTATTTACGAAGTTCTTTAACATGAAAACATGTCAAGGGCTTTTATTTTAGTAACACTTAAAGCTTTTAAGTAGGCGTAGCTCTCTGTTCTTACTTTATACTATCCTCGATTATTCAGAAAAGAGCCCAGGTATTTATGGCTACGAATTTTGCCGGAAAAACAAATTACAGAGGCAAGTTTAATTATATTGAGTAAATGGCTATTTCGCTAAACTGGGAAGATATCGCCAAGTTGGTGACGGTTTTGGCGACTACCTTTTATCACCAAATTTGACAAGAAATCGCAAAACTTTCGCTATTTGGGGACGTTTTGGTCCGGTCCTTATATTACTGTAACTGGTAGGGTGATTGAATAAACGTAATTAATCTACATATATAACTGTAACCGTATCCGGCCCTCATATGTTTTCCAGTAATTTCGAGGAATGGAAGGTACTAGAGATTTCTCGGTGGGCTATATATAAGACAGGATAACTATATAAGACTATATAAACTATGTAAGACAGGAGAGAGCAGGTTTCTTAGTTATTAGTTTAGAATCAACTTAGAAGGATTGAGATTATATCCGTGTGAGCTTCGTTCGTTAGATGCTTTTTACATTGCGCTGCGTTTAACGTTCTTAGTAGTTTGAAGTGTAACTACTGACTGTGTGCGGTGATACTGAGAAGAATTATTGTATGAGTATTATAGTGAAAAATTATGGAACTGTATAATATTTCTTTAGGTAAAACAAATTTTATCAAGCTCTCATCGGTCCTGTGTGCATTTCACTCCGTTACGACCCCTTAGGCAGACAACATTATATTTAACAATTAATTGACATTTTAAAGTCGTCATAATCATTTACTAATAACGGGTTACTAATATTATTATGTAAATGAACATTATAACATTGGTAAATCACAAATAATTATGGCAAATTTAAGATGTCAGTTAATTCTTGTGTGGTTCCGTGGTTTGTTTGTTAAATCATCGAAGCTTTTGTTAAAGAATTATGTTTAGAGGACATAATTCGGCAGTGTTATCGCATTGATTATTTAACAAGTAAAATAAAATTAAAAAAGCATATTTTCAAGTTGCATACTAATGATTAAGCTTTTCAGAAACCTAAAGTTGGCGGTCGTTTTATATGGGAAATGCATAGTAACGTTAAATCTAAAAAAGTAAATATGGAAGAAATGGGATTTAATTTAAAATAACCTACCTTTATTATTTGCCGAAATGTGGCTAAGCAACAGATGTATCATTGATATACGAATCTGTATTATGTCTTTAGAATTATCATATACTGTCACTACCACTAATATAATAAGAGAAGTTATAAGACGAAGGATACAAGTTTTAAAGGTGTTCTAATTTTTAAATTAAGCATTATTTACGGTTTAAATAAATCAATGAATCCTTAAAGCAAAATTAATCCAATGACCTTGAAAAGCAACTAAAAGTCGTTTCATTGTGAAACTGATGTCAACAAAAGCGAAAATGCAATTCTGCTATTCAGTTTAGAACATGGAGAACAATAGTATGGTGACTGACTTGGACTACATGAGTTAATATCTTAGAAAGCCACTAGTGTCATTCTTCCTTACTTCCGACCACACCCAGTTATTCTGCCTTCATTCGCTTTTCCAACAAGTTCTGCTATAAAAGCTATAAAGGAGCGAGGAGAGGAAAGGAGGTGAGAAAGCAAAAAAGAAAAGAGCCCGTGCTTGCTTTGAAAACAGAACTATACTCCCCCTAAACAGTTAGAGCTTGCGTGTGAAAAGCGCTTGCAGTGGAAGTGCGAGGGTGTGCTTTGCGTGCTCTGAATTCATGTAGCAAATGTTGAAGATATTGCCAGATCCTTTGTTAGAAAGCCAAGTTTCGAGCTTTCGCCACCTGCCAGGAACTAATCATTCAGTTATGAATCAAGGCCTTACAAAGAGTTATCCTCTAATTCTGATATCCGAAAGAAACTTCTCACAGTGGTTAAAAATAACTGACTTTTACACAAAAATTGCCAGTCACTGACTAGAAAAGGAATGAACTTTAGACAGTGTTAAGTTAAAATAGGTTTTGTACAACTTTTCAGGCTATGTTATAAGAATAATTCATAAATCGGACACTAAGAAAGCACACCTTTGTAAAGCTATAAAATTTGTTTTATTGTTAGACAACTGTTTCTCACAAACTGATTCCGCTCTCTTAGTAAAATCAAATAGTATAACCGAATGCGATCACAAACGAAAGTAGAGCATTACAATGTAGTAATAGTTAACCTTTAATTAAATCAATGAATACGAAGTAATAGTATTATATGGGAATTAAGAATATATGGGAATTTAGTAGCATTACTTTTGCTCAAGTAAATAGCGGCATTTAGAATGACATTAATCATTTATCAATTTTAAGGAAGCATGCGCTGTGGCTACCTAAAAATTTAAACTAACCATGCCATTAGCTTAAATAACTTTTTCTACAGTACTTCCCGAAAATCATACAAAACCATTAAAATGTAATTCAATCCAATATTCAAGTTAATCATGATACTACTCTGCGTTGTGTATTAAAGAAAAACCAAAAATTCATTATTGGGCAACAACTCTCACTAGTAAGAGTACTTGTGGCTGCAATAAATAAAAACAATCTTCATGTAAATCCTAATGAAATCAATTTGCTATTAGACCTTTTAACATATAACACATGAAAAAATTCCTGGATATAAAATTTAGGTTTAGGGATTTCTATATATTTACACGGAAGGAAAATAAAATTTATTTCATTTCCTATTTCATTTTATCATGGTTTCTAAAAGAATTATAAGGTATTTCTCCCGCCTTCTTCGCATGCCTTCGTGGTGTAGTTAGTTGTCAGCTCGCTCGACGCGTAACCGAGAGGTCCGTGGTTCGATTCCCGGCGAAGGTGTTGCTCATTTTTCATCTTTCTTGCTTCGAAATAAAAACCTAACAAAAAACAAGTGGCTAAAATATGGTGGATGGTGATTCTCCACTACCACGATTTGGCGATTGGGGCCCCTAATTCCCAGTCGCCCTTTAAAAGGGGGAGTATAATAGGTATTTCTCCCACCTTCTTCACATGCCTTTGGGGTGTAGTGGTCAGCACTCTCGACGCGTAACCGAGAGGTCCGTGCTTCGAATCCTGGCGAAGGCGTTGCTCATTTTTCATTCTTATGCTTCCAAAAATAATCCTCTCTACACTGGCAACCGAACTAAAATAGCAGTGTATGATGATTCCCCACCACCGGGATTTGGCTATTGGGTCTCCTAATCCCCAGTCGCCCTTTAAAAGTGGAAGTCTATAAGGTATTTCTCCCACCTTCTTCGCATGCCTTCGTAGTGTACTGGTCAGCACGCTCGACGTGTAACCGAGAGGCCCGTGGTTCGATTCCCGGCGAAGGCGTTGCTCATTTTTCATGATTCCTGCTTCGAAAAAATACCTAATGTCTCTACAGAATAAATAGCATTAGAACTTACCTCTAAGCAACTAGATAGCAATTTGTGAAAAGCTCAAATAATTTAGGTGACGTAGATCACCTCCCCCCAAAGAAACCTATTATTGCTTAACGTGTTGACTATCCGTGAATATTTCTTCAAACCACAGCTTGTCTTGTAGATGAAAGCTTTAAAAGACAAACCTTTGTTGGAAATAGGGAAGAGATATGGCTTTGGACTTGAACTTCTCTTAAGGAAAGGTCGGATATGGATAGAAGCAATGACCCTCTTCAAAAGAAGTACTGCTGTACATTTATGGCAGGTGAACTTGGAGGCTTTTTGAAGTTGTTAATTCAGGCATATAGATTGCTGAGCTTCCGCTTCTGCTGCACCATCGCTGACAACGCAATCTAGCCTTTATTATTTAAGAATGTACTAATTTTTTTTCCTTTTGCGAGCCTTTACGAAAAGTGGTGTAGAGATGAAGTGATGAGGAAGATGGTGAGATGAAGTAATGACGATGTGTAGTGGCATACAGCTGTGAAAACGGGGAGAAATCTTGTTCTATCGAACTTGTACCAGTTTTTAAACGGTGGACGTTTCTGTGAGATTTATATTTCCTGTCATCCTTCCTGGAAAACATGGACGAGTTGAATTTTTTGTCAGAGAAACTCACTTAAAATTGATGCATGCTGGATTACAAATTCTGTTAACCACTTTAAGAGAGAAGTTTTGGATTGTCAATTTGCGAAGTATGTTCGTTAGGTAATTAAAAGGCGCATGCGATGCGAGAGATACAGTTGCAAATGCATTGAAACAGACTTTCTTAGTTTGCGTTCTGGCAGGGAATAGGAAGATTTTTGCTTTTCAGATTGTCGGGTTGGCGATCTAGCGTTCCACTTAGTTTAAAAGAAGGTAGTGTAACTTAGATTATTCTTCACTTTTGCGCTGTATACTGAGCTATACACGTTTTAACATTGCATTTTAACTTTCCACCAAAACTTTCTATTTTAAGTTTTAGATGATTTATTTCCCTCATGAGTAGGCCCAAAATTACACATAATAATAATATAAAGAACGTCATAGGTTCGGAAAACATGTTTCAGAGCTTTGAATGGAAAACCACAGAATCAGAATTTTCTAGCAACTTAAGGATTGAATGGAAATCCATCCCTCCTTTTGCTCTATGGTGGAGTTCATTTACAAAACGTATGATTCAAACGAACTCCTTCGACATGTTTTAGGAAATGCTTCTACCTGTTGTGAGAAAATGAACAGCAACCTCTGTGGTTGAAATGCTGAGAAAAATTCAAGATTATTCACTTACTTTTCTGAGGACCCCAATGATTTGATTTTTTAACCCGTGCAATGTTTTTGCAGAATAATACAACTGTGGAGGTTTCCAATCATGTTCATTTGGATAACATCGATGTCAGGAAAAGATCGAGATAGCAACAAATCCTGAGCGAATATCTATGAAAAGGATTCCTATTGGAATGTTTGGGCAGTTTGAAGCAACCTTGGAAAAGAGACACTTTTATAATTTACAAGTAGATGATGTTGTTCTCATAGAAAGTGATTCAAAGAGAGTTTTCTGACCTCCAGCAAAAATGTTTCTAACATATCCGAGAAAAGGTGAGAATATTCCTGTTGTGCGTTTAAAAATTCAGGGTACGAGATGACATGGTCAGTTAAAAGGATCTATCCCTTATAAAATAGCCCTGCTCTGCAAATGTGAGTTGTAGTCAGAAACATTCTGTTGGTATCTGTTGACATCAGAAGAAAATTATTATAAGTGAGATTACCAGCAACATTTAAAGACATTTAAAAGTACTTTTAAATACCTTATTTTAGACAGAAATTGTTTTAGAACTTATATTTATGGTTTATAATTAAATTCTTAATTATCTTCTGTTCAAATTATAATTTAGTGTGTTCAAAACAAGTGTAACTTCAGTGTAATGTTGACTAATTAAGGGTAATGTTTGACTTGATTATGAGCTGTATAATCAAACCAAACATTACTCTTAATTATTATAGACTGTATAATGAAAAGGTGGGAGGGTTACATGAATCATGCAATATTCTTATTTTCCTGTATGAATAATTTAATTATGATTTTAAGATTCACGATTTCGCAATCCACGTGAAAATGTTTTGATGGTAAAAGAAAAGGCTCAGAATTGTTTTTGAATGTCCATGGCGTTATGTAAGAGATGGTAAACGACAATGTCCTTCAGAGTAAACATGCTATTATGTTTTGGATTGCAAAGAAATTTAGAAGTCAGAAATTGGTGTATAGTCAATTTTTTGAAACGCGCTGTAACAGTGCCTTTACTTTTTAACCAAATTTAGAATGCAAATTGCAATAGAAATTTCAATATTTTAAACGAATATTCAAAATGTCTGTAAAGTCAATAGCCCTTATCTTATGTTTCAAGTATTTACTAAGATTTTAAGTTTCCATGTGCATTTCCCTAGAGAATAGTTGTTTAATATTTTAAAAATAGGATGTATCTATTGCATTTCAAGCTTTGTATTTAAACATATTATTCTTTCAACATGCATCCAACGGATCTTTATTTTATCTTACTTTTAATCTCATTGAAATTATTTTTTACTTTATCATTTTTCATTAAGCGTATTTCATGAGCAATTTTTAATATGCTAATTAACAATTCTAAATTATTTCAGTATAATATATTCTTCGCTGTTATCTGTAAAAGTTCCTTAGATTAAATTATTTAAATATGTTTTGAAATATTAACCTTAACTATTCTTCAAATTTCTTTTTTTTCTGGATAACATTCTTCAAGATCTGTATTTCAAACATTTACAGATTTTATTTAACTAAAAAGGCAATTACAGTACCACAATTATTTTGCTTTGCTAATATTCCTTAGATAATTTATCGCTTCTGTATAGTAGCCTGACTGTTTTTTTTTCTGTGTTATGAAAATTGTTTTTCATTCGTTAATTCCGAACTACCCTTCTTAAAAACGCAGTGACATATAACATTTTTCTTTCTTACCTCTTCTCCAAAAACATCTTAATTTAATCTTTATATTTTCTTGCACTTTCAAGCAGCTTCATTAGAAAAATTTGTGTGTTGAAGTACCAGTCTTTACGCATTCACTCGAAAACTTCACTTCTGTTTCAATTCTTCTTCTTCTTTCTTCACTCTTTCTCAGATTCTGTTATTACTGAAAGCTTTAAGTTTACATAGTCTTTCCTCCCCCAACTGTGCTAGAAACAGCATCATGCATTCTCTTAATGTACGCATTTTTAAAACGCACACAAGTAATTTAAACTGATTGAATATGGCAAAATTTCAAAGAGGCTATCATCTCATCTTAAGGATATCATCGAGGGCAATCATTTCAAGCGAAAGAATGCATTCTTGGAGGATTTCATAAGAAAACCCACTCATATTCACGTAAACATAAGTGCCATCATTAATAATAAGCGATAACATTCCAAGACACAAATCATTGCCGACGAAAACGTTGCGGAGAAAACAACGCATAACAAAAATGTCATGGTACAAAACAACGTGGGAGAAAAGATAGCAAAGAGAAAACATCGCAGTTCTAAAACATGGTGATACAAAATATCGTTATCGAAAATAAAGCGGTTCAAAACCTTCGCAATTTAAAAACATCGTCCTTGAAAATATCGTGGTAAAAATATAGTGTCTACAAATCATCGCATAACGATAACATCGCATGCATACGTTTTTCAGATTTTAAAAGCTGTAAATGCATTTCCGCATAATGATTTAGGAGCGCAAGAAGGAAAGCGGAAATATTTTTATCTTTATATTTCATATTTTGGTATGAACTAATAAATATTTGCTGAAAAAGTAAGAAGAAACCTTAAGCATTTAAAAATTCAAACTGAGTAGAAAATTAATGCAACTTAAAGCACTTAATAGAAATATAAATTTACATAGTTAATTTATAAATGTCGTTAATAAATTAATTTTTTTTGTAATGTTTTATTCGTAACTTTTCATAAAAAATACAGCCTAAATGTGTTTAAAAAAAGGAAGGTAAATAACTGCGGGAAGTTACCTCTATAAAAAGTGCATAGTTAATTACCAAATTACTTTTTTTACATTTGTTAATCTGATATTTTGATGAAAATTATATCTTACTTTGTTTTCGTTTATTTTTAAAGTGCCCTTAAAATTTCTTGCTCTTCCAAATCTTTATGTGAATTCGCATTTATAACTTGAAACCTGAGAAACGCGTATGCGATGTTATCGTCATGCGAAGATTTGTAAGCGCTTTATTTTTTACCACGATACTTTCGAAGACGATGTTTTTAAACTGCGAAGTTAGTGAACCACTTTATTTTCGATTCTTATATATTTATATATAAGTATCGAAAATACGATAATATATTATATGATATTTTGTACCATACGATATTTTGTACCATGATGTTTTAGAATGGCAACATTTTCTTTTTATTTTCTTTGCTCCACGATGTTTTGTACCACGATGTTATTGGTTTGCGTAGTTTTTTACGCGACGTTTTCATCCGTGATATTTTGGGCTGTAACCGAAGTTAAAGAATGCCCATTTTGAATTCATATCAACAATATAGACGTTAGAGGCGATTCTGAAGCAAAATGTAAGAAACAGTCTTGAACATAAGTTCAAATAGCAACAACAATAATAAAATAAAGTCATTTTTGAGCACTTTTAGGCCATATTTTTATGAAAAATTATGAGTACGTATTCCACGTAAGGTATGCTAAGCATTACTTAAATTATAATACATCGAATTAAGTAAATATCATTTTACGTTTCTTGTGCCAATCCGTACTAGGTAGTCTGAGTATTTGTCACGAAACCTGCGGAACGGTAAGTATTTCCGAGTCATTCTAAACAAAGTTAGGCATGCAATATATTCAGTACAAGCTGTATACAAAGTTATGCTAAAAATGAAGTTGGGGGCGTTAGTATATGTTAAAAAAAATCCTAGCATGATAAATGAACTGCGATGGAAATTATTTCCCAAATATCAGGAGCGGAAATTGCGAGCTATCCAATAGCTCACGCACAAGCAATCTTCAAAGGCACGCCCTGTCGAACATACGAGCCTTTAATTTTGACCTTTTAAGCGATGTATTAGATTATCTTAGGCTTTGATTACTACTACTCTCTTGAGAGTATATGACGCTAAAATTTATCCTCAGAACATGGGCTGGGCAAATAATTTCCTCTTACTTTTAACTTAATTGAGAATTTAAGTGATTAAAGTAATGTATATGAGGATATTTCTCTAAATTTCTAATTTAAATATTTATTCGGGTGGGGTTTAAAATTATTGAACTTAGATACGCATTAATTCTGCTGAATATGCTGAAAAGTAATGGTTTGTATAAATTTAGTAATATCGCTCTTTTATGCCTTAAATTTAGTATATTTCTATTTAAAGTGCATTATTTTAAAGCAATCTTCAAAATTCAATCCTGTGACAAGAAAGTCTCAGTGTATCATTTTCTGGTCAAGCAGCCTTTAACATTTTAATGTATTCTATAAAACTAATGAAACACATTGCATTCCATTGGTAAAAATTACCATAAAAATGACTAACTATTCAATAATGAATCATATCATTTATTTTTAATGCAACATCATTAAAGTCCATTATACTTCATTATGTTACAAATAACAGTTTCAGAAACATGGATATTCATTAACTTCGCATGCTACCTTCTAATATTATTTGAATGCTTACGAAACGTCATTTGCAGTGCAGACCACTTCTAATGTTGGATAGAATCTAGTCAGTATGTTGGAGTTTTATAAATTCTGAGTATGAGATAGGAAATTGCTTTCGCAATTAAGATCAGAAATAAAGATATAGGTAGCTAATATAGTCATACTGGAGCCCAAAAATAATTATAATTCTGGTCATGGCTTTATGAAGTGCAGTATTTCTAACAAAATAAAAGAGGATTTTGCTAGCAAATTGCGTGTTTTGAAATTATTGAAAATACCCTGAGTAAGAAAGATTATGTACATAATTTTGCTCTAAAACATGATATATGGACTTAAAAAAATTTAGATACAAATTGTACATTTCAACTGATGCAAAGAATGTTTAATTTCAATTAAAAATTTCTTGTCATCTAATCAATAAGTTAGGAATTTTTCTAATTCTTTCTTTATTACAAATGTATATATTTCCTTCAACCAGTCATCTAACAGTAAAAAATGTTTGGGTTTTATGCTGCAAAAGTGAAATGCAATAAAACCAATTCCAATCATAATTTTAGCAACTTTTTGTAAAAAATAAGTATCCGTCATGAAATGATTTTTAAAAAAAATCCCTGTAATATGTAAAAGTGAATTTTTGATTGGTTATTTGTTACTCAACCATACGAATGCCATCAAACTGATTAGCTTGCGCATTTCAAGCACAAGCCTGATTCCCGAAAAGTGCTCAAAATATTGTACAAACTGAAGAGTGTATTAAATTTTGACATTCAGAAAACACCTGTATCATTTATTGCATTTGCAGCATCTTATTAACTTTGCATCTTATTAACTAACAACACACAGTATACACATAAAAAAATATTGACAAACCGAAGGATAAAGTGGTAAACCGCAGGTCAGAGTGATAGTTGGTCTGAAGTGAAATAATTCAATTTACACCTATAGCATAAATGATAGTTTAAATGCCTATAGTCTAAATGATACTGATGTCTAATCGTCTAAATGACATTAAATGCCTATAGTCTAAATCATATTGACTACATACAAGTATCAATCTAAATGATAGGCTAAATACCTACAGTCTAAATGATTGTGGGGTTCCACCTTTTACTTAACAGTTAAATGGGAGGAACCTCTTACACAGATAAGCGAATAATCGCTTGAGTGTGTGAACAGAAATGTAAGACTCAAGAAGGGTTAATTACCCTTTATTTTTCAAAATAAAATTTAACAAAGTGGGTTCCTATCTCGGAGCGTACAGCAAAGCCTCCACTTGGGTTTGAGCTCAAAGTAATAAGAACTAAAGCTGAACTAATGCTTAACTAAAAAAGATATAGCCGAAGCTATCAAGATTCTAAGTAGTTGGCCCCTGAATCTCAATTAAGTAGGCGAAGCTATCAAGGGCCTAAAGTACGGCCGAGCGTAGTAATAGCTTAGAAAGTCGTAGCCCAAAAGTCAAACACGCACTAGTCAGAAACGTTGCCGCTCTAAGGAAGTCAGTGAAACTTCGACTTAAATACTACTGCAGCGGCAGCGCCAAACAGGCGATGCAGACTCAAAAACTCTAGGGAAGAGCGCCAATTGGCGAAACAGTAAACAAAGAAAGTAAACCTGTATGGCAACCCTACGCGTTGACGGGGAGAGACCAAAGAACGTCTGTGTAAAGAAGGGAAGACTCCATATATATGTAATGTAAAGCAGTTTGTCTTCTACGCCGCTAGAAAGAAAAGGGAACATTCGCGAAGGGATTTGGCGACAGAACCTGTTGGCGAGGATTTCCCCTCTGTGATGTATCGGACCTGGCCGAGATTTTCCTCCTCCGCCACGTGTATAGGAAATTGAGGAAGAAGGGTTAAGATGAATCGTTCTTTGATCTGGGAAATGATGAAATATTAGGTGAAGCTTCATTTTCACAGGCTGTTGAACTTGCATTATACATATCGCAGTTTGATGTCTGATTTTATATTCGTCAATATGCAGGCAAAAAAATGGAGTCACACAGCTTTAAACTCTTAATAAACGTGACCGTCGGACCTGTTCGAACTTCAACATCAGCTTCGAGCTTAGGCGCGTTAGCACTTGACGTAAGAGATAGCACTTGACGCCATTACACCAGGGATAATGGCTGTGTGCCTCTGTAAAAGAAAGGATGACTGGGACCGCTGGCTTTGATCCTTCCTTATACGGACTCGATGGACGTCTGCTCCAAAACTGAAGCGAGATTCATAGCTGAAACCTAAGCGATGCCAGTTAGCTGATAACCATGTTCATCGGCTTCGCCGAAACTCCAGACAACTCTGCGATGTTGCAGGGTTAAAGGCAGATGTCTTAAAGGCCGCTATCTGCGCTAATCCGTCTCAGCCAAGCTTCATGAAATGGTGAAAGGTGTTACGGATGGTATGGAAGAGGCTGTATTACGTTGTGTATAGGATAATTATGCCGTTGGAACAGTTCGAACCTGTCGCACAAACATCTGCTCTTGCCTCGCATTTGTGCACCTTGGCCTTCCACAGCCTTGATTCCTCCGATGAGTAGCGCTGGGTGCTGGTGGCTGTTGGTGCTCGGTACTATGACTCCTCCCTGACGTACGACTACGTTCGAAGACATCTAATTGTCTACAAAGATTTCAACAACGTCGATCGGCATTACTGGTTATGTCTCCAGGGATCTGCAACGCTGACAACGAGAAAAGGTAAATTGACTGTAATTATTGCCTCGATGCTAGATGGACAGCACAGATCTGCGCTAGGATCGAAGTTAACATTTATTAATATTGAAAATTTAATTATTTGAATATTCCATGTGAAGATATTTGCATAAAAATTTTGAGACTATTGGATTATTTTTCAGTGTGTTTTCTTTTTTCGAAAAGAACGTACATTAAAATAAAGCTGTATATTTCAAATATTCTTATGCAGCTGTACGACTTAATTTTCTTACAAGCTGATAAATTAAACTCGTTTTATCTTCTCCGCTTCTCAAAGAAATATGAACTGGTAAATGACATAAGTATATGAAGAACTTCAAAATTCGAAGACTTTTTGGGTAACTACAGTAATATCTAGCTCTTCGCTACGTTGCCAGGTCCGCTCTTAATCGTATCGTTGTTATTCAAAAATTAGATTTTTCGTACTTCTCTTTGAATAATAACTATTAATTACTCCAGTGAACTAAAAGCTCTCCCATACATATTTAATACTTAGTAAATTCGGATGTAATACATCGCATTATAAGTAATCTGTTGTTAGAAGTAATTATATTGTACTTAATTTGAAAATTTATATAAAGTTTCCAACTCAACTTGCAAAATTACTCTATTTATAATAGGCATTTAAATGAGTAGACTAATAAACTCAAATCTGAGTAAAACTGTTTGATCCCTGCAGTCCTTGACCCTTTTATGTTTAATAATTATAAGATTTCACTGTGCTGATTTTGTCAACGGAAATTAGGGAGATTTTTCAAAGGTGTTTTACATATCAATCCACGGGAATTTCAGATGGAGTCAAAACATGCCACCCAATAATTAAATCAATAATTTTAAAACTTGCAAAGCAGACAGTTGTAGGCGGTAAACAAATGTTTAATTTTTCTCTTTCGAGCGAGGTATAATTACTTAATTTTTCCCGTTCAAGTGAAAAGAGTTAATAATTAAATTCTTGCCCATAATAATGTTGGCTGTTTGTAACAAGCCACACTCAATTATTAATTTTCCAATTACAATAGTTCTGCGGCAGAGCAAGTTTAATTTTTTTTCTGCGTCCTATATCCCCTTAGCGACTGCAAATAACTACCTTGGGAACTAAACAATGTCGTATCTCATTTGCAGTCGTGCGATTTTGTTATGATGCGTAGGGAATATATCTGTTTTCTCAGCTTACGATGATCATTAGGAAAAAAACTCATTTCGAATGCTTGTGTACGTTAAATTGATTTCTAAATTAGTTTTGCTATTTTTGTTGAGTAGTTAGGACACGGCAGAGAAAAGGACAAGAATACTTTATTTCATATAGGCTAAAATGATCTTTTCAGAAATAGTGCTTTGCCTTGAATTCTATTTTTAGAAATTGATTTGATGGCTGAAGCTCACTCTGTGAGGCATTTATAATTTCCCTCAGCGGGAATGCCACTCAGAAAAGTTAAGTGCCCTTTTAAAAATGGAATCCTTTCTAAGACTAGATGACTAGCCATCGCCGGCTTTACCATATTAAATAACGAAACACAGTTATAGTTAATATATTTTGCTTCTTGATAAGGGAATTCCAAGAATCTTAAAACTTACAAAATATGATGTGGACACCACAGGACTTCCTTGTTTGAAATATTAAATTATACGCAATTTTTCTGCATTTCATTTAAACTTAATTTCTTCAAATTCCCTTAGACATATTTCTCATTCAATTAATTCAGGTTCACTTCGCGGCAAGGTAAAAATACATAAAACCTCAAAATATCTTCGTTAAAATTGAAAAATGTAGAGAAGGATAAAACGCTAAATACAGTTAAAACAATTAAAAAGCAACTTTTACAATTAAATTTAGACATTCTTCGCAAAAACAAGCAATTCGGCCAGGGACCAAGAAGGCCAAATTTTCAAGGCATCAAACTGAAAGTTTACTTTTTCTCCCACTTGGCAGAAAGACATTGAAGGTGCAGAAACGGGCTTAATTCACTCTTCTGCTAAGTTTCAAATGTAAACAAGTATGGCTGTTATGGTAAAAAAATAGGTTTAGCCGAATTTAAGCAACTTTTCAATTTTTGATAATTCTACAACTATTGCATGCAGATTAACTAAAAGCATAAAAACCTTAACCGGAAGATAACAACAACATAATTCAATTATTTTTAAAGCGAAAAGTGCACAATTTACCAACATATAAGAATAAAAAAACTGAGCTCATGGAGTCGAGTAAGAGAGTGTCTGGTTAATTCCGATATCGAACGAGACTCGAGCCTACTAAATAGACTCTCCAATTCGAGTCGAACGTTCCTCTTAGAGGGACAAGCGGCGTTTAGCCGCACAAGACAGAACAATAACAGGTCTGTGATGCTCTTAGATGTCCGAGGCCGCTTGGGTAACCCGTTGCAACGCCGGACAGGAGCTTGTAATTGTTTCCCTTGAATAATATATATATAATTTTGGTGCGGCCGATCGCAACTAAAAAAAGTGAGATGCATTACTACATTTTACATCAGTTCTACATACGAAAGTTCAACGTTCTGAGGCTACTCGTTTTTGAGTTATGCGAGATACATACATTCATACGTACGTACGTGTGTATAGACGTCACGAAGAAATCTCTTCTGAATTCATTTTAATTCCTTTTTGCAACCCGTTTCGTCTTTTATTCTGTCCTTACGTACAGATGTCGCGAAATTGCATTCGATAGAGGTCAAATGGATATTTTCGTTGAGATATGATGCCCGAAAATTCTGGCGATTACAGTACTTCCTTTTTACTTCGTACAAGAAAGTAAAAAGTGTGGATAAATGGAAGTTAAAGTATATGAGCGGAACTATACATTTTTCCTGAACGATTACGTGTAGTTATGTTTACAATTCTCAATCATGACTCAAATGTAAATCTTAATCTTAACGGAATGCTATAGTCGTGGATTATTTCCAAAAGGAATAGCGTTAAAAATCCTAAATAACAATTTTTATAAATAACTATAATTTAACAAACGAATTCTATAAGTAAAAGTACCCTTAAATCTAAAAGTATACTATTTTGGCCATACACTGCAATAACTGAGACATTAATTTGCTGTGTAATTTACCTGCCTAATAAAATGTCAAATTTTAAGAGATTAAAAAACTCTTACCTCTTTACTACCCGAATTTCGTGATTGTATGGCACTTTTAGTCTTCCTTCGAAACTATAAACACTATTTTTTATAACAAAACCAAACAGGGTTTTAAACTCCCAGTGATTCCATGGGCGTTTTTATATTGGGCAGCTACCAATGCTAACTTGAATTTCAACTTGTTTTGACTACTCTTCTTTCTGATGTCAACATTTGATGCATATTGTTCAAATTGCTTAAGCTTTTGCTTAAATCTAATAACGCAGTATTTCTTATACTGTGCGTCGCGACCCCAAACGAGATCGCAACTCTACATGCTGGGGTTACGAAATTTTAATTCAGTTGCATGAACTTAAAGAAACGTTTGTCGTAATCCCTTCACTATGTCCAATTTGATATATTACATTTTATGTACAGAGCAGTTACAAAAACATAACTCTCGCCAAGACGACTTGCAAATTATGTTTACATAGTGAAAAATTATCATAACAGAGATGCCGCATGTAAGTGATTTCAGTATCAAAATACGCGGTAAACGGTCAGCACATACCGTCCTGTATACTGACAGTACAACTGCATACTGATAGAGTACAGTACATCAGAACAAGTGTCTACATACGATATTGTATTTTACTGTTTTACTAGGCTGAGGTATGTATTTATTTAAATAGTTATTTTGAGAGATGCTATTTTATTTATATTTTGGAATAAAAGTATTTTTTATGCATTGGTAAATGGCTGAACGTAAGTAACAGATGCTCTGACGCAGAAGACAATGCTACAGACACTCTTCAAGTAGGATCTAATAAGCAGAAAGAGGATCTAAAATGCGAAAGAGGAAATATAACTAGGATTTCTCCAATTGGGCTTTACTTCAGCAAGTTCGATTTTAATGAACAACCTTTTGCTTAATTTAAAGTAATGTTTTGGCTATGAAAAATATGAAACCATCGATATTAAAAAGATACCTTAAATCCAAGCATCCTTCCCATACTAATAACCAGAAGACTATTTCATACGACTGTTCAAATCTTCAAATAAAGAAAAACAATAATTTGAGAGTTTATGATTGTTAATGAAAAATATTCCCTAAGATCATACAAAAATAAAAAGCCAATACTATTGGATATCTTTTCTTACCTGCTGCTTAAAGTGTTAGAAATACTTGATGGCAGCACATAGGGCGATGAAGTTCGAAACATTCCTTCGTCAAATTATACTGTCGCCAATAGTATCTCAGGAATTACAAACCATTTCCAGCAGCCTATTACTTGACCTGAAAAAAGTCCAAAATTTACAATTCATTTGGACAAAACACTTGGTAGTTAAAACAGTTAAATTGTTAGATGCATTTATAAAGTAAACATCGTTGAGGAATTGGTATATTTTTATCATTTGGAAGAGCATAAGGGAAACATATCTGTGAAGTATGTACAGATGATGCAAAAGAGTCGAAGGACAAATGTATTGGTTTTAAATCATTCGGTTAAAACTGCTGCTGCTGACGATGTAACTTTTACGCACTGCCTTATCTACTGAGAGGCCCTAGCATCAAACAGATTAGCAACACAAATGAATGATGACGCTGTCAAAATTACAAATTTTATTAAAAGTTTTCCCTTTAGCACACTTTTATTTTCAATTCCGTGCAAAGACATGGACTACAAATACAAATATTTATAACTATACGCATGAGCAAGGTGAATATGAAGAAAACAAAGCCTAAGAAGACTAGTTATTAAAAAGCGAAATTATATTTTTAGCAGAACCAAACTTTTACCTTGTTGCTCTTTTGTAAAATGACTATAGCTGTCAAAAGTGGGAAAGGGTATTATTTGTTCGATATTTTTCAGAAACTAAACGATCTCAACTTGTCTGTTGAAGGAAGAAAAAGTAAGCTATTTATTTTTAATGGTAAAACTAAAAGTATTATTAAAAAATAAAATTTGGAAAACTAGAATGGAAAACGATTCGTTCTAAATATTTTCAACTATCAAAAAATTTATGATTTAAAGAAATAATTTTAAAACTTTTAACTACTAAAATTTTTTCCGATCATTTACAGACTTCATAAACACAGTTCTGAATATGCTTTATATTAAATTTTTACACCAAAAACGTTTGGATTTAAAAAGCCATTTTAACCAATGAGATTAATCAAATGCTAGATAAAGCCCAAGAATTTACTGAGCTATTGTACGACTGAAAACTTCAGATTTTGCGTAAATTTCGTTATCGGAGATAAAATTTAATGACCTACAGCTTCTGAAATGACATCAAAATTTTTGCTATGTAGCACCACATACTTACGTGAAATGACTATAGCTTGTTAATTCCAAATACCGTTCAACGCTGAGAAACTTTGAGGGTCTTGCATGTCAACAGAATCAATTCTGTGACAAGATTGAATTTGTTATGCAGCAAAAAACGTAACCACGTGCGTCTCATTAAATCAAGATTTTCTTTCGTCCATTTTTGTATATCCTAAGATTACTAATTTCCATATGCTTATATTGTTCTCGAAAGAAGCAAGTTGTTTATGAGACAAGATTTATTTTTAGCGGAAAGTGGCGATAGCCCAGAAGAGCTATTAATTTCGAAACGGCATTTTACATCGAATCACACTTCAAATTGCTGTAGCAAGCAATATCGCCCTATATTATAGATAAAGAAATTAAATAATGAAGAATATGCATGAATGTATGTATGTTTCTTGCATTGTGAAAAAACAATGGTGCCTAGAGCCATCGAATCTTGAATAACATAGTTTTCCCGAATATGGGCACCTGGAAGCTGGAATTTTGAATATCGAATTTCTTTTATTACCTTTTACGTATTTTATTTGTAAAACTCCAACGAATTTTTGAGTACAAAACTCGATGATTTCAAAGCGAGCAGTGACAACGCTATACGAAATAAAACACTTTTATCTCCAGCGTGCGCGATGCGGGACTGTCTATCGGAAATTCTAAAGGTATGTTGTTTTTAAATATTTTAGCCCACAGAAGCGTTAGCTCAATTACTCCAGCAACGTGTATGCATGTGTGTGTATATATGAAAAAACGCCCTTTTCGGCGTAATATAAAATCTGAAACATTTCAGATTTTTTTAATACATTTATTTTATATTTAACATCTGGGCTTCAGAAAAAAAATCTCGATGATTAAAAGATATCATAAGTAAGAAAAGTTTAAGAAGCTCTATAATAATTCAAATTTTCATCGATAAATTACCTACTCCATAAAAGTATGGAAAAATTAGCAAAACCTTTAACAGCAGTTGAAGCTGGCGATGATTTATTATTTAAAGAAGACAGGAATTTAGTGATCACGCAACTTGCAGTAACCGTAATATATATACTGAAAAAGATAGAGTTTTGTAACATAATGAAACTTTCAATAATTGGACAATATTTTGGCGAAAAGATGAAGTAATGAATAGCAGATAAGATTTCGATTTTTTGTTTACGTTTGGACAGCATTTCGAACTCGTTATGTATTTAGTATAGCTTATTATACTTCGTATAATTTTCCATCATTCAGAACTTAGACTTAAGTATCTAAGAATTCAACTGTGACCTGTTCTTTTTAACATGTATAACAGAAGAATAGATGAAACAAAGTTAAAGCAAGGTTATGAATTTTTGGTGCAAAAGAAATCAGATGATAATTAATGCTACTGAAATTTGCGGCTTTATATATTTTCGTATTCGTTTGGTTCTGTTATATACACTCATGTCCAAAATTATGTTTACATGCATAAATTCACGGATTTCTCAGAGACTATGACTTATAATTTAATGAGTTTTCGTGGAATCATACAGAACACGATGACACATAAATGTAAAAGAAAAAATTAAAGATCACCTCATATGATATAAAATTGTAGCATGAAACAATAAAAATGGTAATAAAGTGTGACAAAGAGAGTTAAGGAAAAAAGGAATGATTCAGAAAACGAATTAAGTCTTACGAATTTAATATGGAATATGATCTCTCCTGACTTGTACAAACATATCACAACGTGTTTTAAGACTGGAAATAACGTTGTTAACCACAGTTTGGGGAATTAATCTCCACTCTTCCAGCAATGCCGTCTTCAGAGCATTTACATCTCTAGGAGGAGGATGTATACGTGCAATTGCTCTTCCAAGGTAGTCCCATAAGTTCTCTATCGGGTTAAGGTCAGGCGAGTTTGGTGGCCAAGGTATTCGTTTAATGTCTTCACTTTCAAGGAATTCATCAACGAGGTTTGCTCGATGTGGACGGGCATTATCATCCATAAATAAAAAGTCAGGTCCATATGCACCCCTGAAAAGTCTTACATAAGGATCTAAGACCTCATCCCGATATATCTGGCCTGTCACAGATCCGCTGCTGAACACGTGTAGGGGCGTACGTCCATCGATCATTATTCCACCCCATACCATCACACCTCCACTACCGAAACGGTCACGTTCCACAATGTTCGAGGGATCATTTCGTGTTCCTGACTCCCTCCAGATGTAAACACGTTTAGAATCACCAGTTAAACTAAACCGCGACTCATCAGTAAAGAGAACATGGGACCATTGATGTTCAGTCCAGTTTTGATGTTCTTTACACCAATTAAAGCGATCCCTCTTTTTCTGTGAAGACAGTAAAACACATACCCTTGGCTTTCTGGCATAAAGGCCTTTTTCATTAAGCCTTCTGTATATTGTTTGCCGTGATGCAACAGTTCCAGTGGCGGCTGCAAGCTCTGAACTTAACTGGCGAGCAGTAGCCTTTCTGTTACGACGGGCAGTTAATGCCAGATACCGATCTTCAGAAGCAGTTGTCATTCGTTTCCGACCTTGTCCAGGCCTCCTTACAACACTTCCATCATTTTGAAACTGTTTCCATAGCTTAGAGACTGTCTGACTTGAAATATTCAGACATGTGGCTGTTTCCATGATTGACTGCCCTGCTTCTAAACGGCCGATAATTCGCCACTTTACAGATTCTTGCAAATGATACTTCGAAGTCATAACAAACCGCTTTGAGTCCCTACACACTGAAATCAAACACTATGTTGCAGAAATTCACTCAAATATTCAGTTTACGCAAAGCGCTTGATTCACCTTGGATGACGTAACGCCTAGATTTGCATATCACAAACCGTTTGATTACTTTTGATTGGATAATGCTAATTAGGCTTGGTTTTCACGCATTCCCTGCAAATACGGATCACATTGATTCGATATTTCATTGAATATCATCATTTTTGGGTATGTAAAGATAATTTTGGACATGAGTGTATTTCCACCTTAAAGAGTTTCCAGTAAGTTGTAGAACAGTATAATAGAACTGCAGTTTTAGTACTTCAATAAGTCGAAACGAATGTCCAAATGTAAAATTCTAAAGCATTCCTAATTTTCTTTGGCAAATTACTTTCCTCTCCTATATTTTCAGCTTATCAGAGTTCGTCTGCATTATCATTTCACAGGTGAAGAAATAAATATTTCTTATATTTGCAATTTTAGGAAACACTATTCCATTAAATACCTGTAAAACATGGATTATGGAACATTATGGATTTTTCTTTTAAGATATTCATAATATGCATTTACAGCAGAATAATAAATGATTAACTTAAAAATTAAATTTATCATTATTTCATTTCTTTTATTATCATTCATTCATTTTTGTGTTCAGTAAACATTATTCCAAAATATACTAAAAATTATAGAAAAATAAATAAATACGTGTTGTGCTAATACAGTTGGTTTGGATATTGTGTCAACTCATCTATTCAAACCTACAGTACGATATTTCATTCTAATAAAAGTACTGAAGAATATAATTCTGATTCTAATATTTTTAACAATTCGTATCTTATTGTCTGTTATTTAATAATTTTTAAAAGTACTTTTTCTTTGAACACACACGCAAAAAAATATAATGAGGTATTTTATACGGCAGTGTTTCGCTATTCAGATTTACAAAGTCACCCGGATGAAAAAGTGGTTATTTTAGCTTATTTTAGCCCATTTTAGCTATTAATAACTCGGCCTTAACCTAGGGCCTGGGTTTGAGACCCGGAGAAGTTGTGGATGTAAATCGTCTGTCCCTTCATGAGAGGCAACGGTAATCAGAGCGTGTCCTGCCTCTCTAGGCCACTTGCTAGCTAAAATAAAATTTGTAGTCTTCGGCCTGAAATTGTAGTTGCCGATATTGAATCTGCGCACCTGGTAGATTAGGAGCCAACTTCTCGTTAAATTGATTTCAGTAGCCTTTACTAGGTTAGTTAATTTAAATTTTACATTTCAATCAGTGTTACTTTAAATTTCATCGATACAAATGATTGGCCGATTTGTAAGCAACAGGTGTGCATTATGTTTTTCTTTATTTTAAATAAAAGGTTCTTTTAAACTCTTCTCAAGTTTTAGTCGTTATTTTAAACATACCAATAATTCACTTAATGTCTACTAACAGTTGGACACTATTTGGATGCTTGCAAAACATACCAAACTTTGTAACTCTCATAATGTGCATTATTGCACTGATCATTTATTTACCGTGCTTCATTTGTGTTATACATTTAATCCGTAATCAGAGTATTTACTGTTACATAAAACATATATTGTTAGCACATCACGAATCTGTAGTATGAAGCTTGCAAAGATTTATTCAGTTTTAAACTAACCAGTTTTGTTCAGTTGTTTACTTTCCCTATTTTCTCTTATTTTCATTTCCCTCCAGAATGATATTTCAGTTTCGCGCGTTACGCAAAGCGGATTAGAAAGATATTATTTCAGCTGGTGTCTGAGTCGCTTCAGACAGAACGTGTTCTGCCTTTTGGTATTTTGTTGCTATTTAATGTTGCTATTTTATGGGCGTGCATGTTATTTGCCGATTTGTCTACGTCGGTGGTAGGGCTAAGAGCCAGCTATCGTTCATCATCTCTGCGTAGCTTCGGCGGATTATTTAACTTATGTTTAATTTTAATTTTACATTTCTATTCCTAGATACAGCCAAAAGTGTTGGCTTAGTTTTGTAAGCACTAAGAGTGCCGCCTGTAAATCCTTGTTTGAGTTGAATAAATCTTTTCACACTTTCCACCTGTTGTTATTGATACATTTGAACTTAAGAATATTCCCTTCACAGTTCAAGTGAAGATCTAGCCAACAAAGTAACTTCAATTTATAAGGTATTTCTACCGCCTTCTTCGCATACCTTCGTGGTGTAGTCGTCTGCATGCTCGACGCGTAACCGAGAGGTCCGTGGTTCGATTCCCGGCGAAGGCGCTGCTCATTTTTCCTGTCTGCTGCTTCGAAATAGCCTAATGTCTCTACAACTGGCGCTCGAGGTAAAAATTTGGTGGACGATGATTCTCCACCACCGGGATTTGGCGACTGGGTTCCCCAAACCCCAGTCGCCCTTTAAAATGAGGAGTATATAAGGTATTTCTCCCGCCTTCCTCGCATGCTTTCGTGGTGTAGTGGTCTGCATTCTCGACGCATAACCGAGAGGTCCGTGGTTCGATTCC
Source organism: Stegodyphus mimosarum (assembly GCA_000611955.2). Classification (NCBI taxonomy): domain Eukaryota; kingdom Metazoa; phylum Arthropoda; class Arachnida; order Araneae; family Eresidae; genus Stegodyphus; species Stegodyphus mimosarum. The sequence continues at coordinate 565,531 of KK113567.1, read as the reverse complement.
TGGCGAAGGCGTTCCTCATTTTTCAATAATCCTGCTTTCGAAATGGCCTAATGTCTCTACAAATTTAGCTAGAATTTTACAGGCTTCTTCTTATAAAAAAGGAATTTCTAAATTTTTCTGATCTCTGGACGTACTTCTCATCCTTAAATGTTTTCCTTACGATATCTTCTTTTATGAAATGCTATAAAACTCTGAGCAAACACACATTCCCTAAAAGCAAATATATGTCTAAAATAAAATTTATACATGAAACATGCCCACAAATTAAGCTTATTAAGCTTATGCGTGAATAAACTGGTTGATTATTTTTTTCTGAGAACAAAAGACGTAGGAAATTGGAAAAAATGTTTTATATCAAAATTCATCTGCCTCTTATGGTTATAAAATAAATAATTGCATTATATATATATATGTTAGGGTGAAACACCGAAATCTGGAGAATGTCGACTTTCACCGGTGAATGTCAACATTCACATAGTCACTTGGTGTATGAATGTCGACATTCACCATGTACTAATGGTGAATGATGAATATATGAGAATATTATATTTTCTTCTCCGTAATTCAGTCGCGAAAAAACACACAAGTACTTAAAACACACAATACATTCAAAATGAGAAAGGAAAATAATAGAAGTTAAAAAACTTACTTAATTATACAGTACGTAGTAAATGAGAAAATAAAATAATAATAATAAAAAACTTACTAAATGATGTGATTCAAATCTGATTAATTGCAACAACTTAAACTATTATGAGACTTTGAATTGCACAAGAGGCCCTTGCTTTTACAACTGCAATTATAGGAAACAGCCAGTCGCCTCTCTTTTCGACCTACACCAGAGCATATCTGTGATTGTCGACATACACCGGTGAGGGTCCGAATGTACAAGAATGCAATGTTATATTCGATCTTTCACCGACGTATTTGGTGAATGTTGACATTCTCCGGTGAAAGTCGACATTCTCCAATATCGGTCTTTCACAGTAACATATATATATACAAGCATATTCATGAATATTGAGAGTTCATGGTTGGCAGACATTCCTTGCCAATAAATACATGTATCTTATTCTTATACCTTATTATTTTTCTCACCTTTTAGACCACAGGTCTCAATATCAAATTGCTTGTTTCACCACAGTGAAACAACTGACATGCTGGAATTTGTTTATAACAAAACAAGAGTGAATATACATATTACACCATACTTATCCCTAAAATAGAAATAAGTTCCGAAATTTTGCTTTTAAAATTTAATTTGGATCAAACGTAATTTAATTAAAAAGTTTATTTTAGTAAATAGTCAACTGTTAACAACAAAAATTTTCTCTTTAATATCTTTTTATTTTTCAAATGCATATTTTTCTTTTTCTTTCTGGCTAAATGTACACTGGTGTGCAAATATTAAGGACGAAGTCGAAAAATTAGCATATCAGCTGAACGAAGAGACAGAGCGGACAGAAAGACCAATCAGGAGATTAAGTATGGGGATGTACGGTAGCACATGCGCAGATATGCAGGTAGACGTAATGGGGGAGTGTCTGAATAGTATAAAGCATGTTGTCGGTGTAAGATCAGTATTTCTGGTAAAGAGATTGCCGTATAGCAGTTAAAATCATACCGAGTTGCTGCCTCAGCGAGAAATGGCGAATAATCAATCTGTTAGACGACATCTGGATGCTTTTACCCGAGGTCGAATCATTGGGAAGTTGGAGGAAGGCCGCAGTGTGACAAGTGTGGCTGCAGAGTTCGGAATTGCTCACAGCATCGTTTCACGACTTTGGAGACAATTTCAAACTACAGAAACAGCTATCCGGGGGTTTAGTAGTGGTCGTCCACGAGGAACCACACCCGCAGATGACCGGTATATTGCCTTACAGGCCAGAAGAAACAGGCGGCAGACAGCGGGAGAAATCGCTAGACACACGACACAGGCGACTGGACGACCGATATCGCGTTTTACCGTGGCCAGAAGACTGCACGGTGGTGGTCTGTTTGCACGACGCCCTGTACGGTGTGTACCTCTAACGCCTGCCCATCGGAGAAGGCGTTCTCTGTGGTGCCGGGAACACCGGAATTGGAGAGACAATGAATGGGGACGAGTACTCTTTACAGATGAGAGCAGATTTAGTCTGAGTTGCGATTCTAGACACATACACATCTGGACAGAGCGGGGAACACGCAATAACCCCTTCAACATCATCAAAAGGGACTGTTTTGGAGGTCGCGGAGTTCTCGTTCGAGCAGACATAATGCTTGGTAGCCGGACCGACCTTCATATCTCCCAAGGAGGTTCGTCACCTGGGACTGCTATTGTAACGAGGTTCTTCTTCCTTACATGCGTCTTTTCACAAGGGCTATGGGTCCTCAGTTCCTCTTCATGGACGACAACGCTCCACCTCATCGCACAGTTACTGTCGAAGAGCTGTTGGAGAGTGAAGATATTGAACACATGGATTGGTCGGCAAGGTCTCTGGATCTAAATCCCGTCAAGCATGTACGGAACTTACTAGGGAGACCCGTGGCAGCACGTAACTTATCGCCAGTAACGATTCCGAAACTGCGATTGGTGCTACAAGAGGAACGAGCAGCAGTGTCTCAACAGCTCATTAACAACCACATATCCAGCATGCACAAATGATGTGAAACCTGCCTAGCAGTCAGGGGAGATCATATCCCCTATTAAAGACCGGATGTTTCTTGCTGGACACCCATCACAGGGATGTTTCGGTCTTCAGTCGCATTGCGCTCCATGCTACTTTTTCAATAAAGCTTCTTTTTATCCCTCTGATTTCTCTTTTAGTAAGTGTTGCTTATATTACTCATGTCCTTACGTATTGGGGATCTTACGGTATTAAATGTGTTGATTTGGAAAGCTTTTGTACAAAGTTATATTGAAAAACCCGTCTCGTCCTTAATTTTTGCACACCAGTGTATGAGACATTATACTTCCGGTTAAATTCCTTCTTTATTTTCTTTAAGTTTTTAGTCGTGTACTAAATATTTATCGAAAAGCACATAAATATCAAAAATAACAAATAAAAGATAAAATTCGAATTAATATTTATTTTTCATTTAAAAGCGAAAGTTTGGTAACTTTAGGAAATTTCTGTTGGTGACACATAGTAATTCATATGCGTTGACAAAATATCAAAATTTGTTATATGCACTGAAAGTATCAAAATTTCAGCTAAATATTAAACTTTCAGTGTGGTGTTTGTTTCAAATAATTCTAATATATTGAATTATCCCCTAAGTTACTAAGTCTTAAACTAAAAGTAAACAAAGAAACGGAGAATAACTAATCACAATCATAATCTTTCTTTTATATTTATTAATTTATATTATATTTATTATTATATTTATATTTATTAAGTTTTCTTCGACATATACAGAAAAAAACCCCTTATATTTGTATGTACTTTTCCTTTCTTTCCTACATCTTAGTACTTGATGGAGTTTCGAACCTAGTAAAATCTGTAACCTTGGGAAGAAACTACTCGAAAATACCTTCATCGCGGATTTAGTATGTTTCCAATCAGACGCTTTTTTTATACTTACTAATTTTCAGCTACAAAAAAATCTGTTCGCATACAAACGCACTCCCAAGCAAAGCTATTATTCTTAAGAAAAAAATCCTAAGTGTGAGTATTGATCTTTTGTGAAGTAGGAATAAAGCTTAGTTAAATATGTGCCTTCAAATATTTAAATAAAGTTTATATTACAGTACAAAATTAATTAGTTCCATTTGTAAATGTCTTCGTGCTTTATTACAGTTTATTTTAAATGGTGATGAAAAAGGTCTATTTTAACAGTAAAATAGGGACAATACAACAAAAATCTGCACTTGAATATGCTCTTTAAAGATGAGATTTTTTTAATTACCATAATTCATGTATTTTCAAAAATTATTCCTCTAGAAAAAATTAATGGTTTACTTAGCTATTTCCATGAAATGGACACGCGAAGGTTTAAATGTTTTATTTTCCATTATTCTTGCTCTCAATGGAAAGAAATATCGTTAAAAGTCATCTTTTATCTCACCCAAACCATATAATAAATATATTCAATAGTAATTTTAAAAGTGTAATTTAAATGTAAAATAAAATGTAACAGTCTGAAATATTTAATGATCTCCTAAATCTCAACAGCTTATCTCGAAAGCATATTTCTCGCTTAGATAAATTTTGTACTATTCTTATACCTATGAATTTAATTTCGTTAATTACTAGCATTACTATATAATTAATGAGTAAATAACAAACAAAAGAGCAAAGGAAAGACAAAGCGTTAAGTCCATCTATAAAACTGTCATAGGAAATGTTTATACATTTTTAAACAAATAGAATTTCTTTAGTTACGAAGCCTAAAATTCTGAATATTATTCATTAACTAATTTAATAAAGTAATTGAAATACTTAAAAATTTAACATATCATTACAGCCTTCAATTAGGTAATTATTTATGCATAAGCTAACCTAATTATTTTAATGTATCTAAAATTGTTTAGGTATTTTAAGTCATAATATATTTAAATAAGGGAGAGGCAACAGGGAAATGAACAAAATGTTGGAAAAACTGTTTATTGATAAATCTCATTTATTTCATTAAGAGTTTCGTTTATAAGGCATAAATAAAACGAAAATTAAAGGGCAATTTCGAAGCCTTCAAGAAACGTCAGATGTTAATTGAGGAGAACGATCAAGGGATATATTTTGTATTCCATTATAAATTCTATGTGCAAAACCAACGACTTCCAAGTGCACGGTTTCGGCAAAGCAGAGTTTAGGAAATGATAAATGGCAACAGTAAGATAAAGTTAAAAAATATTTTTACAAAAAGAGTAATTGAAACACATATGAGGATAAACAACGTTTCAAAGATATTGAAAAGGGCATACTGTGAAGGATAAGTATCAACGATGGTAAAGGAGTTCTGTTGATATTTTGTGTTCTGGCTTTAGGCTTTAATATGACAGGTAGTTCTGTATTTTTATAATGTGAATGAATTTAGCAATAAAATTTTTTATTGTAATACCAGCGCACATATCATCAGTGAAATATTAATTTTAAAGGAGAAGAATAAAATATTTAGGAACCTAACGAAGCTTAGAATTATGGCACCATGGTTATATAAGTGATTGTTCCTTCTTTTTCTAATTTTGATTCAATGTAGAATTTTTTATTATTATATGGTTAATAAACATAAGGATTTACTTTCATTAAGTTTTAATATTATTATTTTTTTAATAAATGAAGAGAATATTTTAGAATACTAAGAAATATAAATTCAACCAATAGTGTTTGCATGGCATTATTCACATGTGTACTTTACAATTTTTGCTTAGACTGATTCAGAAATTGAGTTTAAGCATTCTAAAATTGTTAAACGCATAATTAACTTTAGACCTACCATATTTAGATTTCGTTCTTTTTATTCAAAATTTCAGTTTTTTAAAGGAATCAGAATTTCTGTTCTGTATAATATTAATGTTAGAGCATGAAACAAAGCCACCGAGCAGGCTGAAATGCCTTTAGACTAAATCAAGGGTCTCCGAACAACGGCCCGTGACCCGAATGTGGCACGCTAGCATTAGCTATCTGGCCTGCAAAATGTTTAAAAAATGATTTTATAAAATTTAAAACAAGCAAGGTGTATTAGCTAAGCAAAACCCTTTAGCTATATTATTTAACAACCAATCTGTAAATACAGAGGGCATTCACATCCTTTTGTAACGATTTCTCAAAGATTTATATGTAAACAAATCTTAGAATTTTATTTTCTAATATGTTCAGTCTGATAGCCCTTTTGTTGAACTATGATATGACATCTTGATTTCCCCGATAAAAGTCCTTTTTCTTGAAATATCATGCTTGAATTTATTCCACTTCTTCTTCACAATCTTCCACAGTCCATCCAATGTTTTGGGATGCCGCTTATAAGAGTTCATATGCATGGTAATCCTTAGGAAACAAACTAAGAGACTTGGAGGGGATGCATTTAAAGGGATTAGCTTCAATTCCAGTTTCATTTCTTATTTTTTCAAAAAAATAGAGCAGTAGATTTAGAGGTATGGCTCGGTGCCTTATCTTGATGGTACTTAACACAGTGAAGATCGTTTGGATAAAGCGACGGAATTTCTTTTTTAAAAATAGGTGTTAGAGCATATTTGTGATATCAATCCAATTTAATTTAGATATTTATTGTACTTTCTTAAGTAAAATCTTTATAAAAACTTTCCTTGTTTTCTCTGAACCAATATGTAAATTCTTTTTCTCATCTTTTTCGGTAGTATATCGATATGTTTCTATTGCAATCACATAAATATATCCAAGCCTCATAAATTGTAACTATAAATTTCCATTTTTCACCTGCCAAAATAATTTTCATACAGTAATCTGCACATAGTCTTATGCTGAGAAACATGTTTCGACGTTAAGCGATGAACATCATGTTAACAACCAGTCTATAAATACATTGCCTGTCATGTCAATTCTTTATGAATCATATTATAAACGTTATATAAGCGTTTCTAAATTTACGTGACTGAAATGCAGTAGAACTCTGTCAAACAAATTGCTATTGTACATTTTACGCGAATAAAAGCTTCGCGGGGTTTTATTAACTACTCTTAAATTAGTATCCTAGGTTTGTTCATAGAAATTTTCAGCAATGATTTTGTTTAAATCCTGATTTTTTTCTATATATATTGTAATTAATTTTACTTTGAGATTATTTTTACACGTATTTGCCCAAAATATGAAATACCTATAAACGAATGTTTGAACCGATCAAAATATAAATAAAATGCGCTGATAAATTATTACATTGTGGAGGAACAGCCACTTAAAAGTATTACTTTGCAAACTGAAGAATCTCCGATATTCGGGGAAAGGAATATTTTTGAAAATATTTCAATAGTCTTAAGAGATTTAAATCAGATGAAACTGCATGAAAGTCTAAAAAACCAAGTCTCTTCGGGTTATGATAGCCGTATAGATCCAATCGAAAAAATCATGCTGCCTTGTTTAAAAACATGTGTATGTTCTTAAGCATAATTACATCACTATAGTATGACCATCTAATTAAATCTTGGCTCTCGTAGTTTCGTGAAAGAATCAATGAGGTCTGCAGATGTTTGGTGACCTTTGTTCTAAACATTAGTTTTATTTGTAGCAAAATATTTTTCAGGATATTCCTTCTCAGAGAATGTTTTGAAAGATGTTTCAGAAGATATTATTGTCAAATTTCTCTTTTCGAGTTTCCAAATTACTTTTTTGTGTTTTTGTTCTTTTCCCCTAGGTTTAAAATTAATTACATGCATAGCATTTTACAGTATTGTGTCTCTTTTTGAAAAATAGATTTGCATTCTGAAAGCAGTATGTATTGATTCATTCGTATATATTTCATAGAGGAAAAAATACACATACAACCTGCAGATTCCCTTCATAAGGAGAAATCCCTGTTTGTTAAGTTCATTTATACATGGAAAGACACGCAAGGACTATTTGTCCGGGGAGGATATGCTTTCGTGAATGACTTTCAAATTTCATTTGGCTCATATTTACCTTACAGAAGGGAAAATTCATGAAAACAAACCATGAAGCCAGCATGTTGCCTTGGTTTGAAACTCCGTCAAACACTTTGTATTCGGCAGTCCTTAACCATTCCGCCACTTGTGGTGCCGAACTAGATCTTTGGAACCTGCAGGAAAAAAAGAAGTACCCAAGTCAAAACAACTGAGTGAGTGTCTTCAGAGAAACTAAAGACAAAAATTAAGAAAAATAAAATACATATTTAAGATAAGGAAACATCTAAATTAAATCTCCAGCTTAAATTTGCAATCGTCCACCAGCTGTTCATTTTAATTCTGCTATTTTCCCTTTCTGTCTTAAAAAAAGTAACTAATTAATTAAGAAAGACAAAATATATGTAGAATTAATATCAATCCATTCTAGAAAGGAGGCATAAATTAAAAACGATTGATTCAATAACTTGGAAAATAAAACTGAAATTTATCTTTTTATCTATTTCTAATAGATAAAAAGATATATGTATTTAGTCCATCGTGGTACCGGAAATTCCTCAGTAGGTTTTAAAATTATTCTTTGAAGACTAGTTTAGACGAACAATTATACTTCAGAAACTAAATCATTCCTTACAAATATGTTTTTCTCTTTTCTGCATTCTATACTTTTAGCTTAATTTTCAGAATACGAGAATTTTTATATGTGGCAATAACCGCTTAACGCAATTAACTGCTCTCTCACCTATGTGTTTTGTTTATTTTTTAACAAAACTTAAACATCATTAATTCTTTATACTCAAATTAAATATGTCGATCTAGAATGCATATAATTTTAATTCTGGGCATGAGACACGAGTATTTTCTAATACACGTTTCATTCTGCTGGTGAGATTTTCTTGCTAACTGCGATACAACGAATGGTACAAAAGTTAGCAGAAGTAAAAATTCTGTAATTTCAAAAATACGCATTGCAGACAGATGCTCACAGGCAAAAATGCGCCGAAAAACATAATCTTTTTTTTAATGGCGAAAGATTTTATTCCCAGAATATTTATGATTTCCATCGACTGATTTTGCTTCATTTACAATTTCGTATAGAGACGCAGTACAGTTTGCAGCATGGCTAAGATTATAAATTTCCACTGGCGGTCAGATGTAGCTCTTATTCGGGAGAACGGCTTCCAGATATGACACAATATTGTGTAGAGCATCGAACAGGATTCAGCTGCATTTCTGTCAAACGATAGTGAATATATTAACTCAGTTATCCATATTCAATGAATATACACGCCCAAGAATCATACGTTGTAAGGTCTGGAGACCTTGGCGGTTAT
>KK113567.1:497373-556632 GCA_000611955.2 Stegodyphus mimosarum | reverse complement strand
GGAAAGAGCGACTGAGAGGGTGATTATCGCCACATATCGATTACAGTACGTACTGTGCGTAAACTAAAAATGCACTCACTTCCAAAAGCTAAGCACGGAGAGGAAAATGCTAATTTCCGGAAGCCAATCAGACTTGAAGAGGATGCAATTCGCTGCAGAGGTAGATGGAAGTATGCAAATATGTTAGGTAACAGCCAATCGCGCTTTCATGTCAAGAAATAGGCAAAAAAAGGCAGTCTTATGAGAAGCCAGCTTTATGAAGGGTTACAGAAGTTGATTGTATGTGCTGATAGAAGGTGTTTAAAACTTTCGTACAATTTGTTTTCAAGACGTACGTGTTTCTATGACTTCCAGAAGACGAATGGAAGATTCTAAGCACTCGCGTGCTGTGGTGCGCATTGAAGCAGGACAGTCGATCACAGTTGTTGCTCTTTTCTTCGGCGTTCATCATTCTGGAATTTCACGTTTACGGAAACAATTCCAAGCCATACCGACAGTTGTCCGAAGGCCCGTAGCCGGTCGCCCAAGGGTTACAGCCTCCGCGGAAGATCGATATATTGCTATTGTAGCCAAGCGGAATAGCAGAGCGACCTCCACACGTGTGACATATGTGGTTATAACGTCCGTTGGTAAGGCGATATCTGCAGCTACTGTACGCCGAAGATTACACATGAGTGGACTGTATGCCCGGGTACCTCGAGTTTGTGTTCCTCCATTCGTCCAATCAAGAGGAGCACGATTACAGAGGTGCTTTCATGTGTGTCAATTGGAATGTGTCTGACTGGGGCAATGTCATATTTACTGGTGAATCAAGATTTGCTCTGGAGCCAGATGACAAGCGTATAAGGATATGGCGTGAACAACGAACACGCAAACAGTCCCAGAACATCACCGAACATCACGCATTCCGAGGCAGAATCATTATGGTGTGGGCAGGGATTTCATTAGGTTACCGCACTGACCTGCACATCTTTAAACGGTGTTCTTTGACGGCTGTCCGGTATCGAGATGAAGTCCTAGAACACATTGGGAGATTGGCACTGCAGCAGTTGGCCCTACTTTGTTTTAATGAACGATAACGCATTTCCTCATAGAGCTGACATCGTCGATGACTATCTGGAGAGTGAAGGGATTGCGCGTAAGACGTGGCCAGCATATTCGCCCGACCTTAATTCCATTGAAAATCTTTGGGATGCTCTCGGCCGTGCTGTATCTTCACGTTTCCCACCTCCAGCCACTCTTATCAAGCTGGAAACTGCTCTACAAGAAGAATGGTGATTGCTTAATTCTGCGGTGGTTGACCACCTAATTAAAAGCTTGGTCACAAGGTGTAACCTTTGTATACAGATGAGGTGGGATCACATACCCTATTAAGGTTCCTTTTTTATTTTATGCTGTTTTTTTTTCACTTTATACATGATTCTGTTTAAGTCTCCAGTATGTCATTATCTGATAACTTACAAAAATTTAATATTATTTTCATTTCTGTATATAATTATTGACTTTGTTCTATGCATAAACATATATGCTACTTTCCTGTCGAATTTTGTGTCAATCAAAGCAGTATTTCTTGATTTGTTTGCATTTTACATCTTTGTGCTTAACTTTTGGAAGTGAGCGTATTTAGCTTTGCGGAGGCGTTCCGCTTTGCTACTTACATTATGGAGCACATGACTCTCTTGCAAGAAAGCAGCTATCCTTTTTCTTAAAAGGCCAATTTTTAAATTCGTGACATTTTTCGAAATAGGTTGGTTTCAGTACATGCACGTACTGGAATTTTTAGAATACATTTTAGGATGATCCTGGGTGATCGTTACATAGATTCGTACGAAATGCCCGTTTTCGAAGATCTCTACAGTGCAGCACCCCTTTCTTAGGAAAATGTAATACTTATGGCAATAAAATGATTCGCTGTTAGAAAAAAAAAACTACCATCTCTTTCTCCTCGTTTCTGTGAAAATCATACAGTACTGCTGTTCATATTTTACTTTAGCCGAGAATTTCGTTTCGGCATTTTGCGTCGAAAACTGAAGTCTGAATTGCTTTCCAAATTGTTGCCACCAAGTATTATCTCCCTGCACTATATTTAAAGAAATTAAATAATGAAGAATGTGCATAAATGTACGTATGTTTCTCGCATTGTGATAAAACGAGGGCAGATAGAGCCATCAAATTTTGAATTACGTAAGCCTCCATCCTAATTTTGCCTTCTGGAAGTCCAAATTAGAAATTTGGAATTTAGTTTATTATCTGTTTCACATTGTATAAAGCATTTATGAGTTTTCGATTAAGAAACTCAACGACTTCAAAGAGAGCAATGGCAACACTGTACCAAAAAAAGCATTTTTATCTCCAGAGCGCGAGGCTGTGTATCGGAAATCCTAAAGATATGCTCTTTTAAAATTATTTTGCTGTATTGCTGTTGAATTGAATTTTATGTTTTACCAGCATGATATTTAATAAGTAAAGGTAACACACTAAATGTTAAAGAAACGCTCCTTTGGGCGTAATATAAAATCTGAAAGCTTTCAGATATTTTTTCATTTTTAATATTTCAATATTTTTATTTATTTATTTATTTATTCCCTTTTTTGAGTTATTTCGTTTTTATTGTTTCATATCATCTCGTATATCCTTCATTTGAATAATTTTTTCGTATGTCTTTCAGAAGCAATTTATAGTTTTGTTAGCATATTTTTAAAACCTTTTTTGTCAAACATGAGTTACGTGTCATAATTTCGGGATGTTCAGAGTTTATATTTATGTAAGTTCGCATCCCTTTTTTAATTCTAGGCAAATTTACGGTTTTTGACTCATCTTTTGAGCAATATATTTTGCATTTGCAACTAATCTATGTTAGTCTCCACTGCACTTGCATTCTATACTTGCATTTTTAGCTTAACTTCCAAGTAAATACAAATAGTACTGCAAGATCCCAGATCTTTTATATCTATACATAAAAGTGTTAGACATTTTGGCTATAGATAGGATAATACTTATAATCAACTTAACGTATCTGCTATTTTAATGAAAATGAACCAAAATAAATGTCATGTGCATTGTTTCACCATACCGCTAAGACAAAAATGTTACCACAACCTAACACAAATTTTTCAAAAAATACCTTGTATAGTTCGACCGTTTCAATCGCAACCCTGGCTGGCATTCTGCCAAAACACATAGACTCGTCCAAAAGAGGCGTTATTACTTGCTGCGACGTGAAAGGTCACGTGAAAGTCTTCCCTTCTCCGGAAAGAGATATGCCGGAGGGAAAGAAAGTCTCCATCCTTCCACCCTATTTTGAGAATAATTCGGTCCGAATGGCGCATGCGTGTTTGTGCTTATGATTGCGGATGAGGTAGTCGAACTATACCTAAAGAAAGTATAAAAATAAAAATCTTGCGAATATTTCTTTTATTACTTGACTATGGGAAAGCACGCGAAAGCTATTTTTTTATAAAGCATGCTTTTGAAAAAGACTTACTAAGAAACACTGGTTCGTTTTCATGCTACATATGGAAAGAAATGTTGTGATCACATCTATGTAACTCTTTGGCTGAAAATTGAATGGGGAATGAATTATCTGATTTTAATGAACTTATCTAATAAACCATTGTTATGCATGCAAAACTTCTTAATTTAAATACTTCTCAAATGAATGTTCGTAAGTCTTTCTCTGCGCTAATTAGTGAATTAACATATACCGAACTTGAAAACCCAGTATTAATGCAAGAAGACAGAACAATTTATCTAAATATAACATGCTGTTGGGGATGACAATTTTCTTGTTATCAAAATGATAATGAATAGAAAGGGCAGCCTTTATCGAGTTTATGGTTTCACTGATAAGGGTTGTAATGAGAAAGAGTGAGAACAAATTCTGTTCTCATTAAATGTGTGGCTCTCATTCGTATTGTTTCAGAAAACAACTTCTGTGAAACAAGCAGACAAAATTATGCTTTGATAGAGCTCTGCTGCTTATCTACGTATTTCAACTACGTAAAGATCTCAAAGATTTGTATCTAACTTATTGAACAGACAGGAAGTGAAGCATCTGACAAAGAGTTTGATAAAATTTTGCATTTGATGAGAAAATAAATCCTTAAAAATAAGTCTTTTCCCGAGATAATCATTAAAAGCTAGTAGAGAGTTTTCATTAAGAATATAATTCCCTTTGAAAGAAAAAAAACAAGCAAATTAAAAAGAAATATTAAAATTTTAATTAAATAACTGACTTTATTCTAAAACACAAAATAAATACATCAAATCAATATTCTAACGCGTATGAAAATCCAATTTACAGTTTTTCTCCATTTATTTAAATTATGTAGCACTTCAGAGCATTTGCATGCAGAGCTTACCAGGTGTTTGAATTTTTTTAATGATAACTACGATTATAATGCTTGACTATCTCTGCATACCAAATGAAAGAACGTATACTAACTTATTTTACAAAGAACTTCCACTAGTTCAATTTGCGTTATAAACGAAGATTTTGTCCTGAGAAACAAAGCAGCACTTTTTCCCTTACGAAAACAGATTAGTGGAATTATGCATTCATGGCTAAGTTGAAGGAAACTCACTTATGTAAAGCCTTTCTTAAGGAAATGTTTTCTTCCCGTTTATCAGGACTTAGTGTTCTGTGCATACTCTTTGCAAACATGGTGAATTACTTACAAGGTTCTTATCCTCAAATTCTAAGTCCTGAACTGGAACAGGGAGCGGAAGGTACGCTATGTTCTGATGTATCTGCTGGGCTGGATAATAACTGCACGTGAGGGGATTTGAACTCCTCTTTTATTCAATCACTATTAAATACAAACCTCCCAATTCGGGAGAGATACAGAACGTAACAGACCACACTTTGGTCGAACTTAACAATCAAATAAATTTAAATAAATTAAAATAGAACTTAAATTAAACTTTGCTTCGCAGAGCAATTCGCGGAAGTTGGCCTCTATCTAAAAGGGTGCGTAGCAAGGTATACTAAATACTACCGCACTTTAATTTATTTTACAATGCAATCACGTAGTAAGCACTATGGCTTATAAATTTAAACTGCTAGCTGGTCAGGCGAACGTTGAGCAGCGTGACCGTGATCTGAGGCAAAGCTCTCACACACCGAGAGGTTTCTACCTCTGGCTTAAATAGTGCTTGGCTGAACTTCAAAAATTAGCATAAGCTAAAAACGCGCGCTTCTTCTGACAGGAAGTTGAAGCAGAGAGGAGATAGAAAAGATTTAAATTAAAATAAACTTGGTTAGTTTAACTAAAACCTTACATACTTCCCGCCAGAATTGCGATAGTTAAACTACTTTGGTCCAAACGGACCATGTTGAAAACTAGCAATTCTAAATAGTCGAAAATTTCACTGTTCTAAACTTAGGCCAACTCTTACAAGGCAATATATGTTTGTGTAAAATACAGACGAAATTTTCTGGAACAACAATCTTCAACATTTTTTTTTTCAAGTCTTATTCTTCAAACAGTCTTACTCCTTCCAGCAAAATCTGGAAGGAAAACAACTTTAGTATGACATAATAACAGAATAATTCTAAGTGGTACAAATCCTTTTTTTTTTTTTCTGTGTAATTTTGCACACACACATTATCATTCAAGCACAATTAAATTCTTCCCCCGTATGCTCTCTCACCGGTGTTGGATGTAAAGCAAACCGCCATTGCGGGTTTTTATGTGTTCGGGGGTGTTCAACTCTTCCACCTACAATCGACTAACATTAGTTAGAACTTGACATACGAGACCTGAAAAAAACGCCCTATAACCAGCTAATCCTAAGGTTCTCACTAGCTTTATGTCTAACACTTTAAGTGTATTTGGTGGAGAGCCTAATTAACACTTGCATTCCAAAATAGTCAATCTTTAACTTTTCATGCATACAAGTTCGCAGTTTGCACACAACATTCACATTAATATTGCACTTAACGTGCATTGCTAGCATAATATTATTTGTTACATTTCATAACACATTAACAATTTCATAGCAATCCTGAAATGCAAATAGAGGTTAAATTTCTAAGCTTACAGAAATATAGGTTAAATTTCTAAGCTTACAGCAAGTGCTTCCTATTCCTTTCTCAAGGTACTTTCTTGAAATATCAATTTACATTGGAAAAATAGTCCACAGACTAAATCGTGTTTTTCAATTTTCCGATTTTCATTCTAGACATTTTACAAGTCTTTCGACAAAGCGTCGTACAAAATCATTTAGTTAACATAATCTTTTCAGCACTTCATTGCTTTTGCAAAATTAATCTATTTACAAAACATTAAGTGATTTTAAATCTTTGAAAATTACAAATTCTTTTAACAAAACATTTTACTTTCCATATGAGAACTTATCGCTCACTTGGCGTAAAAGTCAACCTCGCTTGAGGTAAAATCAGTCCTGCAACTTGCAGTATACTCAAAAATTAACTAAACTTTTGAATACGAAATTGTACTTATCTTATTATGATCGTCCATCCTTTTCTTGGCCCAATCTTTAAAACTTGAGTAAGTTGTGGCCTGGTTCAGTTTCCTCGTTTTTCGTTGTTCTTTCGGAGCCTGCTCGTCTCTTTTTCTTTTGAAATTCCGTCGTTGTATCCTCGGCAATTTCCTTTGTAGAGGAGGTTGCTCCGCTGGACGTTTGGTGGACTGGGCCCTTCTCTCCTGGGCCCTTGCTCGTTGCTTGTCCTGGTTCCTGCTGTATTCGGGAAGTTGATTCTCAGGCTGCAATCGACGTTTCTTGCTTCTCAGGCACCTGTCCGATGATTCCACAGTTCTTTTGGATACATTGGGCTTCCCTTGCCCATTCTGCTTTCTTCTCTTGGTGCGCTCGTAATTCCGTTCGTAGATTTGTTCACCTGCATCGTGAGACTTTCTTTTGAAACCACCTTTTTGGTTCTTATTTCTTTGTTGGGGGGGAGCTTTCTTCTTCTGACATTTCGATGCCGTTGTAGCTGGTTCCTGCTGTTTTTGCTGACGTATATCTTCCTGGCTAGTCGATTGCCTCGGATCCTGAAACGAATCTTTAAATACAGCCATTTTGCTGCGATTATAGAACGGTTTTATTTGGTCCACATTCGCTTTGAGCGTTTGACCATCATTTCTTTTTAATATAACCACTGCCCCCGTAATTTGTTCAATTGTGAACGGGCCTTCAAAACGCGGAAAAAATTTCCCCACCTTTTCCTCTGGGGCATTTGACAAGTTGTGTTTAATCTTCAACACTTCATCTCCCACATTGTACTTGACCTCTCTTCTTTTTAGGTCATAGTACAATTTCTGTTTTCTTTGGGCCATTTCTATATTTTCCGTCGCTTCCCGTATTAACTTTTGTATATCACTCATTTTAAATTCTTCTGCCCTTTCCTGTACAAAGAACAGTTTATCTAGGGGGGTCAAGATCTTTCTTCCTAAGAAGAGTTCAGCGGGTGTTTTTTGTGTAGTATCGTGTTTGGCGGTCCTAAGGGCAAATGCAAATTCATTTATATGGCTATCCCAGGTAGAGTGATAGTTTTTCACATAACTACGAATTATTTTCACTACATTTCTATTCACCCGTTCCGCTATGTTTGACTGCGGACGATACGGGACCATCTTTAGATGACGTATGCCCAGTTTTGCACACATTTCCTCAAACATTTTACTAACAAACTGAGGACCATTGTCTGAAATAACTTTTAGGGGCGCCCCGTATTTTAAAATATACTTATTTAGAATTGAATCTACTACAATTTTTGCAGACGCGCGTTTTAACGGAATTAACTCTAACCATTTGCTAAAATGATCCACTATAACTAAAAGATATCGGCTTTTATTAACTTTACTTCGAGGGTAAGGTCCAAGTAAATCGATGCCTATTATTTGATTTGGGAATTCTGATTTAATACTATTTAGGAACCCGGCCGGGCGGAAATTAACATAATTATTTAATTGACATGTTGGGCACGACTGGACATACGCCCTAGTAAACTTTTGCAGTTCTGGAAAGAAAACTGCCTCGCGAACTCTCTGAACAGTTTTTCTTATACCTAAATGAGCCGAAATGGCACAATCATGCAACTCTTCTAATACATTCAACCTCATGCTAGCTGGGATAACCGGTCTATATTCATGATTCTCATTAGTAGCTTTCGTATAGAATAACAGTCCGTCAATTAATTCGTAATTTTCGGCCCTATTTCTTATCGGCACAATATCCGGATGATTGAAATTCTCAGGGTCGGCCAAATAATTGTATATATTTTTGAACTCCGGATCTTTTTTGAGTTCGGCTATTACTGTTTCACGAGAATCTAATACTTTGGATGTTAACATGGCTATCTTAATTACACTTCCATTTTCATCTAAGTTAATTCTGCTTAAAGCATCTGCCACAACATTTTCTTTTCCCGGCGTATGTTTAATTATTAGGTTATATTCCTGTAATTTGAGAGCCCACCTTATTAATCTGGGTGATAAATTTTTTCCAGAATAGAGTCTAGTGACCGCCGCGTGGTCGGTATATACAGTTACTGGAGAACTTCCAAAGAACACACGAAATTTCTGTACTGATGCTAACACTGCGAGAGTTTCTCTCTCTGTTGCGGAATAGTTTCTTTGGGTTTCATTTAATGTTCGGCTGAAAAAAGCCACGGGCTGACCATTTTGGGAAAGCACTGCACCAATCGCGAAATCTGAAGCGTCCGCTGAAATCTCTAATCCCTTATCCCCTTCTGGAAATTTTAAGACGGGAGCTTGAGTCAATGCGTCTTTCAATTTTTGAAACGCCAAGTTGGCTTCTGCTGACCACGAAAACCTAGCTTTTTTTCTTTTCAACTTTAGCAGTGGCTCAGCTATTTTTGCAAAGTCTTTAATGAAAGCCCGGTAATATGAACACATCCCGAGAAACGACGATAATTTCTTCGCTGTTTTAGGAACAGGATAATTTCTAATGGCTACTATTTTTGACTGATCCGTTTCGATTCCCTTTTGGGAAATTTTAAATCCTAAATAACGTAACTCTTTTGCGGCAAATTTACATTTAGACGCATTTATCTTTAAACCAGCTTCGTTTAACAATGAAAATACTTTTCTTAAATCTTGTAAGTGTTGTTCTAGAGTACTACTCGTAATTATAATATCGTCTAAATATATGAAAGTGCTTTTACCAAGGACTGGTCTTAAGACGATGTCCATACATCTTTGGAACGTTGCCGGCGCGCCGGATAATCCGAACGGCATTCTAAGAAATGCGTACGTACCAGATTTCGTTATGAACGCGGTTTTGTGTACGTCTTCGGGTTTTACCCCAATGTGAAAATAGCCACTCGTGAGATCTAATGTAGTCATGTATTTTGTAGACGAAATATTTCGAATAATTTCTTCGATTATCGGCAACGGATATACAGGATATTTTGTAACTGAATTTAACTTGCGATAGTCTAAAGCAAAACGCCACCGCTTCGGGTGCGTAATCGGGTAATCATTATTTTTCTTACACAGGACAACGGGGCTAGCATAACTGCTAGAAATTGGCGTGATGATTTTATTCTTTAACATCTCTTTAATATGATGTTCAATTATTTCTTCTTTTATCCTATCATATCTATATGGTTTTTGCCTAACTGGCTGAGCGTCCCCCGTGTCAATGTCGTGGTTCACCACCTGTGTAAACCCTGGTACATCACTAAATAAATTCGCAAAGTGACTTACCAGACCTTGGATTTTCTCTTTTTCCTCTGCTTGTAAATGTTCCAAGTCCAGCTGCGGGGGCTTATCATTCTTCGCTTCAATTGGCTTCATATTTAATGTTAGTTCTCCCCCCTTGAAATCAATTTTTGCTTCTGCCAAACTAAAAAAGTCCACACCTAGAATAATACAAGTCTGCAGGTTACGCACAATATAAAACAGGATTCTTACCTGTTCGTTGTTGATACGCACGAACAATGGTACTTTTCCTAAACAGCTACATTTTTCTCCTTGGGCCGCTATGACATCCGTGTCTCTTGCACTAAAAATTCTGTAACGTCGAAAGTGCTTCTTAAAGAATCTTTCCGATACGAAGCTGCTTTGGGCTCCTGTATCCAAGAGGGCTGTCGCCGGTATGTTGTTGATTAGAACTTCAATCTTCGGCAAACTCAAATTCTTAACGACCACGGTGTTTAAATTGATTTTGGAAGGGTTTTGCGCTGCTTCGGACTTCTTCACCTTCCTCGAAGAAATCCCTCTTAGTTTAAATTCTTTTTCTTCTGGTTGCCCTCGGAATCTTTGCTTGTTCTTCTATTAAATTCCCTTCGTTCGCCGCTCGCTTTAGGAGACACATCTTTCTTCGGCCATTGCTTCGCCTTATTCCCGTAACTTTGATTTTGCTTTTGCTGCGGTCTTGGCGAACTCCACTGACTTCTTCGCTCAAATTGGCGTCGTCGTTCGTTGTCGGCTGTTCTTCGGCTTTCAAATTGTACCGCGAGCTCAAATAATCTGTCTAATGTTGTTGGATTTCTTAGTTCGATGAAATCTTGAACTTGGGGCAGTAGCCTAGGAAGTATAACTTGAATAATTTCAGGATCCGGGCGACTTCCATACAAAAGCTTGAAAACTTGAATTTTCCTCAAAATAAAATTAGACAAATCTTCTATTCTTTCTTGGTATCGGCTAAACAGTTCAGCTTCCAATCTGGCTCGATCTCGCACCACGGGAAATGCTTTCACTAGAGAATTCTTGAAATTTTCATACGTGTATGTGGGGCTTCCTGGTTCCCCCAAGAGATTCTTTCCGATGCACTTGAACCAACTTAGCGCTTGGCCCTTCAAAGCGCTGGTAGCAAGAGCGACTTTCTGAAATTCGTGGACTGGATATAGCATGAAGTGGGAGTCTAGCTTTTCCAGGAAATTGATTACGGCTGTCTTGCCGTCAAAACTTGCCGCTGGCTTCATGGCTGCTCGCATGGTTTGTACGATGTAGCCGAATCCTTCTATGCCAGGAGGTGCTATCTCAGGATTCTGGACAGGTACAGCAGGTGTCTCAGGTTCGTCTTCTTGTTGTTGAGGCCATCCTCTTCTTTTTGTGCGGGCGCCACTATCAGGACTTAGCATTCTGTGTGTATTCTTTGAGAACATGGTAAATTCTGTAAAGGGTTCTTATCCTTACGTTCTAAGTCCTGAACTGGAACAGGGAGCGGAAGGTACGCTATGTTCTGATGTAACTGCTGGGCTGGAGAATAACTGCACGTGAAGGGATTTGAAATCCTCTTTTATTCAATCACTATTAAATACAAACCTCCCAATTCGGGAGAGATACAGAACGTAACAGACCACACTTTGGTCGAACTTAACAATCAAATAAATTTAAATAAATTAAAATAGAACTTAAATTAAACTTTGCTTCGCAGAGCAATTCGCGGAAGTTGGCCTCTATCTAAAAGGGTGCGTAGCAAGGTATACTAAATACTACTGCACTTTAATTTATTTTACAAAGCAATCACGTAGTAAGCACTATGGCTTATAAATTTAAACTGCTAGCTGGTCAGGCGAACGTTGAGCAGCGTGACCGTGATCTGAGGCAAAGCTCTCACACACCGAGAGGTTTCTACCTCTGGCTTAAATAGTGCTTGGCTGAACTTCAAAAATTAGCATAAGCTAAAAACGCGCGCTTCTTCTGACAGGAAGTTGAAGCAGAGAGGAGATAGAAAAGATTTAAATTAAAATAAACTTGGTTAGTTTAACTAAAACCTTACACGTTATCTAATTTCTTTTCTTTAATCTTTATTAAAGTGAGGCTGAGTTTTTTTACCTAACTATATTTTATACAGTAAGATAATTAAATTCTGTACGAGTTAAAGTATTCCATAAATTTTTTGAATAGCCTAAAATTTCTGCAAAAGACTACTTAACAATTATTCATTTTTTATCTTCGATTTAAAAAAACAGCTCTTTTTTGCTTAGTTTACAACTACAAAAACAATTACATTTGTTTGAAATTTTTATCATGTTTTATCAGTTAACCTTTTACTTTTCTGTTCTATCTTTCAAACTTTCACCCCACCAATAACTGAATCTTTAAAATCACTGAACACTGGCAGTGTCACCTGGGTTACATATCCGACGAACATGATGGCACCTGGGCGTTCCTGTGGTTTTCTCCTTCTATAACTTGAATAAAGAGCAGCTTCCCCTCGAAAGGTCTCGACGAAGTCCTTCTTCTTTAGGCAAATAATCTCAGTAGGCTTTGTCTTAATTAAATAATCTTTTCTACATTTACTTTATTCTCTTCTAAGATTACACACTATCTGGCATATATCTCAAACCACAAAACTCATAATTAAGGAATAAACATAATTAATAAATGCTGAAATAATAATTAATGTAAAATACTCTCCATTTTCTCCACCAGAGTTTAAGTAATCGAAAAGAGGGTCTTTTATCTTGAACGACCTTGCTAAGAGTTTAAATTCTAAAACGACAGCATAATCCAACTTTTGCAATCATACAGTTAAATGCGTAAAAACTAAATTAAAATTTTTACAGAATTTGGAATTTCCTTGGTCAAAACTTTATGTTACTTTATGTCATCATTCTTTAATTCAATTCAATCTCTTTCCACACAGTTTTCACTTTGCTTCTTCGAATCTCTTTCATTGCTTTCAGCTGAAATTCCCGCCAGGACGGGAAAGTAATCGAGTGATGAATGCGTAATTTCCTTCAGTAATAATATTTATGAATACTTTAAACTCTCTCACCGGTAAACTTAGGTGAAGCCAACCTGTAACTTATTGTCTCTGTGTAGTTAGATTACTTATCAATGTTTAAATTATATTTGACTGCTATCGTATAATTTATTCAGCGCAAGTAATGGTTATTTGTAGAACAAAGCCGTAAACCTAATGATCAAAGTTCTGACAAATGAAAAGCTTGTTTAAAACCTTTTCATCTCTTTATCATATTATTTCAGACACAGTGATACGCACTATCTGTCTAGTAAAATTATAGAACTAAAGTTACAACAACAGACCGAGTATCCTAACTAAAATTATAAATGAGAATGTGAGTTTGTTTATGTGTTTGCTTGTTTGTTTGTTATGCTTTCACGCCTTAATTACTTAACCGATCATCATGAAATTTTCAAGAAATATTTTTATATATTAAAAAAGGTTATAGGATATAAAATGTAACTTATCTGTTGAAACTTAAACTATATAATAGCTTTTACAGCTTAAAATGATTGTCGCTGTATAAACATTAAATGTTGAAAGTTTCATAACGATAAGTTATACGATGTAAAAGTTTGTCTGCGCGCGCATGTGCGTGGCTTGAACTACGCAAACATTTTTAACCTTTTCTGATATATATCAAAGATATTTCTTGAAAATTTCATGTGAATCAGTTAAGTAATTAAGGCGTGAAAGCGTAGCATTTATTAATTATGCGTTTATTAAATCGTTTATTAATTTTTATTTGTTTAATTTAGTTTTATTATTTAAAATCCTTCAGGATTTCCGGCTTTTGGCTCTTCTTTCACAAACATTTTTCCGTCATTAGGAAATATACGTTGCAGTTTTACTACACTTCGTGGCGATACACTCAGCGTAAATACGAAATATCCGCGGCCTATAGGTATTGGAGAAGGGCAGTATTTACTGAAATTTTACGCTGAGTGTATTTTTAACTTAAAAAATAAGCAATAGTAACTAAAATTTTATCCTGATTTTTCTCTTCAGGCAATAAGAAAAAAATCAAATTACTTAATTTTTTTTTCAATAGTCTTTGAAACTTATTTAAGGACATCAATGCGAACGAAGCCGCGGGTAAAAGCTATTATGATCATAAATTAAAAATTAAATTTATGAATTTGTGTTTACTGAATGAGTTTGTTACAGATTTCATTATTTTCCTTAACAAAATTTCTTTTCCGCTTCAAGTTTGCAATGAAAGAAAAATTGATTTCTCATCTTTTCTGCTATTTGCTAAATTTAGAAAGTTTTAAATGACTTTTAGCATTAGAAAGTACTAACTTCTATGGTATCTGAATATTTAATATCTCCATGTATTATTGTGTAACAATAGTGACATGTTTGAATTGCTGATGGATTTTAATAGGATGGTGTTTGTTTAATTTTAAAAAGTTCAAAAGAATTTTTTGAGGAATGCACATTGTTTTGTACATTTCAGTTTTGGTATCAAGAATATAAGTCATTTCTTTACTAGATAAAGAAACATGAAATAACTCAGTATTTATTAAATCTAATTACTGTACGGAATTCCCTTCAAAACGTCCTCTACGAAGGCATCCTTGCCGTTAGGAAAGTAGTCTTAGGGGGTTTTGCCCTAATTTAAATAATTCTATCCGATCCAGAATTCTGGTACGAAAAGCTATTAAGTTAAAAAAAGATTCACCTAATTTACCACCAATTATAGGACAGAAAGAGATTATTGTAATTGATGGGCAAACACTGCACATATTACGTTTTAGCCTTGAAATTGTGTTTCAAAGGAGTTAAAAGAAAATCATTATGTAGAGACATTAGGTACTTTTCGAAAGCAGGGGACATGAAAAATGAGCAATGTCCTCGCCGGGAGTTGAACCACGCAACTCTCGAATACGCGCCGAACTTGCTGACCGCTACACCACGAAGGCATGCCAAGAAGGCGGGAGAAATACCTCATATAATCCCCTTTTAAAGGGCAACTGGTGATTAGGAGACTCAAACGCCAAATCCTGGTGATGGAGAATCATCGTGTACCCCTTTTTTAGTTCGGGCGCCACTGTAGAGACATTAAACTTTTTTTTGCAGCAGGAGAGATGAAAAATGAGCAATGCCCTCGTCGAGACTCAAACCACGGACCTGTCGAATACGCGCCGAGCGTGCTGAACACTACACCACGAAGGCGGGCAAAGAAGGTGGGAGAAATACCTTATAAATGGTTATATAATCTGGTACTTTTTCAGACATTTCAAATAAAATTTTTAATCATATTTGCGATTAATTTATTACTCAGTTTAATTTGAGAAAAAAGGTCCATGGAGGACAATTACCATTCTTTTTTTTTTTTTTTTTTTTTTAGAAATTTCTTTTTTTTTTTTTTTTTTTTTTTTTTGAGGAAATGCGATCATATGGAAAAGTACTAATCAGACTGTTATTTAATTCAAATCAGTTTTTTGATTCTAACCAGACTTTTTTTTTCTGCAATAATTACGTTTTGTACTGAAAACAAGAAAACATCATAATTATATAATTGATTAATTAGTCTAATGGCTAGTTCCAATATGGAAATTAGTTTTTAGCATGATATTGTAACGACATTTTATTGCTTCTTCCAAAAGAGTTGTTACTTGAATGTTGACACTGGACAGGATTTGTTTTGCAATCGGTAAATTTACCAGTATTTAAAATTTTCTATCTAGCTATCAGATATGCTAAATTTCAAAACCATTTTGTAATTATTTGGAGACAAATGACATGCATGGATAGAAACACATGCAGATTTTCAGTTATGAAAAACAAAGATGCTTAAATAAAATGGATTTCGAGTATTTTGAGCCCATTAGAAGCTAAGTGGTTAAACTCGCTGAATCTGGTTGTTCTATCTGGCTTTAGGCTCCAAATATAGGCCGGCTGACTGAATATTTTTGTAACTCTCCCTCCCCGTGTGTAACATAAATAAGAACCAGTTTTCCCTAAAAGATGCTTTATGGAATTTTCTCTCCTCTTAGATAAATAAACTTCGTGTATTTTGTAGTAATCGAACATCCTAAAACAACATTTTTGAATTTTGTAAAGTTCTAGTTACTTTACGCGTTTTAGCAACTAGAACTTTAGTGGAGAGTTTAGAGAATATTTGCTCTTTTTCTTACAGCTATGAGGATGAGTGCAAAAAGGGTTAAAATACTCTTTTAGTCACTCACAGAAATAAGACAGACGGCCCCTCTGGAGCTTACAGAAAAGCCTCCACTTGAGATAGAAAATAAGAAACTAAACTAATTCTAACTAGCTAAACTTTACCCGAGGCTCTAAAAAAATAGCTAACCGAGTTAGCTCGTAATTGAACCTCACTGGCGAATAGTAACAGGAACGTAAGACTGTGACCGAATGTAGCTTGTGACCGACTGTGACCGAATAGGCTTAAAGCAATAATGAGGCCCGAAGGTAGAACATGCTTTACTGAGAACTTCTGAGCTCTTCCCATTAAATACTGGTTTTTCATTTACATAAAACGCGATACTGAAATCTCATTCTAGCAGGAAGTTGTAGATGGAAAACGAGAATTAAAAGAAAAGGGTTTCAAAATTTAAAATAACTATTAGAAAACTGAAATAAACAAACTGCTGAATGTTGACAGTTAGGCCTATGGGGATCAAATTCCAGGGATTGAGCTGACTGTGCAAGCGTTTCTGTGTTTTTCGCCATGTATATTGTGAAATATGAGCCACTTTTAATTAGAAAGTTCTCCATGAAAGAGTCTGTTTCTTTAAGTAGATAGTCTCAAATTATTTGGTGTAATCATTTAAAAAACAAATAACAAAAAAAAATAATAAATAAAATGATGTGAAAGCTTTCAGATTTTACATTACGCCCAAAGACGCGTTTTGTAAAAGTTTTGTGTGCTACCTTTGTTTATTAAATATCATGTTCTTTGCACTTAAACCATGAAATTCAATTCAACAGCAATATCGCATGAGCATATCTTTAGAATTTCCGATACACAGGCTGGAGATAAAAATGTTTTTTTTTTTCATACGGTGTTGCAGTTGCTCGCTTTGAAATCGTTGAATTTGTGAATGAAAAATTCGTTAAAGTGTCACAAAATCTGAAATCAATAATAAAACAAATTCCAAATTCGAACTTCCAGATGCCCATATTCAGTGAAAGATTACATTATTTAAAATTTGATGGCCCTAGGTACCATTGTTTTATCACAATGCGAGAAACATACATACATTTATGAAGATTCTTCATTATTTAGTTTCTTTAAATACAACACAGGCTGTAATATTCGGTGGCAACAATTTGAAAAGTGAACCGACATTTACAGTGAGCCAACGTAAAATGCCAAAATGAAATCAATAGCCATTCTGGGCTAACGCCCTTTGGGCTGATAATCCCTACAATTTAAAAGGCATTCTCATATCAGAGCTTTCTGCAAAATTGTTAATCTTTAGGAGTCATACATTTGTTTTTGTTATCTTCATTATATTTCCAAATGTTTAAAGTTTACCAGATGCTGACAGCCCATCAGCTTTACCTTTTTGTGCAAGTCTAAGCGTATTTAAACAAAATGCTTTTCCTCATATTTCAAACTTACTTTGTGCTATATATTTGCAAAACAAAACTGAACGAAACAGATCGAAGTTTTCTCGATACGACTACAAATTATGGATAGGAAAACTAAAATAAACCAATCATAGATTATCTGTGTTTGTACATTAGATTCAGTATAAATACCGCTGGCAAGTTAATTACGTTATTCTTCTGCTAACTTCTACGCTCCTAATAAGTCAGCTGCGCAAGTCCATCCCCTATTCGAAACTTACGCAGATTCATGAGGATAATTGAGTATCATTCTAATACAGAACAGAGGCTTTAAATTCCTGTCAACTAGAGTTCTGCTTCTGGAACACTCGTCTCCCGTTTGGATAAACTCAAGAGATAACTCGGCTTAATTACAGAACAGATAGAAGGATTTAATCGAATTTGAATCGTGTAATCCTCTTTGGTTGCCCTCGAGAGCACCGCCACGACATGATAGACTGATACCGCTGACCTTACAGCATTGTAGATCACCTTCTGAATTAGTTTCGAATTATCTCAAATAGATGAGTAGCTAATGCAGGGTTAAGTTACTAATTCGGTTGCATAATAGGTTTGCATGAATTATAGAAATTCTTTCCGAGAAATATAGTTAGTCAATGTGTTTTAACAATAAGGGACATTTTCACGCACTAGCCTCTTTCGGTGATAATTCAGTGATAATTTCCTCTCTTTCAGCGATAATTCGCATCTGTAAGTTATGAAAACTGAAATTTTTGCTCATGACGTTTCAAAATTTTATTCTACCTCTCCTTTTGAGGTGGTGGGGATAATTAAAATTTAGGCAAACATAGTAAAATTCGCGAATGGGAATTGTTGCTTCAGTTACTGCTAATTATGGTCTTAAAGGATGGAGTACATATATTTTCTGTAGTTACCAGTGCTCGATTTCTATAAATCATCTAACAGCTATTGTTTTAACCGCATGCTACATCTTATGAGAAAGTAATAAGATTCTGAATAAAACTCTCTCGATTTAGAAGATCTTACATAGTAATATGAAATAGTAATAACGTAATATAGATTAATATAATATCTAAATAATACTGCATTAATATGTGCAGTAACATGAAATAAAAAAAAATATATATATATATATACATAAAGTATAACAAAATACGATAGCTGCTTTAAAAATAATTGGCAATCTCAAAGTTAACGTTCTAAATTTGGGACTCTTTCTCTTAAATTCATCTGTTCTCCCAAATTTGAGATCTTTCTATCGTTATGTAACCTATTTGAAAAGGGCAATTAAAACTAAAATTAACCAATCATAGATTAGCTGCACTTGTACATGATATTAAATATAAATGATGGAAGCATTTTAAAGAAGCGAAGCGGGTAGGTATTAGCAATGTAGAAGCTAGCGGAAGAATGATGTAATTTCATCATATAAAAGTTTCATTGGACATTCAAAAAGACACTGAATATTTTTAAAGGACTTTAATAAATTATATTTATGTTAACTTATTAGTTAGTTTTGTTTAGAAATTATATTGTAAATTAGTTGTTTAAGTATTGCATAATCATGTATGAGAAAGATCATAAAATATGACGGGGCATAGGCAAGCCTACCAGCTATATCCTTGATACTACTTCATGTCTTTCCTCATACAGTAAACTTGCTCTTGCTACGCTAATCCTTTTCTGCCCCTTGCTCTCCTGACCTTTATTTTGAAGAGGGGATACATAAGATATAACAAATTACGACAGCTGCTTTAAAAATAATTCGTCACCTCAAAATTAACATTCTAAATTTGGTGCTCTCCCCTAAATGTATCTGTTCTTCCAAATGTGAGATCTTTCTATCGTTAAGTAACGCTACTTGAGAAGGGCTACTAAAACTAAAATTAACCAACCATAGATTAGCTGTACTTGTACATCAGATTTAGTATAAATACCGCTGGCAAGTTAATTACGTCATTCTTCTGTTAACTTCTACATTCCTAACACCTCCCTGCTTCGCTTCTTTAAAATGCCTGCGTCATTTCTTTAAAAAAACAATGTACATAGAAATTTATCATACTTAATTATGATTCAATAAGTATCTGCCAAGTTAATTAGATATGTGTGAGAATAAAGGTTAGTGATTTACTGAAATTTAAGTAAATCTTCATCGTTATCTATATGCATGTATATGTATATATGTATCTATTTATGTATGTATATGTATATAATTTGTAAAGAAATCGAAAAAGTAGAAACTTTAAAAATTCAGAAATTTAAAAATTTAATAAAAAAGGAATTAAAAAGTATACAATCGTGGGCTATCACTGTTAAGCATAAGAATTTTTAACTTTAATAGAGAATACAGGGTGAGCCAAAGTTCGTTAAAACTTTAAAAATTCATAAAAAAGAAAGAAATGATGACAATCAAGTGCAGTTTGCAAGAAAGGGCTCACAAAAAAGTCGAAATCTTTTAGCAGGAAAAAAAGCTTAGTTAAAAATATCACCAGTAGAGGGCTCTGACGAGCGAGTTTTTCAGCAGATTTATGCTAATTAATCTTGCAGTAAAGGATCGTAATACATGAGAATTTGTCTTTCGCTTTCAAAATGTTATCATCACCCGAGTGAACGTTGTTGGCGTAGTTGTTCGCTTTCAACGAAGAGTCAGCAACTGTGGCGTTGCGAAAATTTGAAAGGAGTGAAGATGGAGAATGGCTCCCTTATCGTGTTTTGGAATACTGAAACTTGTCAAACGTTTTGAAGAAACTGGCTGTGTGGAAGATCGGCCACGAAGTGGAAGAAACTCGTTGACCAAGGGACGAATTACAAGGGTTAAAGTGGTCCGTCCACGGACATTGGAAAGCGACGGAATCGTCCACGGAAAGTAGCAATGCTCGCAAATCTGGAAGGACATTGGGGTGTCCCACTGATCAATTAGACGTATTCTTCATTGGATATTTCATCGCTATCCCTACAAATTGAAGTCATTGCATGAGTTACAACCAGTAGACACAACTACGAGGAAATCATTTGCAGAGTGGGCTGTGGCAAGAATTGGAAACGAACCTCACTGGTTATTTAACGTTTTCTGGACGGATGAGGCGCTCTTCATACTATCATGATGTCACGGTATACTATACGGCGATGTCAACACACTGAGGACTCTTATACGGCAAACGAAGAATCCTTGTGAATGCATGGTGAAGTCATTGCATACCAGCCAAGTGGACAGTTTGGTGTGGCTTCACCTCTTCTTTAAATGTCGATTCTTCTTTGAATAACTTTGTCCCATATATGGCTGGAAAACGTGCGGAGCAAGCGGTGGGCGTTGTCGCACGCTTGTGCCCGAATTAAATCAGAGAGCTGAGCTATCTGTAATAAGCTGTATGCAAGATGGCGAACCTCCACACTATGCCAAGTCAGTGAAACGATTCTTTTTGAGAGCTTTGGTGCAGAGAGTGATCAGTCGAGGTTGCAAGATCCCATGGTCTCCACGATCATCCAACCACAGTCCAGTCGACTTCTGGATGACGGGCTAATTGAAATCACTTGTGTACCATTCATCCGCTTCCACATTGGCCTAACTGAAAGGTTCTATACGTCTTGAGAACTCTGCAATTCATTCCGGCATGTTGCGTTCAGCTATAATGGGCGTTGGGAATCACCTTAGTTGTGTCGTGCAATGTTCTGGAGGTCATGTTGAACAATTGTTATTGCAAGAATAAATGAATGAAGCTTACTGTTATCCTGTTCATTTTGTTTCGGGTCGTTAGCGCCCTCTACCGATGACATTTTAACTAATTTTTTTACTGCAAAAAAACTCCGGCTTCCTTGTGAACTCTTTCTTGAAAATCGCACTTCTTTACCACGATTTCTACCTTTTTTATGAACTTTTGGCTCACCAAGTATATAAATGATTAGACTACCTCCTGTGAATTGTGATGAAAATTTAGATGGTAAAGGTTTAATATTGTGGAAATTAAAAATTCGAATCCGTAATTAATTAAGCTGGAACTTGTAATTTATTAAATAATAAACTGAATATTTAAACAATTAAAACTGCTACTGATTCCATTGAAGGAACCCGACATTTCAAGGGGAACTGGAATCCCTTTATATAACTACCAAGAATTCACAAGGACCGCGTTTCGCCTTTTTTGTATTTTTAAACAAAATATGTACTCTATATTGTAAGTTTAAAATTGATATTAAGAAATCTCCGAATTTAAATCTTAAATTGTTTAAAAAAATGTGAGAAAAACTCCCCGCATGTTTCAGACCTATCAGAAGAAATTTTAATGCTTCCCAGTCACTACAAAATAATAAAATTAATACCAATTTCATTAACTTTTACTTTAAAACCTTGGCATTAAATACCAACTACAAATTAAGAGTTATTGAATAAAAGCTTGTTTCGAAACCGAAAGGAGAATAAAAGCGGATGTGTAACTTTTAAATTTATATATTTGTAATTTATGTAAATGCTTACGCTCGCGTATTTGTTTTCACTTACAAGGCCTAGTTCAGATTCTAGTCAGTCACTTCGCAATCGAAGTATGAAAAGATCTTTCTCTTCTTTATGTCTTCTTAGTTTCCACTTACTTTCAATAGCCAGAATTTTTTACCATTTTACATACTGTTGCGATAACTCTTCCACTTACACACTTTTCAGGCCCTCCAGCGGCCGAGTGTAAAGTCACTAAACACTGGTAGTTCGGTCCGAGGTTCGAATCCGACGAACGGGTGGGTGCATGAGCGTTTTCGTGGTTTTATCCATGTGTATACGAACCAATTTTTCTCAGAAAGTCCTCCACGAAGGCATCCCTTCACTTAGGTAGATAGCCCCGAGGCTTTGCCGTAATCACATAAACCAAACCAAACCTTGCACATTTCCTGCCAACTTTCTGGCTACCCTAGTAACTTGCATCTGCAACAACAGAAATCCCATATACTACATCTAGTGACCCCGAGATTTCTTAATCATATGCTAGTGAAATAATGGTCTTGGTAATTTCTTGGCTCTTTTTAAATATTGTTCAATTTATTATTTTCTTACTTATTATGAGAATTATTTGAAATAAATTCTATATGTAAAAACTACTCCATAATTTAAATTTTATTTTAGTTATAGCCTTCTTCCGACATTATTATCTTCCGGAATTCTCATTGCCCATTTCTAATTACGATTATTTTATTCATTGCTTTTCTTTAGTTCATATGTGAATTAATTTTGCTTATTCCTTTTGCAATTTAATGACCTCCGACTGGTAATATTTTGATTTTGAAAGCATCCTTAATTTAATTTCAAGTTGACTTTTGACTCCAAAGAGAAGCAAAATACACTCTCGGATTTTATAGTATGAACCATTATAAAAATTCTGAACCTTAAAGCCTGATGATGTGGGTTCAAAGTGATTCAAAATTTGCTTTTTCAATTTTCTTTCAAAATCTCAGCATTTTGTCTTAACTCATAACCATTTCTTTACTTTTAGCCTATGACCCACTTACACAAATTTTAGTTTCATTAATTTATTTTATTATTTTTTTGCTGTTCAAGCAGTTGTGCTGGTATGCGCTTTAAATGGTACAGCAGCCTGGGATGAAGACAACAAAAACGGTCAACTACTTCTACTCACATATTTGTTTTGTTTCTTTTATAATCAAATTTAAATTATTGTTTTTATCTGCATTTTTCATACGAAGAACGATGAAGGGGAATGCTCATTGCTGTAAAAATTGCTCATTGCTGTAAAAAACATTGTTGTGAACATGTTTTGATGTAAAATACTAAGCTGCATTTCTTTAACCGATCTGAAAAATGTTGTTTTACTTACCCTAAAGATATTGATCTGATTCCCTTCTATAAAAATATTTGTATAACGTATTTAACTGTTGTGTTTTACCAAGAATATTAATGCATTTCGCCATATTCTAGGAGTATGAAACTGCCTTTCAAAAATACCCAAGGAAGAAATATTTAATTAGCATACGTAATACGAGTAAATACCCTTTGCCATTTATGCAAAATGGAAAGGGCAGAGTTTATAGGTGTTTCAAAAGCCAAATATAATTACGAAATCGCCGGAGAATATTTCAATAACCAGCAGTTTCTGAAAAAATTAATTTAAGCTGCAAAACCAGTAAGAAGGTTTTAAATAACCGAGCTATGTACGAAATATTTTCGTTTCCATGCTTAATCAATAATTCTATCGAAAATATGCTAAAAATAGGGAAATTTGCTAAGATGTTTTTGCCTGAGATATCTGAGAGCAAAAATTTAATCCATTTTATCTACATCCTCTGGTTTTGATTTTTAGGCTGAATTAAAAAATACAGATGAAATAGGAAATTCAATCTCTATGAATAATGTTTCTTCATAAAAAGTTAAAGAAGTTTTTTGAAATTATTTTCTGTGTTTCAGAATTCTTACATATTTGTAACGGTCTTATTTTGAATATGTATGAAATAAATTCAAAAGCTATATGAGAATGATATGTTTCCAAGATTTAGTAAAGCTTGTAATTAAATGTTTTGGGTCATTGCCCCGTATGCACACACCACACACACACACACTTATATACACTCACGTTTGTGAAAATTGCAACACCAAGAAGGAATCGTCATAATTGAATGCAATTTAATACACAGTTGAGTGGTAGTGGTACAAATAAATGATTAAATGTTCAAAGCAAACAAACAAGAACAAGAGATCAGAATCAGTATTTTGTGTGGCCACCACGCGCCGCAATAAGTGCTGCTACACGACGTGGCATGGAGTCAAACAAAGTTTGAATGTCTGACTGAGGAAGAGCATTCCATATCGTTTGTACGCGTACCCAAAGTTCGTCTGCAGACGCAACAGGACGAGGATCACGAGCAAGACGCCGACCAATGACATCCCACACATGTTCAATTGGCGACATATCCGGGGAACACGCAGGCCAAGGAAGAAGCTGTACCTGCTGCGCTGCAAAGAAGGATTTAACAATCCGAGCAGTATGAGGGCGGGCATTGTCCTGTTGAAATACAGCGCCTGGCAAGCTTTGAAGGAAGGGAACAGCTTCGGGCTGTAGAACTTCACGGATATACCGGTTGCTGTTCAGATTGCCCACAATTCGTAGCAATTGAGATCGTCTATGATATGCTATGGCGCCCCAGACCATAACTCCGGGTGTTCGTCCACTGTGGCGTTCGATAATGCACTCCGGAAGGTGGCGTTCACCGGCATAGCGTCTGACACGAATGCGGCCATCATGGTACCACAAATTAAAGCGGGATTCGTCAGAAAACACGACATGCTGCCAATCAGCACGCCAGTCTCTATGCTGATTGGCCCATTGTAGCCGCAGGCGGCGATGGTCGTGCGTTAGGGGGATCCTGTATAAAGGAGTCCGTGCGCGCAGTCCACACTGCAGCAGACGTCTACGAATTGATGAAGCACACAATGAAACACCTGTAGCTATTGACCACAGTGCTGCCAATTGTCTAGAGGAAGCTGTACGGTCCGTCCGCGCCATGCGGACCAGGTGTCTATCATCGCGAGCTGACGTCACATTTCGGGGTCCACTCCCGGATTTCCGAGTTGTCCGACACTCGTCCGTCCACTGCTTCCAAACGCGCATCACTGTGCTGCTGTTACGCTGCACACGAGAGGCTACTGCACGATACGACAATCCAGCTTCACGAAGGCCGATGATTCTCCCTCGTTCAAACTCTGTAAGTTGTTCAAATCTCGCTCTCTTTCGTCGACGAGGCATAAGTACAGATTGAGTTAACGTTTACCACTAGCAGATAACCACCGATAACCATACACGCCTCGCTACAGCCGTCTATTTATTCGGATCCATCAGCCGTTCAGAGGGCGCTGCTCAGCATACGCATGCGCTACGGATTTGCAATTCTAATCATTTGCATATCATGCGCTACTTTGCATTTCCTGAAAATTTCAGCTCACTCGCGTAAGTCCTTCATGGTGTTGCAATTTTCACAAACGTGAGTGTATATATATATATATATACATATATGTGTGTGCGTGTATGTATATATATGGTGTTTGTGTTTGTGTGCGTGCACGTATATATCACTGAGATTATTTTCATTAACGTGTTACTGTCTGATATTCCATGCAAAATAAAAGAATACATTTTTGTCACCTTGTCATCTAAAATAAAATAACGCCTTTTTGTCACGAAAAAGACATATCAGAGTTTATTTTCTTCTGAAACACATTTCAGTTTAACAGTTGAACAAAAGTAATACTTCTGAAATAATAAACTTCAGAGACAAATACATTTAATGAGACTAATAAAAATGGACTACTAATGGATTAATATTTTTTCATGCCAGGTAATGAAACATAAAACTGAACATTCCACGAATGAGTTGAAATTCCCCTTAAATGCTCTGCGTGATTTTCGCCGTAATTTTCGACGAGCTTAAGTTTTCTTTTTAATGCAACATTATTTCCTTTTTTGTAAACAATTTCTGAGAAACGAAATTAACGAATGGCAAATATCAAAGTACACGTCCAAAACCTTCAATAAAAATGTAACAGCCACTGCAGTCAAGCGTCTTCAATACAGTATCAAGTATCCTTGGAAGACGATATCATTTAAAATTACGGTGTTGAGCAGAGATAAATGTAATCCATAGAAGACTGAACTTATGCATGCAAAATTTAAGCGATAGTAACCCGAAAAGATGAGTGCTGTCCACAACGTGAGTTAAGCAGAAAATATATTCCAAAGAAATCTATTTCACAGAAATTCTATTCCTATTCAATGATCAGGTTCTTGTTTTTGTGAATAGTGAAATTCATTAACAGAATCGGAGATGAAACTCGAATCTGCAGTACGCAACTTCCAAATGCAAGGCGTCTGAAATGGAACTATCTCGCTACTAGATTAGAATCATCTTTTACTCTAGGTCTATCGCAAAACGTCAGCTACAGAATGGTACCAAATCATATGTACAGCTTTAGATACTAATGTTGTATCAAATGATACTGTGAAGGATTAGTACCGAAAGTTCAAAAACAAGGACTATGACATTCGAGAAGCAGAGCGCTCTAGCCAGCCTACTGATGTTGATGAAATCCACCTGCAAGAACTTTTGGAAGAAGATCAGCATGCAACCCCTCAAGAGCTTGCTAAGGAGTTAGACGTTAGTGGCATATTCATTAGTCACGCTATGCATCCCATAAACTTGACGTACAAGTTTAATCGCTGGGTGCCGCATAAGTTGACTCAGATAAGGACAGACCTGGTCGAGCCTTCGCTAATCTGCTCGAGTATTAACGCAAGGAAAATATTATGGACCGGATCGTCACTTGTGGTGAAAAGCGGATTTATTTCAAAAAGTCAGTTCGAAAAGGAGGTTGGTCTGCACCAGGTGAGCCTGTCGGCAGCCTCGCAAAGCGCAGTTTGACTAACAAAAATATCAGGCTTTGTATTATCTGGCGCGATTGCCGTGGAATTATCCACAAAGTGTATCTGAAACAAGGTAAAACCCTCCACAGTCAGGTGTGCAGCGAGATGTTAGTCCTTGTTAACGCTGCTATCAAGTAAAAACGTCAAACTGAGTTCCGGCGTAGAAAGGTAATGTTCCATCAAGATAAAGCAAGATCACATGTGTCTGCATTCACCGGCTGAGCTCTGTACGAACTCGAATGGAATCTTTTGCCACATCACCATTTAGCACCAACATCGCTCCTTCGGACTTCTACCTTTTTTCACACCATCTACAACTTGTTGGTGCTATCTTTCATTCTGTACAACACATCCCGAATGAGGAGATCGGTGTTTGGGTTTTTTGGGTTTGGGTTTTGCAGGCTTTGAAGCACTACCAAAATGTTGACAGAAAATCATAGATGTGGGTGGTGATTACTATTCGCACAAATGGTACTGCTTTCATGATTTTTTCTCTAACTTTATTTAAAATGTTTTTGGCGGAAAACTTTCGTTACAAGCAAAACTCAATTCCATTAAAATGCTGTCAAGTTCGCACGCATTTCTTGGGCTCAAGGTTGCGTTCGTGTAAACGAGCTTAGACTGATGCAGTTAACCTAGATGTTGCAAATTCGTTACCTTTCAGATTTAGAATAATTTTGTTCAAATGATATCTTTTCTCAAACATTTTTCTCCAATCTTCTTAGACTTCTGCTCATATAATGTGATATAGTTTTCTCAAATACATTAATTGCATATCATGATTAAACTTATATACATTGCTGCGTGCGTACGGGTTCGATGCACACAGATACGATGATATTCTGATGAAATCTATTTTATCAAAAGAACACTTCAGAATTCTACAACCGTTCCACGGAAATATTCATACAGGTGTTTACAGTAACACAGGCTATAATCAGTAGTTACACTTCAAGCTGCTAAGAATGTTAAACACAACGCAATGCAAAGCGCATCTAAAAAGCGAAGCTAACCCGATGACATCACAGTACTCGGAATTAACCTCTGAACTAACAACTGAGAGCAGATGCTCTCTACTGTCTTATAGAGTTTTCACCCAACCGCTGAGATATTTCTAGTACTTTCCGCTACTCGAAATTACAGGAAGCCATATGAGGGCCGAATTACAATTACAGCTAATATAGTGATAAATTACATTCATACAATTACGAAACCTTTTGTGGTGATACAGGGACCGGAGTAAAATATCACCAAATAATCACCAAGTTTGGCGACATCTGGTGATTTATCGCCAAATTTGGCGACAAAGTAGCTAAAACCCTCGCCAGCTTGGCGATATCTCGCCTGTTTAGCAAGAAAACCATTTACTTAATGTTGAATAGTCTTATCATTGCATTCTTGCTCTTTTGTCAAGCTTCGCTCCTTTAGATTTTCATGTTACATAATACAAAAAAAATGCAAAAATCTCACTTACGATTGCATTAAAATCATCTACCTATGTACAAAATTATATAATTTTGTAATAAGTAGCAGTTTATTCTTATTAACAATTTAGGTAAGCTAAAATTTTATTTGTAACTAAAGCACTTAATTTAAATTGCGTGCACGTGGTTTAAAAAATATTGCCATGTGTATGTAATTCAAAATGTTTGCTACAACTCGGCTCAGCAAATCATATTTTTTAATTTTTGCTGCTTCGGACGTTACTGAAAACAAAAACTGAATCAGCGTAAGTTTATTTATCGTTGCATGGCAATATTTAGTTTCGAACTGTTAAGTTTTTTCGTACTTTGCTACTTTGATAAATTCACTGTCAGTTTCGGAATGTCATATTAAATGAAATAGGAGCTTGTAAATTCCCGCAGAAGCAGAAAATCTGAAAAAAAGTATACACGTTGGAAATATATTTTCAAGAGGTTCCTAATTAATTTACGCAAGAATGTGGAACACGCGAAAAGTTTTCGTGTTTTTAGAGAAGCATTTGTTTCACAGTTATGAAGTATATAACCCATTCTTTAAACATTTCATTTTTGCAAAGCAAATTTTTTTAACCTGTGAGTATGATAAATGATCATGCCAGAGATTATTACCGTGTTTCTCTTACCAAATATTTTATTGACATCAAGTTGATTTTGATATATTATTAACTATGTGCGAAGCTGGTTTTGAACCATCTTACTTTTGTGGGACCTGGAGAAACATGAAATTGAATAAATTGTTATCATAAGTATACTAAATATAGATTTTAATGTAGACAAAAAAAGATACTTCGAAAGCTAGAAAGGATCTTGTAAAGTTCATATATTTACTGCGAAAAGAAATAATTATTAATTTCTTTTCCTTCCTTTTTATGCGTTTTTATGCAGCTCAAGAATTAAGCACATAAGTAAATAATGAATACAAGCAAAAAAACTGTATTGATAATACACTGGTTATCATACATTAAGCAAAAATCACAAAAATCACAATTACTGAAAAAAATTACATGTAGAATTTTATGAAACTTATCCACAATATACAAAACATAGTAAGGTATCAAATAACATAAAAAGAAATTACCAGACAATTATGGTAGTATAGAAATTAGCACATGTATAAAATGAAAAAACCGAATGTAAAAGATTGCTATTAGAAACGTACCCTCAGTATGGAATATGATCGCATCTAGAAGCAACACAGCACATACAGCGATGTGTGATTCTTTCAATTATGCGGTGGGAAGCGAGAGCCGTTCCTCTTGCAAAGCAGTTGCAAGCGCGGCAAGGCTCTGAGGGGGCGGATTCAGAGCAGCTAGACGTCTCTCTAAAGCATCCCAAACGTGCTCGATAGGATTCAAGTCCGGGAATCGAGCTGGCCACTCCATGCACATAATTGTTTTCTGTTGAAGATAACCATCTACGATGAGAGCCCTGTAAGGTTTTGCGTTGTCGTCCTGTAACAGGAAAGCATCACCTATGGCCCCGGCATATGGGCGCACATAAGAGTCAAGGATGTCATCTCTATAAACCTGAGTATTCACGGTTCCCCTTGGAAAGACATGGAGGTCTGTGCGTCCATCCAAAGAGATGCCACCCCAAACACAGATATTGCCTCTTCCGTATGCATCCCTTTCACGCATGTTTGACGGATC
Source organism: Stegodyphus mimosarum (assembly GCA_000611955.2). NCBI lineage: Eukaryota > Metazoa > Arthropoda > Arachnida > Araneae > Eresidae > Stegodyphus > Stegodyphus mimosarum. The sequence continues at coordinate 526,845 of KK113567.1, read as the reverse complement.
ATAACGGGTTCCAGGTTTTCTCCATATCAAATAACGCCTAATATCGCTTTCTAGACTAATTCTGGACTCATCCGTAGATAGGACAGCCCTCCATTGATCCGGCGTCCAGTGGACATTTTGTCGTGCCTACATTAAACGGTCTCTGCTATGGCGTGACGTGAGCGTCACGCAAATGGCTGGTCGTCTCGCATACAGACCACCTTCGTGAAGCCTTCTACGCACAGTTGAAGTTGGCACCAACCTTCCGGTGGCTGCAACAAGGGAGGATCTGAGAAGAGTCGGAGTAGCGGTTCTATTCCTGAGTGCACATAATGTCAAATATCGGTTAACTTCTATGGCGCTTGTCGTAGAAGTTGGCTGTCCTTGACTGAATCTCCTAGATGCTGAATCTGTGGCTTGAAATTGCCTTCAAAGTCTATGAACCACAGAAGGACTCACATTTAGCCATCTGGCCACTTCTGTTTGACTTTGTCCTGCCTCTATTCTCCCAGTGGCTCTCCATCGTAGTTCTGCCGGTAAATGATGCCTGGAGGTCATTGTTACGAATTGGCTATCTCAGATTTCTGATGTCACTATCACAGTGAAATATGTGGGCTCGCTCTCAAACATGGACTTTTATGCTCCTCGCAGATGACGTATTCCGAGTGTAGGGCCACTAATTTGCATATTTCAGTTTTACTCAGCTACTGTTACTTGGCAACATATTCAAATTTTACACGGTTTGGCTTATTTTTGAGGGAGTTATCGCTATTTTTGTGATTTTTCCTTAATCTATGATAACCAGTGTATAATCAGCAGAAAGCTAACCTCGTAATAATTTACCAATGCATGATTTTCACTTTGATTCTCATTTTATAATATGCTATTATTTTAAGAGTTGTTCTGCTGTAATAATCTTTCCGAAAGATTTTTTTAATTAAGTTGAAGACATAAAATACCTTAACGTCTAGTTAAAAATTTGATTCAATTCATGTACGTAAGATAAGAGATAACATATTAATCATAATTCTCATGCACATATAAGTTTCTGTGTTTCTAGAATAAGGTTCCACGTGTCTTTGGCTACAATAAAAAAGTTTAGGTGTTTTTAATCAAATTTCATCTTTTCCGACTGCCAATTCGAAAATATTCTTCCGACCTACTGAACGTCATTCGAAAAATAATCCTTTCGACTTTCTGACTATCAGTTCGAAAATATCTAGCATTTTACTTCATTGTGGCTGGCGAATTTTTATAAATAAATATTGCTTTATATCTGAATAAAACTAATTTTTTCCTCCCAGCCAATATCTGAACGCAGAAGCAAATTGCAATTCATGAAGACGTCTGGACACGTTAAGTATTTTTTTGAAAGCACGAGAGATGAAAAATTAGCAGTGCCTTTGCCGGAACTCGAACCACGGGCTTTTCGAATACACGCCGAGCCTGCTGACTACTAAACAACGAAGACATGCTGAGAATTCGGGGTAAATAACTTATAGATAATGGTATTTAAACACAAGCAATTATTTTTTATGGTTAAAAAATTGCATGTAACCTTTTAAGCTAAAGTATCCATCACAGAGCATTAGTTAATGACTCCGCCTAAATCAGCAATAATCCTATGAGTTATTGTTTCCGCAAGGCTTACGAAAAGCTATGCTAATACAATATTTCAAGAGCTGCATCCATGAAAATGATCTGCTGGTAAATATTTCGTAATTACCATTTCCTTCCAAACATTTTAACTTTAAATGAACGAAAGTTTTCGGTTTAAAAAAATGCAGTTGTGTTGGTTTTGAGATTTACTAAATATGCCTTAGGTTTTTCACTGCTTCGATTATGTTCACTGTCGATGAAAGGAAGTTCGGTTACTTAGAGTTTAATTACACATCTAAATGTTAATTTTTAAAAAATAGCTTTTACCTAAGGCACGCTGAAGTGTACTTGTTTAAATTAAAAACAAAGATTAAAGAATAGATTGGCAAGAAAAAGTATGAGAGGTCAAAACTGTGAAACAACCTTGCATTTGGCGTACATTTATTAAAAACTCAATCGATTTCGAGGGCAGCTACAGGTCCCTCTTCATCAGGAGAACGAAATTTCTAGAAAGCGAAAGCAACCTCTGTAACGGCATTTTATACCCTCGGGTAGTACCATGCGCGAGGAGGCAACGCCATCTATAGGCAAAAATAATAACCAAGAATTATGTTAATAGAATTTTAAAATGAATTAATAAATTATTTTAATAGAATTTAGAAAGGACTGGGTTGACTTAAAATCACTCACTAAACATGCTAAATCTTTGTGAATATGAAAAGCCTCAAGAAAATCCACTTCATCAACGGAAGAATCTTTTTGGATAATTTTTGCAGATCCAAGTCAAATCTATGATTAAATTTCCAACTATGATACGCTATTGAAGACTTGTTAATTTCGCCCTTTCGGGCATAAGATCCTTGATACGAAACTTTAGCTCTCTTTTTGCTTGGCCAATATATCTCAAGCCACAATGATACGATATACTTTAAATTCTACAAGAATTAAAGCCAGAAACGCAATCTTTTAGAGTCGAACAGTGAGTTTTATTGATAGGGGAGAAACTGAGTTGAAAATTTAATTTTTTGGAGAATCCGTGCAACTTTATAACTAACAGAAGGATAAAATAGAAGCATGGCAAAGCCATTAATATTGTTTCTAACAGTGGAATGTCTTCTTTAATGGGAATCTGAACATTTTTAACGGCTTTATCAATGATCACGGGAGAACATCCTTGCTCAATAGCAACTGCTCTCAAATAATTAAGTTCAGTTCGTATTTGAGAGGTGTTCAGTAAAAATGTTCAAACGTCACCATCACTTTCTAACATTCCAAAAGAGAATGGTGCACTCACAGAATAAAGCTAACGTTATCGCCTTCCACCAAAACAAAAATGTCATTGTAGACGAACCGGAAGAGGTTCACCATGTCGCGAAAGCAAAATAACTCATTAACTGGAAAATTACTCTTAGATGAAGTACGAAATACACAACAACTTTTGTGGCCAAAATACAAAATGATTCATAAAATGCAAAATGGCTCATTAACTGGAAATGTACTCCGAGGATGAAAAATGAAGTACAGCATGATTTTTGTCGCTACAATATCTTAATCGTTCCGAGATTCATTGTGTAATTATCCAGACGAAATAAAGCCACAGTGGAAACTTCGCCAGCAGTTCGAACAGAGAAGATACACACACTTGACTGATGCTAACTGGCAAAGACAGCCATCAACGTCGATTGCAGAAGTTATTCTGCTGAAGCTAATGGAATAATACTCATCATAGTCTGATAGTCCCAGAAACTACAGTTCGTATTTGGAAGGACAAAATTTGTCAACGATGAATATTCTAAGATCGCTCCACGATAGATTTTTTAATGTCAGTAAATTGAGCGATTAACGTTCAAAGAAGTGTTCGCAAAAACTGAGGTGTCACTCTAAAAATAATGCGATATAATCTTGACAATGTATTGTAGCGTGTCGTTGACTAAAATACATTTTACTTACAATAATAAACTGTGACAAACGTTAATAATTAATTAAATTTTATTTTCGATTTCACCAATAATTTTGCATTTTCAAGTTTAACTCTTTGTTAGTCTATAACAAACCTGCGGATTATTTTAATAAACTCCACTGCACTTATGTTAATATATGCCTCAGTTAAGGCTAAATCTATAGGCTGATAGCGAGATACGCAGAAGGTTTATAAGATAAAAAATGATTCCCCCAGCAAACAAAGGAAAACGAAATACAAAGTAGAAGAAAAGATGTGTGAAGTTGTAAAGTATATTTTAATTTTATCAATTTATTTTAATTTAGCTCACCTTTCCTATCTTATCTCGTTTCAGCTTACAACTCCCTACCAGAATGAGTTTTTAGAAACGCGTTGAATGCAAATGAGGAAGAGATACTATTAAAGGAAAGTTCAACTGACTTTGAGAAAGTCAGGAATCCTGGATAGAGGGAGTTTGCCTTTGGGCTACGTGTCTCTAAGCTGCTGTTACGGTCGGACGTATTATGAAGTGCCTTTTGATATTTAGCCAGCTAATTTAAGATTACGGGCCAACTATATTAGAACTGTGTTAGTTTCGGCTAAATCTCTTAGTTAGTCAAAGTTACATCTTATTTTTTTACTTTTGAGCTTAAGCTCAGGTGAAGGCTTTGATGTAAGCCCGAAAAAAGGGGCCGACTGTTAATCTTATTTTGAGTGAATAAAGGGTAATTAACCCTCCTTGAGTTTACGGTCTGTGTCCTCTGAACTAAGCGATAATTTGCTAACATTCTCTAGGTTCCTCGACATTTAACTTACCATGTTGAAAATGAGGAACTCTACAGAGTTATTTTATTATCAGAGAAACGCATTTCAGTATTCAAAATTACCAGTGAAGCTTAATTAGGGATAAGTAAATGAAAGATCAGTGAGAGACTGATCATGTTAAAATGCTATTATTTCAGACACAACATTTGCAATAAATTTTGATCACTAAAGAGGATATTTGAAAACTCTTATTGAATGAAAGACTGAAAAATTGTTCAGTGCCTTTGACAACTAGTGAAAGCTGAAACTTCAATCGATTCCTCTGCTTTGAGAACTTGAATTTTTGCGTAAGATGAGGCCAAGTTTTTTCCATGTTTCCTCACTTACTATTCATTATAGATCAGGATGTTCTATTATTACTTTGTCTTCAATTTACTTGACATTTATTAATGTAATTACTTAATAACAAAAATGGTTTTAATGTTAAAAATATTTGAAAGCATTTTAAACTTGAACATTTTGTTAACAGAAAATATAAATTAAATTCATAAAATCCATGAAGACGTTCGAATTGTTTTTATGACAATATTTAGGAGTTTTAATTCCATAAAAACGATATAACAAATAATTACTTTATATTAATTCACAGTCTAGCATACCCCCCGGAGTTAAAAATTATTTTATTCATGTTGATTGTTAACTGAAATGGAAATAACAAAATGCCTTCTTCAATAGGTTCTTCAAAACCTTTACGTGGAAAAAAGAATTGCTTTAAAGATTTTACGAATAACTGCATAAAAGCTTGCTATTCTCAAAGCGAATAACCTATTCTCAAAACATCCTAGTCATTCTTAATGAAGAAATTAATATGAAATTTTTAACTCTACCCAAGTAGTGATGTTTTGCACACATTTCTTTTTAATTTTCTGTAGATATGAAATTATATTTTAATGCTTAATTGATTTTTTTTGTTATATTGTGCGCTTTACTTCCTTCATAAGGAAAACGGCTCATAATTTTTTTTATATCCGAATTATTTCTTTACCGCACTATAAAATAATTTAACCTGAAAAGATTTATTGAATTTTATAATAATCATCTGTATAAAGTGCAGGAATTACATTTATCTTATAGGTATTATTGGAAGCTATTTATGAAGTCCATTCTGATATTGTCACACATTTAGTTTACGATCAAAAAGGATAACTATAATAAATTTAGAACATTTGACTTTGCTTCTCCTGAAAGATGAAAATCAGTGTTTACAGAATTTTAATAAAAAGGTGTTATATAACAGTCTTCTTCTTGCTGTGTGTTTTCTATATTTTCTTTTTATACTCTTCACTCACCTCAATACCGATTCACATACCTCCTTTATTCATTTTAAGCAAATACTGAAGTTTGTTAGACACATTGTCTCTAAAAAATCATTCATCGTTCTGTATAAAATATCTTAATGCATTTGAAAGGTCGAAATCTTCCAAAATATGACCAATTTCACAAGTATTGCTATAAGAAGTATTTGCTAAATTGATCAAAACTTGAAAGAAAGTTCTACTCAATAAGTATCACTTAGAACCAAGCAGAGTAGTAGATAAAGTTAAATTGTTAGAAGCAAACAAGTGATTAAAAATGAAAATTATTAGAGGAATAAGATGAAGAAGCATTCTGCGGGAAAATAAACAAATAAATATATGTAAAAGTATTATAGCGTCATTATATCGACACTGGAAAGTGAAAAATGTGCAATGGGATTCTAGCTCCAGACCTCCCCAAGAAGCGTCGACAGGCTTCCAGTTACACCACGACGACATGCGAAAAGAAGGGAGAAAACACCTTATATATTCCCGATTTTAAGGCGTTGAAAACCAAAACGCCCGAGACAACCGTTTCAGTCAAATGAATACAACCGTCCGAAATTGCGATATTGTTTTCTTCCCAACCCAAGGTATGTAGTAGCAGGTGCAGTTTGCCCAAATGCGTTGTATCAATTTATTGCAGACAGCTCATCCTAAAAGGCTAATGGAAGCTTCTTTGTTGTTAAGTAGAAAGGATGTTATTTGAAATTTTCGCACCTTTTCGTGCGTTAATGGATGGGAAACGTATGGGACAGATTGGGACAGGACGGGGACTGACGTTTCTTTATTTTAATTCGTTTCGGTATATTAAGCAAACAGGTTATCGCATTCTTTGGTTTTCTAAGAGTTAAATTACGACTAGGAATTAAGGGACCCAATGGCCAAATTCTAGTGGTGACGAATTATCATTAATCATCTTTTAGCTTAGGGGCACTTGTAGAGCCTTGTAAAATTTTTCAATTACAAGAAACTGAAGAAATCCGCAATGCTCTAGCCGGAATTCGAACTCAGGACCTCCCGAATACGCGTCGAGCGAGCTTCCATTGACACAGCGAAGACATGCGGAAAGGAAGGAGGAAATACCTTATGATAACTTAAAAATAACGCAAATTTGGAATAAAAATATTAACTGAACAAGTTAAATATGTACATACTATTTTAAAGCGATAAGAATTATATGCCTAAAACAACAAAATGTCGTAAAATATTTCGAGTTTAGTTTTAAACAATCAGAAAAACAAAACGCAGCATTTTATCGCAATTAATAACTGAGGGAAAATTAATCATGCTTCTGGTAAGGTTATGAATGTATTAAGGGATTATTTCAAATTAATATCTGTAACACAAAATGATTTTAATTAAAAAAGGAAATTCATAAAAAAATAAAAAATGAATTACAGATATAAATAAATCTTTAATGCAAATTATAAAAGAAGGAAAGGAGTTTCGAAATTTATTAAAAATATAAATAAAGTAAAAAATAACAATTCGTAATATTAGGAAACGCATCTAATTCTTTTTTTTTCCTCTGAATTCTGCATTAGACAAAATGGATTTAAAAGCTTATGCGTCTTTTTTTATGTAAACGTAATTAACATCGGATCTGAAAAAGAGAATTGGAAGTTAGTAATGCATTCGTAAAAACTGGTTATATCCGTAGGGGAAGAGGTAAATATAAGAATTCCCAATGAAAATCATGAATGCAATGCAAAATAAAAAAATTGGTTTTACTGAGAAAAGGCAGATAATGCAGAGCGATATTAAGTGAAAATAACTCAACATGTTAGAAAAATTTGCGAACTTTTATCTCAGTTGGCATGAAATTTATTAGTTAGTTATTTAAATCACATAATTTATATGTAAGATGAAAAAATATGGAAGACAAATTTCTAATTTTAATTTATATCTTAGGTCTTCCATTTAATTATAGACTCTTTTTCCTCTTTTATCCTAAAAAGAACAACACGCTTATAATAAATATCTCTATGAACACCATGATTCCAAGACTTTTTGCGTTACATAAATATATGCGTTGTAAAAGGATCATATGATAGAGGAATCTAACAGAAATCTGATAGATTGCACAAGAGTACGCCGCAGCAAACACTGCATTCAGGATATTGTTGAGTGTATCTGTCATATCGTATTATTTGTCCGCGAGGATTCTTGAAGACGGAATTGTGTAGCTTGAAAACCTTGTTGGCAGCAATCTTGTGCAAAGTGCCATACGTATCTCTATAATTTTGATGCAGACGTCTCTACAGTTTTGTATATTTGCGCTGAACATCATTATTTTACAGACTGATATCTCCTTTCTAAACGTTTCTAAAGTAGTAGTTGAAATAGTCAATCATTTATTTGCTTTCATTCTGCGATGTATTTATTTTGTTGCAAGAGGATATCCTCGAACCACCAATTAAGAATGTATTATTTATTTACTTGTGTGCTTGAGAATATTCTGCTTGGGTAAATCAAGAGTGCCGGTTGAGACGTCTGTCTATTGAAAGCCTGTGCGTAATGTAGTATTTGTTGGCTAGTTGAAGTTGCTGTATGGGGGTTGAATGCTGATGGGCTTTCTGATTCTTTTGTGGTAGAATTTGAAATTTTGGAAGCTATGTTGGAATTTGATTTCACGATTTCCCATAGCTTTCTCGGTGCAGTTTTAATTTCTTTGACAGCGTAACGGGAGAGAAGTTCTTTTCGTGGACAATTTCAACCCAAGTATTTTACCGTTGTCTACATATGTATTGTACGTCTATGGTTAAAATAGGGAAGGAAGATAGAGAGGGATTAATGCCCTTGGGGTGAGAAAAATCTTATATTCTCCCTCATTTAAAAGGCGGCTTGGAAATAGGGGACCAGGTAGATCAAGCCTGGTGGTGACGAATTTTCGTCCATCATTTATTTAGTTCGCGCATCACTTTTCTTGGAAGTCAGGAAACTGAATCAAACTGTACTGGCTTTGTCGGCTTTCGAACTCCGGATTTAAATTTTGCTAGTCAGATGTGTTTTCCAATTACAGCGGAAAGCTGACGGTGAGGAGAGGGGAAATATTTTTTGGACCTTGTTTTGGTTTCAGAGGTAATTACTGTCTACGTAAGAGTTTTGAAGTCTATCATTTAGTTTTTTGCTTAGTGAAATGAATAATTTAAGAAAACCATATCTAATGTTAAGAGGGGGGAGTAACACCACTTTGTTCTATAATGGAAAAAATCCACACTTGGTATTACGTAATGACAATTAACCAACTACGTTTGGGTTTGTGTATTACATGTCGACATTTAGCATTCTCCAACTGACAATTAAGTTGCGTAATTAAGTTAAAAAACAGTCGGTAACAAACATTTCTGAAGCAGAATCCCAGCAGGAAATACGAATATTCGGAAAGCTTATCCTTGCTCTATACTTAAAGTATAACGGGAAAATGGGATATTTTCATAAATAATACTTCTTATTTCATACTGAAGACAGATTTCAATCACGCGTCTCAAAGAAAAGCAGTCCTTTCAATCTTTTAAGATACACTTTTGTAGCTTATTTAAATGAACTCACAGCAAATTTGTGTCCACTCTTCTCCGCGCAGAATGTTACTCTCAAGCCTGTCACGTACTCTTATTATGTGCGCTGTTCGAAATAATATACAAATCGATAGAAATTCTTAAATCCTTATGCAAGCATAAAACGGTATCGATAGAAATTGTGTGGAGCACGTTTCGTGGATTAAAATCTTTCTCTGGCTTAATCAGCTTATGCTGAGAAATAGTGTTGATATTTTCGTGAAACACGAAGTACCTGCCGTTCCGTTTAAAGCTCTTGAAGTTAAAAAAAAGTGTCCCTTAAAGAGATTTCGGAGCCCGGAATGAAAAGTCTCCGAAAGAAGAAGAAAGCACGTTTCCCGCTTTGACTCCTTTTTAATGAGCTAAAGAAGAGAGAAAAGTTTTGATTTTTTTTTTCAAAAATTTGCTCCCTTATTTTTATTATTTTTTTATTTTTAATGTTGTTATGAAAAGAGAGATGTTAAAGAATACTTATCGAGTTAAAAAGATTTTAGAATCTTTCGAAAAATATGCATTTTTACAAAGTTTTAAATTGTAAAGATTCGCGGATTCTTCACAAAAGAGTTACTTGGAGCTAGTTCCAGCTGGGAAAGAAAAATGCGTAAGGAAAAGCATTGCGATGCCCATTTAATAGTATCCACCACCATTAAAGGAAATTGGATTTTCTCTAGTTAGATCTTTTTCTTTGTTTTGCTTTTAGTTGCAAAAGGAATTAAACAATTCTCCTTAAAGCACAAATTATCATATTCTAATTAGCCTTAATCTAACATTTCTTAAAAACGGCGACTTTGAATAGAATTTTTTTAAATTCAGTATTTTAATACTTCATGCATTAATCAAATTTTTTTAACTCATACCAAGTTATCTTTAAATACATTACTGATATACACTCATGTCCATAAATTAAGGATAATGCAAAATCAGGCATAGGAAAAGTTAGAGGCAAAACAAATTTGACTTATTTATAAAGCTTATTTATTAAACAAAAGGTAAAGAGCAAAAAAACATGCTATATGTTTGATATTATTAAAAAAATAGCGATTTTTTCGCGATGACTATCAAAATGGCGATGACTATCAAATTATTGACCTGATCTTGGGAAATATTACACCACTCAAAAAGCAATGCTCTCCGAAGTTCCGGTAGACATGTAGGAGGAGGTTGACGGGCTGCAACTCGTCGGCCAAGCATGTCCCACACGTGCTCTACAGGACTGAAGTCCGGTGAGAATGCTGGCCGGTCCATACGGGTGATATCCTCCGATTGAAGGCATTCGCTTACGATGTTTGTACGGTGAGGACGGGCGTTGTCATCCATGAACACAAATTGTGCGCCCAAGGCGCCCCAAAACAAACGTACGTGTTGTTCCAGAATGACGTCCCGATAGATTTGGTTTGTCACGGTTCCAATTTGAACATGCAGGTCAGTTCTGGAACCCAGAATATTTCCACCCCAAACGAGCAATCCTGCACCTCCGTAACGGTGTCGTTCAATGATGTTTTCTTGGTGGTAACGGGTACCTGGAGCTCTGCATATGAAAGTCTGGCGAGAATCAGACTGCAAGCTAAACCTGGACTCGTCGGAAAACATCACACAAGCCCACTGTTGCGGTGTCCACAATGCATGCTCTCTACTCCAGGCTAACCGCAGGTGACAGTGAGTTGCAGTAAGTGGAACGCATCTGATAGGTCTACGAGCATATAGACCAATCTGCCTTAAGCGTCTGTACACTGTCTGCCATGAAACTGTCGTACCAGTGGCTGAAGAGAGCTGACGAGACTGGTCTGAAGCTGTGCTCCGCTGTTTCTTTTGGCAGTAACTGCCAAATACCGGTCCTCATTCGGCGTTGTAACTCTGGGACGACTTGTGCTGTAACGTCTACTCACATTACCGTCATCTTGGAATCGTTGCCAAAGCCTGGAGATGACACTCTGGGCAATTCCAAGTTCGTCTGATACTTCCAGTTGGGTACGCCCACATTCCAGACGGCCGATAATTCTACCACGTAAAAAATCATCCAAGTGCGTCCTTTGTGTCATAACTTTTCGGTTATTGCACTGAAATGCTTATAAAGCGCCTGCGAACAATTTTACTTCTTTGCCTGTATTCTTTATATATCACTCTCTTACACTCTCGTCATTGTGACGTACCATCGGTGTCATCTGGTTACTTCCTGAAATTTGCATATGATTCTTGAAGATGTGTGTAGTGATTTTACAGGTGATATATTTATTTTGGAGTTCCATTTCCGCGTGACTCCTTATTATCTTTAATTTATGGACATGAGTGTATTTTGTCGTTTCTAGATAATATTATATCAGTGGTTTTGAATCAGATGGGAAAGCAAAAATTATTAATAAATTTTTCAACTTTTATTTTGCTCCTTAATTCATAAAATGTTTCAAACTAAAATTTTTGTTTTCATACGCGGACACTTAGTATAAAAATACAAAAGAGGATTTTATGTTATAAAAAAGAGTTAAATTCAGAGGTTTCTAATTCATCTTAATAACAGCAAAAACTGAAAATTTATTTTAGTTGTCTGTTGTTGGTAGTGCTCTCTAATTCCAGCAGAATGCGATTAATCATACATGGAGGCTAGTGTAATTGAGCAAATTGTGCGCTATTTTGCAGATATTGTGCACTAATAACCGTAGTTAGAATTCTGCTCAATAAAACAGAGCTTGAAATCGAATTTCTGAGAAAGCGGATAACAGTTCTATTCAACTGTTTATTTGTAATTTAAAATTTTATGACGATGAGATCACAAAAAAATAATAAATATATTATCTTTTGAATAAAATTAAAAGAACAGATATGTAAAGAAAACGCCATTAGAACTTTATTACTATTATTATCCCAAACGGATGTTAGCCCAGAAAGACTATTAATCTAGAAACGGTATTTTACGTCGAATCATCATAAACGGCTGTATCACTTTTCAAATTGTTGCCACCAAGTATGATCGCCCTGTGATATATTTAAAGAAATTAAGTAAGGAAGAATCTGCGTGAATGTGTTTATTTTTCTCGCAATGTGAAAAAACAGCGGTACCTAAGGCCATCAAAGTTTGAATGTCCTCCACTTGAACATGGGCCCCTGGAAGCCTGAATGTGGAATTTTGAATTTGTTTTATTGCCTGTTTCATATTTTGTAAATCTTTAACGAATTTTTGATTACGAAACTGAACGATTTCAAAGCGAGCAGTGGCAACACACTGTGCGGAATGAAATATCATTATCTCCAGTGATTGAGATTGTTTATCGGAAATTCTAAATATATGCTGTTTTTAAATATTTTTAGCCCAAAGGCGCGTTGCCCAGATGCTTTCGCAATGTTGTATGTAAGTGTAAATGGAAAAGACATTTTGTATTCAATCACTATAAATGGCTTTATCATATTTGAAATTGTTGTCACCACATATTCTAGCCTAGTATTATTTTAAAGAAATTAACCGACGAAAAATATTTATGCGCCTCGCACTGTAAAAAAACGGCGGTATCTAGAGCCATCTAATTTCGAAAAACCGCCCTCCACCCGAACATGTGCTTTGTAATGCCGAATTCTTATTTTCGAATTTTATATTTCATATTTTATAAAACTTTAGAGAATTTTTGTTTAAAAAACCCAACGATTTGAATGCGTACAGTGGCAACACTGTACGTAATAAAATATTTTATGTCCAGCGAGTGAGACCGTCTATCCGAAATTCTAAACGTATGCTGTTTTTAAATATTGCTGGTATTGTTTAATTTGCTGTTCTGAATGCTGAACTGAATTTAATATGCCGTAAATGGGAAGATCTTGATTTAAGTAAACATATAAAAGGTTGTTAATAATAAAAATATAAAAGAAGCTTTGCAAGCTATCTTTCTAAAAACCGAACATTCATATGATGAACTAAGAAAGGACTGAAACAAATACAAAAATGTATGCCAACAGTTAACAGTGCATCGAGGGTTCTAAACATACATGCATGTATAGTGCTAACATGTATAATGCTGTGCTGCTAATAAAGATTTTGTAATAATTTTTGCAATAAGTGCTAAGAAAATTATGCTTTATAATAAAGTTATGTAGACAAAAAAAAAAGAGTTATCAGGAGTGAACATAACAGCAGAGTTGTAGAATGTGAGCTCAGGGAAAGAATCCTTAACATTAAAATCCTTAACAAATCCTTTAGGGCGACCGTTTAAATGTGAAATCTTTCAGTTTTTCTTTCATTATAATTCTTTTATGTGAACGATTGTACAGATAAGAAATACAGTTTAAATTTTACAGTTGGTACTAATGGTTTGTTAACATGATATTAAAAATAAATGCGAAGTAGGTAAGATTTTACTGGGTAGAAATTAATACTTGCTGCAAAACACTAATAAGAAGTACAAATGTGTTGTTCGCTTGGATGTCTGAATATGAAAAACTAAATCAGGGGTAACTGGGTAATGCAAAAGATGTCTTCATGCATGAGCTTACGGGTAAATTGATTTGTTACATTATGCACAGGAAAACGATCATTTACCCGTGGAGTCAGCTCTTACGCCGGATTAGAACCCGGGTACAACTTTAGTGCTCAGCAGAGGTGACTAGTCGGTCATTGCTACGCATAAAATAACTTTTAAAATTATGTGCTTTCTTTCACCGATGAGCGGTGCACTTTCATAGCATTTAGAATAAGAAAAAGATTTTAGTATCACTGATTCGCAGCAATGGGCTCCAGTCTACATTTGTTACTGACTCAGTTAAATAGTTAACTTAAAACAATAACACTACTTCGGAGTGCTAATAGCTGTACTAAATATTGCTAATAATCATATGCTTTAACCAAATTCACCGAAGGTAAAAGTCATCTGGAATCTTGAGTAGTAGTTATAGAAAAGTAATAATTCACATTAATCGATATGCATCATTTCTAAGTTAAGCTAAAAGATTAATTCTTCCATATTATAAGACATTTTCTCCCTCCTTTCTGCAAACCGTTTTGGTGTAAGAGAGTTACGTGGAAGAAAGCTGACAAAGGATTGCATGATGTGCAACAAGCATGAACCAACGACAAACAAATGCAGTTTTAATATTTAGTTTAATGGTACCAATAATATTTAGTTTTATGGTCAACAAAGATCACAAAAAGATTATTCACTTTTAGTTAAATACATCTTAGTCCAATAATAACATATATATATATATATATTTTGATACATAATATAAGCAATATAAACAATGAATGATAAAGCAGGATTGACAAAACACATCGAACAAGATGTAATGAATTTCTCCCGCCTTCTTAACATGCCTTCGTGGTGTAATGGTCAGCACACTCGGCGCATATTTGAGAAGTCCAGGTTCGAGTCTGAGGGAGGGCATAGCCCATTTTTCATGTCTCCTGCTTCTAAAATCCTCATGACTCTACATTAGCGCCCGAACTAAAAGGAGGTGGATGATGATTTATCACGGCTAAAATTTGGATATTGGGTCCCTTAATTCTCAGTCGCCCTTTAAAAGGGGAGTATTAAAGGTCTTAATTGAAGGACGAACCGGTCCTCCTTTTCAATAAAGACCTTATCATCAATAAAGCAAAAGGGATTTTTCTCCCTCCTTTCTGCAAACCTTCTTGGTGTAACTGCTAGCACAATCGGCGCGTATTGGAGAGGTCCAGGTTCGACTCCCGTCGAGGGCATTTCTCATTATCACGTTTCCAGCATGAAAATAACCTAATGACTCTACAGTGACCCCAAACTAAAAGGTGGTGGATGATGATTCTTCACCACCATGATCTGGCGATTGGTTCCCCTAATACACAATCTTTGTAAACGTAGCAAAAATAATTCGCGAGTAAAAATAGCAAAAATAATATTGACTTATTCACTGAACACTCATTATCGAATTTTCGGACGAGAAACGTTACCTCTCGTACCTCTGCAGGCGGGAGTTAAGAAGGTATTGGAGGAGAAATACTCAAGTTCTGATTTCGAATTTGGTTACTTTCTTAGATTTGTAATTAATAACATTAAGTTGGAAAAGCAAAATCCATGGCTGACATCAGGACAGAGAATCATGCATTTAAAATTAGACATAATTTTCTGATTTCAATAAGTTGCACAGTATAACCACTTTTACCCTGTGAAAAGATTTTTTGCCATTTGTTATATATTAGCTTATAATTTGAAATATTTTGCTTTCTTTGTTTTTTTTTTAATATATAAATTTTATCTTAATGTATGGAAGTTTATGGAAACAGAGACTAGTGCAAGTAATTATACAAATTTAGCGAATCAATGCTGTTTAAATGCAGATCTTCATGAGCAGATTCAAAAAGCCGTGCTACACGGACGGCTAAAAGCTTTTTGTGTTTGAAACCATGTTATAAATTAAAACATAAACTAACATTTGCCGCACTTTAAAGGAAATTTGAAATCGAAAATAGTTAAAATTGTTTTTGAACCTGATACTTGACGCATTTCATATTTCAAATAAAAACATTAAATCACGGTATCAGATGAATAATAAAAACCAGAAGAAACAAACAACTCTCTTCACTTTTCATAAACTGTATTAAGCTTCTTTCAAGACTCCAATTTTCTTTCTAGTTAACTATTCTACTGGTTCCCGGGAAAAAGTCGAATTTATGAGAACAAATCACAGATAAACTCTTTTTGAGTAACAGAGATGAACAAATCGCTCAGAAATGTATCAGAAATGTATTAGTCGAGTCGATTAGAAATGAAACAACTGCCATTATGTCTTCAGCGATTAGTAATAAGCTAGTTGCATCGACTCAAATATACATACCAGCGACCAGCTCCAAGATTGAGAAATAATCAGGGAATATTATGAACGAAATTCCCAGCTGGGAAAATGGTTCGCTTACTTGGAGAATATTAACGGCAGAACAAGTAGTATCTGCAGAGAAAACAAAAGATGAGGAGAAAACGAGATCTGCTTCCGAGGAACGAGGAAACAAAAACTAATAATATAGGTATTATGTCGGTATTATTTTCCTCAGAAGGATTAATTGCAAAATGCTCTTACATGCATATTTCTTAAAAGCATATTTATCGAACATTAAGAGCACTAGTTTTGTATGAATTTTCTTTTGTTCTAGTAAATGTCACCATTTGTACTTCCCTTCGCACAATACTTTGTCACGTCGATAAACGCGTATTTTATAATTAACAATGAGAAAACCCTTAGAAGTCATTGTCAAGAAAACTCCTACGAATGATTGTAAACCTTAACATTTATATATAACATTGTATTTTATAGAGTTATAGAGAAAATAAGTTTTATCTGTACGTGTAAATATTAAATCCCTTCTGTCTCTAAAATAGAATTTTATATATAAATATTCCTTTACCCTATATATATATATATATATTTAAATATGTAATAATTCCGGAAACATTGAAGAGGAATCAGCGTGCAGTCGTCGCAACCGAGGAGGGATAGTTTGGTGCTCAGTTAACACAGGTACTTTTAGCAGCTTTCAGTAGTCCAAAGGAAAGATGGAAGAAAATGTTGACACAATCCAAATTCAGCTGGTTACCATTTTTATTTCTAGGCACATTAGAAGCATTCTTCGTAGACAGTATATTTTTTATCATAAACAATTACAATAATTTGTCATATACACCGGTTAACAGGGAAGACATCCTTTTAGACAGAGAAGCAGAGCATCGGGGATAAGTTGCGGAAGGTAGGAATGAAGGTGACGTAATTAGCTCCCCAGAGTATTTAGGCCAGAGTAGGTGCGATTCTAGAGACATCCTATGATTGGTTAGTATTAGTTTTGGTTGTTCTTTTTCAGTAGCGTTACATAAAGTAAAAAATTCTCGAACAACAGATGAATTTAGGGGAAAATCACCAAATCTAGAATGTTAATTTTGACATCACCAATTACTTTTTAAAGCAACTAACGTATTTTCTTATACCTTACACACACACACACACACAATATATATATAATTTAATGCGTAGGAGGAATCGGATACTTAAGCAGCTGGCAGTCGTCATGGCCTTTGGCTGAATGCGTATTGACGAAGATAACGAAACTGGATTGCGATAAATCACCAATCTTTATTTTGAAACATATCAGATCATTTTCTTAGTGGATGAAATATTTCTAGATCATAAGCAAGTACAATAATGTCTTGCATACACAGATTAACGGAGATACGACGTGATCTTAGGCTGACAAGCACAACATCGATGATACGTTAGCAGTGGCGGAAGCTAGGGAAAGGAATGAAGTACGACGTAATTGCCTTGAGAAGTAGTATTTATACTGTATAGGTGTATAAAGTACTGCTAAGCTATTGCTTTTGGTTAATTTCGGGTTTGTTACATAACATGGAAGGATCTCGAGTTTGGGAGAACAGATGAAATTAGGGGAGAGCACCAAATCTAGAATAGTTAATTTTGAAGTCACCAATTATTCTTAAAGCAGCTATCGTATTTTGTTATATCTTATATCGTATATATATATATATATACGATATAAGATATAACAGAATACGATAGGTGCTTTAAGAATAATTGGCAACCTCAAAATTAACTATTCTAGATTTGGTGCTCTCCCCTAATTTTATCTGCACATATATATATGTAAGATAAAAAATATGTGAATCAAAATTATGATTAAATCTAATGGTAACTCTTTAATTCTCCCTCTCTGTTCTAAAAATCGTAATAACTTCTCTGGATTGCGTTCTTTCTTGATCATACACTTTGCATGGCCTGCGCATCGCTGATAACGTAATAATTGGAAACTAAAACTTCTAACTCAAACCAAAACCTTTCTCTTCGTGTGCTTCCATATTGCGTAACTATGCACTTCAGCCTTTCTCTGTGCTCTGCTTGGACGTAATTTCGCTGTGCTCATTTCCGATTCGCTGTGCTCGTTTCCCAAAATGATGCCGTATGGAAGATGAAAATATTTTAATTCAGGAAGCGGCTTTACGTTTCTTATAAATAGCTGAGTTTACTTATTGAATTCGAAAGTTATATATATTGGAGTATTGAATTCGAAAGTTATATATATTGGAGTACAATATCAAAAATGTAAATGTTCTTGAATAGGCACGCGTAGAGTCAACATATTAGCATACTACGCGTAGAGTCAACATATTAGCATACTTCTTTCTCTTCAATATGGATCTAAGATCTATCCTATATAGTTATTACGCATCGACGTTGCTCCTTCTTTTCCTTGCATTTATTGCTAAATTTATTTTTTTGTGTTAAAAACAAACTCAGAAGTAATAATTTTGATGGCGTAAAAGTGTTGATCCATAATGAATAGGAAATTGGAGGCGAAGGCAGATTAAATCCCATTTTTTATTTCCGCAAACATGTTGTGACCTCAATCAAGTTGGTTCATTAAATGGATTGGTTTCTATTTAACGTTTTAGTAGTTTAAAATATAGCTACTGATTACATTGCGTGATATTGTCATATTGTACGTATATCTTTGAGGAAAAATTCAGCGTTTGGGTATATTTCTTGTGATAAGAATAAATTGTATTAACTTTTTATCGGACTTGTTAATTCAATCTATTATGAACCTGTACGCACGCAACAACATAAACATTCGTAGCCAGTCGCTTCACATTCACTAAGGTTCTAAAAGGATTTGTGATTATGTAACTGTTATTATTTTTGAGGACAATAAATTTTAATGCAATAAAAATGTGGCATTCTGCTCAAATTAGTATGCGCTATGCTTGCAAATAAAACAATGTAAGGAAAATATGACTTAGAACATAGTATATTTCATACTTAAAGAGTTAAACTCATTAGAGTTTCTTAAAGTATACATTATGCAAAAATCTTCTTTGGATTTAGAGAGATACATCGAAGCAGAATCGGATTTTTGAAACGAAATAGAGGTTTCGGGTATTTTTATAGGTTTGCTCTGCTATCGGACTTCTATTACAGGGAACGTTAAATAGTTAAATATTTCTTTTTCTGCTTTGGATCAATCTGGATAGGCTATTCAGCTCACCTTGCTTAAAACACAACTTTGGGCAGTGCCAATAGGAATATTGAATGAGATTACTGGAAATGAAGCAATATAAATGAAAACCAATATACTTTCTGAAATTCGAAAAATCCGTGACCTCGAAATTTTAGGAATTGTAAATGATTCTTTCTACAAATCGATAGACTTTAAATGGGAGCTACTTGAGCATTTTGAGCCAAGTAGAATATTTTCAGCTGATCTTGCCTGGAAATTTGGCCCCATAAAAGAGCACGAGAGAAAGTGTAATTTGAACGTTTCGTATTACACTTAAAAATAATGAACAATTTAAAAAATATTAAAAAAAACATAAAATCTGAAAGGTTTCAGATTTTGAATTACGTCCAAAGGGGCGTTTTTTAAACATTTTGTATGTTACTTTTATTTATTGAATATCATGTTCTTCGCATTTAAACCATAAAATTCAGTTAAAGAACAATATCGCAAAATAATTTTCAACTGAGCATATCTTTAAAATTTCCTACACACAGTCTCACGCGCTGCAGATAAAAATGTTTTTTCTGTACAACGTTGCCATTGCTCGCTTTGAAATCCTCGAGTTTCTTAATCAAAAATTCGTTAAACTTTTACAAAATATGAAATCGTTAATAAAACAGATTCCAAATTTCAAATTTGGGCTTCCAAATGCGCATAGTCGCAGCAGGACTATAGCATTCAAAATTCGATGGCTTTAGGTATCGTCGTTTTATCACAATGCGAGAAACATACATCCATTTATGCACATTCTTCATTATTTAATTTCTTTAAATATAATACAGGGCTGCACTATTTTGTGGCAACAGTTTGAAAAGTGATACAGAGTTTTAATGTTTCCGACGCAAAATCGCAAAATGAAAACAATAGTCGTTCAGGGACAAAGCCCCTTTGGACTAAAAATTATCAATTGGATTTTAGGATGCAATTTTTTACAAGTTTGTGATTTTTACTTTCGTTAATTTGCATTCTGAAATTCGTACGTCGAGTCAAAATTTAAAGCTTACTATAAGTTTAAGCTAAAAAAAATTCTGAAAGCTTTCAGATTTCACATTACGGCCAAAGTGGCGTTTTTTACGTGTGCTACCTTTATTTATTAAATATCATGTTCTTCGCCCTTAAATTATAAAATTCAATTCAACAGCAATATCGCAAAATATTTTTTAAATTAGCATAGCTTTAGAATTTCCGATACACAATCTCGCACGGTGGAGATAAAAATGTTTTTTCTTCGTACAGTGTTACTACTGCTCGCTTTGAAATCGTTGAGTTTGTAAAACAAAAATGCGTTAAAGCTTTACAAAATATGAAAAAGATAATAAAACAAATTCCAAATTTCTGATTTCAGATACTTATATTCCGGTAGAAACGTACGTCATTCAAAATTTAAGGGCTCTAGGCACTGTATTTTTATCACAATGCAAGAAATATATATACATTTATGTAGATTCTTCATTATTAGCGCAAAAGAGGCAATTTGGTCAGACGGACGATAACATTCGTTTTGCCATTTTGCGTTTCGTTCACGATACATGTCGGTTCACTTTTCAAATTGTTGACACCAATTTAAAGAAATTAAAAACGAAGAATCTGCATAAATGGGTGTATGTTTCTCAGTGGTACCTAGAGCCATCAAATTTGGAATAATGTACGTTTCCAGCCGAATATGGGCATATGGAAGCTCGAAACGTGGAATCTAGAATTTCTTTTATTACCAATTTAATTTTTGATTATCAAACTCAACGATTTCAAAGCGAACAATGGCAACACTGTAAAGGAAAAAAAATGGTTTTATTTTCAGCGAGCGAGACCGTATATGGGAAATTCTAAAGATATGCTCATTTTAAAATTATTTCGCGATATTCCTCTCGAACTGAATTTTCTGGTTTAAGTGCAAAGAACATGATATTTAATAAATAAAGGTAACGCACAAAAAATTAATAAAACGCTTCTTTGAGCGTATTGTAAAATCTGAAAGCTTTCAGATTTTATTTATTTATTTTTTTTGTAGCTTTTTTTTATTTTTTTATTTCTTTATCTAAAACGAAAATTTCAATTATTTAATTTCTTTTAATATAATACAGGGTTCTAATATTTGGTGGCAACAATTTGAAAAATGAACTGATATTTCAACTCAAAATGCGAAAATGAAACTAATAGTCCTTCTGAGAAAATTACCCCTTTGGACTAATAATTATGATTGGCTTCTTAGTTTGATAATTAATACTAACGGTAATAGTTTTATTCAAAGTCTAAGCTCAGCCAAATTTGCTTTTGGTTTAATTTTCAATACTGAGATTCATAAGAAGACAAAATCATATGACCAAACTGAAGCCTGTAACGAACTATCTTTTCAGATTCAGCCATCATCATAATAATATAACAGATCCTTTTCATGTACGCGATATAGAGAAACTGTGTTACCATATGATTTTCTTTCATTGAGGAACTTATGCATTTTATAAATCTTTCCAATGCGATCTAAAATTGAAAGTTAAAGGTGCTTTGCTGAAAACAAATAACGAAATAGCTCCAAAGTTTGCAAAATTAGAATTGATGCTTGTAGTCCTAGGTGCCAGACGTATTAACTATGAGTAAAAGAGCTATCCATTCTTGTGCTTTGGATAACCAGTTCGCAAAGGAACGCCTTTTTTACTAATAAAGGAGATATTGGCCTTCTTATACCCGGCAGCTTTATATCAATTTTTCCACTTCTTTGTTAACAAGAGGAATAAAAGGACTGCATTTTGTTTGGGAATGACTCAGTAAACAGAGATAATGTGGGTGAAATTTCAACGGAAGAATTGTATAGCTATTTCTAAAGGAATGATCGAATTTTAGATTTCTAAGCTATTGAAATCGCTTTTGCCATATTTGGGGTAATGAAATAAAAAGAAGCATGCGCTTTGGCATGTATTTCTAAGGAAGTTAATTTAAAATTGTATATACTTCAACAAGTTACAATACATATTTCAAAACTGCAAAACATACAATTGAAATACTACATTTATTACAGATTTGCGATAGAAACTTGAGAAAGAAAGCTTCGATTGGTATATTAACTGAAAACATAAACTCAGATATCAAGTGAGTCAATGAATGAAGGAATGATATTGCAAATGAAGAAACTAAAAATACTTCCAGGACAGGAAACGTAACTAAACAGTGTGTATACGAAGTTTCAGAGCTAACTCCTTTGAATATTTCCACCAAAAAAGCCAAACAATAGTTGACTGGATTTATTGCTAGGATATTACAACTTGCCTTTCCTAAAATATTGTCCCCTCATTCAGAATTTTCTATTTACTTAATCGTTTTCTATGATACAGTCAATATTTGCTGACATATATTTGAAAATTGGACAAAGTTGTATGCATTGATTTGACTCTAAAGGTAGATACTAATTCTAAATTTTTCAAAATAAAATACATCTAGAGATGATGACTGGATTTATGACTAGACTAGATTTATGATTCTGAGTTAAATATCTTTGGATTGGAGAAGGCTTCCAACGGTTCACTTTGGTTTCAATAATCTCAAGTGAAGGTCCTATTCGTGAACGTTTTTGGTTCAAAGAGGTTAATTCACCAGAAATTTATGAGGCCAAAATGGCTTTGTTCCCTGACGGACTATTGTTTTTATTTTGCGATTTTGCGTCAGATCACTCTAAATGTCCGTTTAACTTCTCAAATTGCTGTCAAATATTATATTTGTCCTTTATTATATTTGAAGAAATTAAATAATGAAGAATCTGCAAAAATATATGTATTATTCTCGCACTGTGATAACACAACGGTACCTAGAGCCATCCAAGTTTGAATATTGAACATTTCCACCCGAATATGGGCATCTGGATGCCCAAATTTGAAATTTGGAATTTGTATTATTATGGATTTCGTGTTTTGTAAAACTTTACCGAATTTTTGATTAACGAACTCAAGGATTTCAAAGCGAGTAATGGCAGCGTTGTACAGAAAAAAACACTTTTATCTCTAGGGCGGGAGACTGTGTATCGGAAATTCTAAAGATACGGCCAATTTAAAATTATGTTCCGATATTGATCTTGAAATGGATTTTATGGTTTAAGTACGAAGAACATGATATTTAATAAATAAGAGTAACACACAGAATGTTAAGAAAACCGCCCTTTGGGCATAATTTGAAATCTCAAACCTTTCAGATTTTCCTTTTTCTATTTATGTATTTCCAGAAGAAGCTACTATGAACTTCATATTTATGGACACAGCAGGTAGACTTCTTAGGAGACATCAACACATCAGACATGAAAATTCTCAAACTATGCTACACGACAATGCATCTTAACACAATTCTCTCTTGCCAAGCAGTTTCTAACGGGAAAAAATCAAAATTCTCAGCATCTCCCTTATTTTCCATAGTTGTTACATGAAGACTAATGTCATTTCCTGAAGTACTAAATTTAACCTCAAAGGTTCCAATTTTTGTAGCACTGAAGACACATAGAGATGACTGAAGACACACATATTAGAAATTCAAACTGCTTCCCGAAAGACGACTTCTAAGAAGGATTCAAGTCACTCTATAAACGTGCTAAACGTTGTATAGATTTACAAGGGTTGTCTGTTGCAGGTTAAGAAATAAAAATGATTTTTTTTCAACTTAAGGCTTTGGACTCTCCTAGTCGTAAGATTTTATAGACACATTCTTTGTTTCTAGATTATGTGAAACAAATGAGTCTGTGTAAACTTTCGGAATTTCGATGAAATGTAATTGATATTACCACAGTGAAAATATTATTTTTTGAATTATTAAAATACGATTGCACAGTCATTAGATTTGCCGAAGCAGTAAACATGAAAAATATCCCTTCACTGGGTCCAAACTCCGAATCCTTCCAATGCTAGCCGGTCGTGCTTTCCTATTACACTCAGGCCCACAACAGTAAGAAGGGAGAAAACATCTTACACGATCACGAGCAACCTGCTTGCATAGTACGAGAAGGTACATTAGCTTGAAGGATCGTGCAGTTGGATCATACAATCTCGTCAGCAATTTAACGACATAATTTATAAGGTATTTCTACCGCCTTCTAAGCAAGCCTTTGTGGTTTAGTGGTCAGTATGCTCGGCGCGTATTCGAGAGGTCCGTGGTTCAAGTCCCGGCGAAGACGTTGCTCATTGTTCATGTCTCCTGCTTCGTAATAACCTAATAACTCCACACCGGCGCCAGAACTAAGAAAGGTGGTGGATAATGATACTCCACCATCAGAATTTGGCGATTGGGTCCCTTAATCTCCAGTCGCCCTTTAAAAGGAGGAGTATATAAGGTATGTCTTCCACCTTCTCAGCATGCCTTCGTGGTGTAGTGATCAGCAAGCTCGACGCGTATTCGAGAGTTCCGTGGTTCGAGTAAAGGCGAAGGCATTGCTCATTTTTCAAGCTCTTGCTTCAAAATAACCTAATGCTTCTACAAATTATGAAATATTTTCAGAATATTTAGTGCTAAACACACTGCAGTGACAACAGGTTTCTTTTATAACCTCATAGCCTAATGTATGCAGCATATTTCCTCATCCAAGTGGATTTTTGTAAGTCTGTTTTAAACGAAAGAACATCATAAGGATTGCAAATATTCCTGAGAGATCCCTGAGATTCCCCTAGATTCCTGAGAGCGCGACTACTTACGTCGTCCACTTTAATTTAACTTCTCAGACGACAGAAGAAAAACTGCATGATAACTGAGGTTATTAATTAGTATTCGAATCATTGATTATAGCTGCTCTAAAAGACTGAGGAAATACACACAGGACTTAGGAGACTATTGAAACGTCTCCGCAAGCAGAAGACAAAAATGACTGACGCCATGTTGTGGAGGCATTAAGTTATTTAGAAACAGGAAAGATGAAAAATGAGCAATGTCCTCGCCGGGACTCGAACCACGGTCCTCTCGAATACGGGCCGAGCGTGCTATTCACTACACCACAAAGGCATGCGAAGAAGGCGAGAGAAATACCTTATAATGTAACTAAAATCTTGATATTATTGAAAATTTCACGGTATAATTTCTAAAACTCTTTTCTATTAATAATACAATATACTTGCGTAAAGGGATTAAAAAAGCTATAACTTGCTGTTTAGAAAAGCAAGAACCAAATATGAGAAAAAATTAATCAATTACATGCTAAATATGCTTTTTTTAACTATTAAATAGAATGGACTTGGGAGTATTTATTAAGTTTTAATGGATATCTTGGTGTGTATCAAAAATGCGTGTATATTTATAGTTTTCATAGGGAAATTTGTTAAAAATACATAATTATGTTTATTATTTTGGAAAATATTTGTTTAATAATCCTTACGTATTCAAAATTTGATTTAAACTTTTAATTAAAATTATACGATGTTGTTTAGATTATTACCATTTTATATTCTATTGCAGTTCTTAAGAAATGATGACTGGATTCAAATTTTTTTAGAGAATGAAATAATTTCATTCAGAAATTAAAATTTACCTCTGAAGGATTTCGAAGGTCAGATAGAAAGTCATTCCCTTCAGGTCAAATTATTCCTTTTACAGAGAAAGATATTTCATTAGAATTAATTGTAAAAAAAATATGCAACTTTTAGAAATTTATAAAATAAGATATAAGGTCCTTTTATCAGCTATGAAAACTGATCTAATCTGTGCAGCAGTATGCTTAAGATTATGAAAAAATTATTATGTTTGAAAAACAGAACAATAGCTTCATAAATTTGTAAGAATTTAAAGCGAACATTAAAGCCAGATTTATTGTATTAACCAATGAAAATTTAATTCAACAAAACATTATATTATTTAAGGTAAGATATTTGATAATTTCAAGTTTAGTAAATAAATACAAGTAAATATTAATTAGTATTTGATTTAAGTATCAGAGCAAGTCTTTTGCATCTGTAGAGTTAAAATGTTATTGTTACGGATTTTGTATTTATTTAGCTATTTTTAGTAGAATTATGATTAAAATTGTTTTATTTCACAGTACAATGCAGCATAAGATGTATTTTAAGAGAAAGCTACGTAAAAGTAAAAATACAGTAGCACACGCATTTAACATTTAAAAAATAGATATCTCGTAATTTATATTTAAATTGAATAAATGTAATTGACAACTGTGTTAACTGTAACTGTAATTCTACTCTTTTGCTTTCTGAAATCTCGAGAAGCAGAAATTGCCAGAATTTTCTCGCGACCGATTAGAAATGCTTTAAAAAGCCGGACAGAAACATCTCAGCTCAGTTGTTTTTATTTAGCTGCTGCAATTTTGTTGATCGGATTAGCTTTCTCTGCGCTTTGGATTGGTTTCTATTTAACGTTTTAGTAGTTTAAAATATAGCTACTGAATATATTGCGCAGTATTGTGATATTGTACGAATATCTTTGAGGAAACATACAGCGTTTTATTATATTTCCAGTGATAAATATAAATTTTATTAACTTTTTATCGAACTTGTGCATTCAATCTACTTGTACAATATGAAACTAAAAGGAATGCATTAAGCTATTCGATATATTGAGACAAAGAAAACACTTAATCCGATATACGCTCCGGTGAAATCGACGCTGTTTCATTCAAGATAATTTCTAAATTTTAGTCTTTACAAGATGAAATGTAAACCTTTTCTTCTTCTGCAGGAGTAAAGGAAAATATGTCGTCGCAAAGTTTTAGCGATTATGGAAGGAACGTGGAAAAGAGTGTAAAGCAATAGATATAAAGTGAACCTTGGTTTCTGAAGACATATGTATATTCCAAAATTTATGATTTTATGCTGGTAGATGCTTTCAGTTTTGAAATGGATGAAAAAGAAGGAGTAGCCAAAGTAGTGGAAGGAAAAACTTAAGTTTGTGACGCTAAAACAAATTCTCTCATTTTTCTTCCTACGAACTGAACCGGATCAAGCGTAAAAAATGCTCAGGTAACGACAAGATTTAAGAAAGAGCTATGCCATTCCCAAAGGTGGAATATCATAAATATTGCTTCAATAGCTAAGATTTGTATTTGAAAAGGAAATTCGAATAAAACGGCTGGTTTTGGAATTCTTTTTTTTAAAAAAAGAGGGTTATATTTTTTGAGGAAGGAAAAAAATGAAATAAGCAGTGTAGTTTGAACGATCATATGTAATTTTTCAATAACCTAAAATAACTTCGACGTATAAATTAAAACTGGGTCAACAGATGTGAAGTCTGAAAAGTACAAAATATCTACTAAATTAAACTTCATGCATCACCACAGATATTTACCGTTATTGAATGTAATTATTCCTACTCGCTTTTATACATGCGCATTTGTCTTTATAAGTTACTATATTTAGTAGCTATAAATTGTAGAGTTATTAGGTTATTTGGAAGCTGGAGAGATGAAGAATGAGCAATGCCCTCGCCGGGAGTCGAACCAACCACCTCTCGAATCCTCGTGAAGCGTGCTGACCAGTACACCACGAAGGCAAACGAAAAAGGCAGGAGAAATACCTTATGTGCTCCCCATTTTAAAGGGCGACTGGGGATTAGGGAACCCAATCGCGAAGTCCCGGTGGTGTAGATTCATCATGCACCACCTTTCTTTGTTCGGCCGCCACTTGTAGAGACATTTTAGACTTTTTTAAACGAGGAAATCTAAGAAATGACCAACTCTTTCGCGGGACTCGAACCACCGACCTCCCGAATACACGTCGAGTGTGTTGACGAGAAAAGCATGCGAAGAAGAGGGGAGAAATGTCTTATAAAATTCTTAAACGTTTCACTGGAAAACCGTAGTTAAACCCATTATAAAAAATCAGATATTACTGGAGATTTGAAAATGCATTTCAACTGTGAATTAAATTTTTAATTTTAAGCTAT
Organism: Stegodyphus mimosarum; assembly: GCA_000611955.2. NCBI lineage: Eukaryota > Metazoa > Arthropoda > Arachnida > Araneae > Eresidae > Stegodyphus > Stegodyphus mimosarum. Next base: position 498,786 of record KK113567.1, on the reverse strand, counting down.
TTTATTGTATGATAACAATTATTGTGATTTAAATTTTTCCTGCAACCTCCTCTTTCCATATTCTTTTATATATTCGCATTCCACTAGTATGCGAATTAGGATTTGTACGTTTTTACTCTGAGAGTTTTGAATGTTGAGAGCTTCTGGCAGCCGCATTTTGCTTTTACTTAAGTTTTCTCTAGCGCTGCTTAAAGTTATATTGCGGCTTTAGCATCCTGTTAGCCGATGCTTTAAAATACTCATTGGTAATTGTTCGAGTAGTCTGCCTACATAGGATATTTTATGTATAGTGTGAGATTACGTAACTTAAGAGGGTTGATTAAAAAAATGTTACAAGAGTAATAAAAAATTATTTACTAAAAATAGGTAAAAATACAAAAGGGAATTAAGAGACATACTTTCCTAAAATTTTTCCATGTAATAATGAAATCCATTTCGACATTTATCTGAGCGCGTGATCAGCTTGCTTAACCCGCCTTCGTAGAAATAGATGTCCGCCGATAACATCGCGACAAAAACATCGCGGACGAAAACGTCGCGGAGAAAACAACGCAAGGCGAAAACGTCGGAGTACAAAACATCGTGGGAGAAAATAAAGCACTTCAAAAACTTCGCGGTTTAAAAACATCGCCGTCGAAAATATCGTGGTAAAAAATAAAGTACCTACAACTAGCACTTACATTAAAAACTAGCACTTACATTCAAAGACAAAATTACAGATTAAAATCACGGAACAATTTTGCTTTGAAACAATATTGATTCGAAATGCCCAGCAGCGGCGAGATAGCTTTCCCGCAAAGCGAGGTTAATGTAGCCAGAGGGTGATCTGCCGATATTTGGTGATAAAATTGGCAATATGCCGTAGATGGAGAGAGTACATTCTGGAACGGTGTCCGTCGAAAACATCACGGACGCAAACGTCGCGGAGAAAACAAAGCAAGGCGAAAACGTCATAGTACAAAACTTCGTGGAAGAAAATAAAGCAAAGAGAAAACATTGCAGTTCTAAAACATCGTGGTACAAAACACCGTCGTCGAAAAGAAAGCGGTTCAAAAACTTAGCAGTTTAAAAACATCGTCATGGAAAATATTGCTGTAAAAAATAAAGTACCTACAAATCATCGCATGAAGATAACATCGCAGATATGCGTTTTGCAGGCTTTACTAATTGTAAAGTTTAATGATTGTTTAATGATTGTAAGAATTCGCATAATGATTTGTAAGCGCAAGATGGAAAGAAGAATAATTTTCACTTTCATATTTTTTATTAACTAATAAATATTTGCTGAAAATGCAAAATGGAAACTTAGGATAGAAAATTAACATAACTTATAGCACTTAATTTTAAACTGGTATATTTAACTAACAAAGGTCATTAATAAATTATTTTTTATAAAGTTTTACTAATTTTTCA
>KK113567.1:480082-497357 GCA_000611955.2 Stegodyphus mimosarum | reverse complement strand
CTAAAAAAGAATAGAAAAAGAAAGATGAATAACTGCATGAACTTATCCATAAAAAAATTGCTAAATTAATTATGATATTATTTTCTTCACTTTTGTTAATCTGATACTCTTATAATGAAACTTATTTCTTGTTTTGTTTAAATTTCTAGGTTTTTTTAAAAATTTATTAGTTAATAAAATTATTAAAGTAAAATGTATCCTTCTTTCCACCTTTCCCTCATAAACCACTATCCGAATATCCACCAGCAATTATTAAAGCCTGAAAAATGCATGTCTGCGATGTTATCGCCATGCGATAATTTGTAGATACTTTATTTTTACCGCGATATTTTCGACGGCGATGTTTTTAAACTGTGAAGCTTTTGAAGCGCTTTATTTTCGACGACGATATTTTGTACCACGGTGTTTTAGAACTGTGGTGTTTTCTCTTTGCTTTATTTTCTCCGACGATGTTTTTTACCGCGCCGTTTTCGCCTTGCGTTGTTTTCTCCGCGACGTTTTCGTCCGCGATGTTTTTGCTGAGATGTTTTCGGCTGTAACCTAGAAATCACGTCCCTGCCATTGAGCCGTTTCTCGGTGACTGTTTTCACATCACTGTCTGCAGAGAACATCTTTCAAGAAAATTGTTCCTTTAATTTCGTAAAAAGAAGATAGTCACTGGGTGCTAAATCTGGGCTACTTTGGGAATGTTTTCAGATTTTCTACTTTAACGTTTGCAGCAATTCTTGAGTTTGGCAAACAGTATGGACCCGGGAATTGCCATGCAGTAGGATAACATCATCACTCAACATGTCAGGCCACTTGTGTGGTATCGCTTCACGTAACCTTTTCTAAGTGGCACAATAACGGTATGGCCACGCTCCATATATTCGATCAGGACAACGAATGACTGCTCGCACATCCAAAGCGAGATAACTTTTCTAAACGTCTTGCCATTTCGATCGTTCTGACACGTCTGTGAACTTATAGTACCTACCCGCACAACCGCTCCTAGACAACTAGTGTCATCTGCCTGCAATCTGGGGATAAAATACTTCTTCCGCAATAATTACTTTTCGAATGTTAATGCTTGTAACCTTTTTTTATCCATCTATGTATATTGAAATTATAACGTTCTGTTATGTTAATTGAAATATTCGCAAGGTAGCGGAAGTTCGTTATAGCACAAGCTGTGCCTTTTCTGTTCAATTTAGGACTAAATAAGAAGATTATTGATACGAACATACTTTCTACATTCTTAAGTATTTGCGTTTATTTTATATTCTGCCATAACTCGCCATCAGTCTAAGAGGGTCTCCAAAACTTAAATACAAACTCCTAGTTACAGTAGGACTCTACAGTATTACGAACCATAGAGGAAGGAAAATGTTCACTGATTTCTTCGCTAAGAATCCAAGTTCCTACGAGACAAGTCCGATCGAAGGTTTCGGTTTTCTAATGGACACTATGCGTGCTTCGATAAAGCTTTTCATTAGTTTCAACGACAGAAGTTCAGTGTCAACCCTTTTGGAAAGTTTAAAAACGCAGTTTCTACTGAATCCTGTGGAGAGTTTGCAGAAGTTGTCATAGCACCTGCTGGACTACTAGGTCAAACCCTAAAGTTAGTTAACTCTTTCACAGAGAAGTCACCTGAAGCACCCGTACATTCAGCCATCGGCAAGTGGCCCAAACGCCTGCGTCCAATTTCTCAGTGATGCGTTCCTCCTTCATGTTAATTCAGGGCTCATTGGCTTCGAGAGTTGTTAAATGTCATGACATCATTCTTTTGAAGCGACTAAAAGCAGCTATTTTATTTGAATACACCTTTCTTCTCCATTTTTTAGCTATTGATAGCAGAATGCAACTGTCAGGCATTCCTTTAGGACAGGAATGCAAAAAGGAAATGTGTACAGAGTGGGTGAAACCGCACAAAAGTAGCCCAGACAGAGGCAATTGCATCACTTAAGTAGGCTTTTAAAGCAGTAGCATTCTACTTAGCACGACAGAAGGAAATCCATTTCAACAAAAATTCATATATGCGGGCGTTTCAGGTGTTTAAAATTAACAGATGTTTTCATCAATAAATATAAAAAAGTTAAAGCTATCAGGAAATATTTATTAAAGGAGCCAGAGATCGAAATCTATAAGTGTCAAGTACGTAAAACTGCCGCTTTGAGAAAAAAAATTGTAGTGAAAGATAGGATCAAGTTAGAATCGGAACTTTACCCTAAATGATAGGCTAATGTACACTCACTTCCAAAAGTTAAGCACTGAGAGAAGAATGTTAATTTCCGGAAGCCAATCAGAATTGAAGAGGATGCAATTCGCTTCAGAGGTAGATGGATGTATACAAATATGTTAGGTAACAGCCAATCGCGCTTTCATGTCATGAAATATGCAAAAAAGACAGTCTTATAAGAAGCCAGCTTTACGAAGGGTTACAGAAGTTGATTGTAAGTGTTGATAGAATGTGTTTAAAACTTTCGTATAATTTGTTTTCAGAACATACGTGTTTCTATGACTTCCAGAAGACGAATGGAAGATTCGTGCTGTGGGGTCCATTGAAGCAGGACAGTCGATCACAGATGTTGCTCTTTTCTTCAGCGTTCATCATTCTGTAATTTCACGTTTATGGAAACAATTCCAAACCACACAAAATATTGCTATTGTAGCCAAGCGAAAACGCAGAGCGACCTCCACACTTGTGACATCTATGGTTACAGTGTCCATTGGTAAGGCGATATCTGCAGCTACTGTACGCCGAAGATTACATATGAGTGGGCTGTACACCCGGGTACCTCGAGTTTGTGTTCCTCTATCCGTCCAATCAAGAGGGGCACGATTACAGTGGTGCCGGGAACATGTCAATTTCAATGTGTCTGACTGGGGCAATGTCATATTTACTGATGAGTGAAGATTTGTTCTGAAATCAGATGACAAGCGTATAAGGATATGGCGTGAACAACGAACACGGAATCAGTCCGAAAACATCACCGAACGTCACGCATTCCGAAGCGGAAGCATTATGGTGTGGGCAGGGATTTCATTTGGATACCGCACCGACCTGCACATCTTTAAAGGGCGACTGGGGTTTAGGGGACACAATCGCCAAATCCTGGTGTTGAAGTGTCATGATCCACCACCTTTTTTAGTTCGAACGCCAGTGCAGCTACATCAGGTTTTTTTTGGAAGCAGGAGACGTGAAAAATAAGTAATGCTCGGACTCAAACCTCGGATCTCTCGAATACGCGTCGAGTGTGCCGGCCATTATACCACGAAGGCATGCTAAGAAGACGGAAGAAATACCTTATAAATGTTCTTCATTTTTGTAAACATTTTTATTTATATGTACTTACTTTGCATTTTGTGTATTCTTTTGCTGTACTTAGTAAACTTGTGACTGTTTATTGCATATTATTTTATTGATGTTTGAATTTTGAACTGATTGATGTTTAAATTCTAAGAGTATTTTAAGCAACTGTATTCCTCTTTAACGTGTCAACATTGTAAAAGTTTCTGGACAGGGTTTCCAAGCTCTAAGAGCAGTTCTCCTTGAAGCTTTCGTAAGTGACCAACTCTACTGCTCCGCAAAGCCTGCGTATAGGCTTTACAAGCGGCTGTGAGCAAGCATGAGTGAATTTAATCGAGACTGCGATATTGGTAATCTGCGATATTCGTCGCGTCTTAAGAAGCACTTCACCTTACCTTTGGTTTGCTCTTTGCACTATCTATAAAGATTTATTTTTCTGAGCTCTTACTTTTCTCAATAAAATTTAATGGCTTCCTGTTCCTTCATGGTTATTTAAGGAGACTGTAAGTATTTGTCTGACGTATCAGTATGGTATAGTATTGATAATCTAAGAGAAGCCGTCATTTCAAATAGCTAGTATGCAAGAATGGAATTTTTAGAGCTGTTTTGCAAATCACAATTTAGAAACTTTATTTAGACAAGCTGAAATTTGAGCAGAAAACTTCAAAACTGCGAATACTGAGGAAGATGTTTAAGGAAGCTTATCATGCTATTTCTTACATTTTATTTGTAATACACCAGGAAAAAAGTGTTAAAGAAAGAAGTGCAATTATATGATATCTTTCGTTTGTAGTTGGCTTTGAACAGCATGGTTTTAATTTCCAAATTGGTTTAATAGCATTTTCATTAAATATACTACTAGAAAAGTATCTAGAAAAATTATGCAATCTAGTATCTAGAAAAGTATGCAATCTAGGAAAGAGCCAGTTTTGGAACATCAGAAAAAAAAATTAAGATCCTACTTATTATTTCCTGAATATGTGATGTATATGTTAAAATGAACATCTTTTACCATTTATTACTGTAAAATATAATAAATTCTCTATCAAAAACCTTCAGTTTCTTCTTTTAACATTTTCTAAAATGTGTCACGTCTACCATATTTTAAGATATACAATATGATATTGTTACAAATTTTGTAAATATAAAAATAATTTTAGTGAAATTATAGGCGAAATTATTGTATTTTTATGTATAATGTAACATGAAAAATCTGGAGGGAGGACGCTGTGCCGGAAAAATAAGAATACAGGAACAAGTCTATTTAACATTGAATAATTGGCTATCTTGCTAAACTGGCGAGATATCATCAAGCTGGTAACGGTTTTAGCCCAAATTTGGCGAGAAATCTCCAAAAGTTGCTAAACTTCGCGACCATTTAGCGACATTTGGGTTCAGTCCTTGTATCTCGTAATCGTATTCGTAATGTCGTAAATTTGTAATGTAATCAGCCAATAGAAGGCATTGTAGAAAAGCCGCCGATAGAGGGCGGACGATGATAATCGAGAATGTGAGCGAGGTGACGAATATTCCTGAACTATAATGTAAATATATATAAATATTGAGTGTAGCAATAAAAGAATTTATCAAAAGGTTAGATGCATCCTGAAGAATGAAAGGTAATCACAACTTACCACTAACCATCCTGACAGATCAGATAACAGTAATGTAATCGTAATCTCCTAAAGTATACGTAATTGGTATTCTAATTGAATAAATGTAATTAGTTACTATATTAGCTGTAACCGTATTTAGTCCTCATATGTCTCTCAGTGATTTCGAGAAGCAGAAAATACTAGAAACATCTCGGAGGCCGGGTGAAAACTATATAAGCCCTGAGACAGCATCTGCCCTCAGTAAGTGTAGTCGTTAGTCAGTGAGACTCAGTTCGACTCATAGTGCGATTTTTAGTAGCGCTTTGCATTCTGTTGTACTTAAATTTCCTAGTAGTTTGAAGTGTTACTACTGCTTGCGCTTTTTGATACTGGGACCAGCGGTAGCAGTATTTTTGTGGAACGTTCCAGAAGTCTGAAGTGTTTCTTTTGATAAAACAAGTTTTATTATCTTATTATCGAACCTGTGGAGTTCTCCCCAATAGTCGAGTAAATAACACTCGACCTAAGCTAACCCCTAGTGAACAAATTAACTACAGGAGCATTTTGAGTTTTCTTCGTGCACAAAGTTAATACAAGTCAGTTTCTCACATCAAATCCTTCATGAAGATATCCCTTATTTCAGGCAGATAACGCTAATGTGCTTTATCTTCATCAAGCAACCCAATCCTGTATACAACTGATTGATTTTGAAAACAGATGACCCAAGTTAGGCATTGATAATCACACTGCCATAGTGTAACAGTATTTTTTTTTCTTTAAACATTTCTAAGTAGAATTTCTTTCTTCTAGTTAATTTATTTCAATATCGTTATCTAATGCATACATAGAATTTAAAATGCGTAATGTTAGACAATTACGTACATTGCTGTTAAAGAGTTCTGACAACAACAGCTAATAATAATAGTTACATTCTTCAGGAATCGAATTACACTTACATTCTGTAATTCGAATTATAGAGTTACATTCTTCAGGATTATTACAGTTAATAATTACAGTTACATTCTTCAGGATATCCTGCAGATACTGAACCCAATATCTGCAGGATTCTCTGATAGCGTGTTGTTCAAAAATTGAATGCATTTTAGATACAGGTTAAATATTAAAAATTGCCAAATAACTCAAAAATATTCTTTTGAGCCTTACAATAATTTTTTATAGAAAGAGCTATCAATCATAAGCGCATGAATAATTTCCATTAACTAAAATCGTAGCATTTAATTCTGAAGATCTAAAAACAAACAGAACTTAATTTCAAAACTAAGACCTGTAATTTCATTCTTTTTCTGCTTCTGAAATTCTGAAGATTGTTTACTCTTCCACATAACAAATGCTTCAATTTTTTTAGGTGAAAAAAAATTTAGAAATAAATGGTTGGGACGGTAGAAATCCTTCATGTCATAATGGAATTCTTTTCTTCTCTCTAATACAATTTCCTCTTCCCCATTTCCGATGTCAAACTTAGTATCCTCACTTTTATCTAATGAGAATTGAGTACTTGCTTTTCCTTCAACTGCTGTGAAAAGAGTGTAATCCGTCACCATGAAGAAGTATTTTGATATTTTCATCAAAAATATTTTTACAGTTGAGTTTTGATGATTCTGAATAACGCATTTACCTACGCATGCGCATCTACAAAATTGTTTTAAAATACATATTTTTAAAAATGTCAAAGGATTCATAAGTGATACGTAAGAGATATAGCACAAGTAAAAAGACTTCATTTTTTGGAGCAATTTGATTTCTCTTTTATAAAACTTTAAGGCAAAATTTAAAAAAAATGGTTTCAGAATTTTGAATCTTTTTCAAAGAATAGTAAATGTGATATAAATCAAATTTAGAAAGATTTTCATGAATAGCCTATTCGAGAAATACTGAAACAAGAGCTTACCTCACGTAAATATCAGTGCTTAAGAACTTTTTACGAAAGTTTCTGTTAAAAAAGAAGTTGAATAAAAGGAATCGAAAAAAAAATCTTTCATTTAGAATATGGCGAGCGGAATGTTGTTGGCGTGTGTTGTGACTTATCTTGCTAGTCTAAGAGTAACATCGGAACCAACCCACGAAATTCAGCATGGTAAGGAGAGCAAGATTGTTCATGTCGCTGACTTTGCTCAGTTCCGCTCCAGTTTTGATTGAGAGCATCCCGGTGGGGACGGGTCCGAGCGTCTCCCACTCTCTCTTTTCCTAAGACAACCTCTCGAGAGGACAGTCGGCTCGCCATATATTTAGAATGCCCACATGTCTCAAAGACACTATGCATTTACAAATATACATGTCTTCTCAGGGATTCGAAATCGGGCATTTCGATACCGCAGTACGCTCACCTATATACTATAACGTCTGGGCGGATAGTGAGCAGAATAGCAAGTTCAGGCTTGCACAACAATAATATAAGAATAGGTTTTCTAAGATAAAATGCGTAAGTAGGATACGGTATATGAACATAATGTTTCTGTTTTCGATACTCTATTGGTACTATATTTTAATATTTCGGACTCTAAATGTGTTCTCTAAATTTTCGAGTTTTCATGTAATTTCTTTAAACAGGCGTAATATAGAAAGGAGCCATGATCACAATACAAATGACAATACGACTTCGCTCAGTTCCACCCCGAAGTTTTATAGAAAGCACCTCTGGGGGAGGACGGGTCCTTGAGTCTTGTTCTAAGAGCCATTTTTAAGACTTTTCTCATTTTACAACAATTACTTATTACTTTTAATACACCATTATGGAAATAAAATATAATAAATAAATGTAATAAAATTAAAATATACTTAATTTATTTAGATATATTAGAAAAATAAGAATTATAATTTATTTTAGTTGTTTTACAAAGCCTTTGAAAGAGCTTACTACAAACCCTATTTTCTTAAGTATTGATTATAAACATGTATTTTCATTTATAAAATGACTACAAAATATATGTTTTGTCTATTACGGCAGTTAATGATTTCGCATTCGATAAACCAGAGCTTGCTATTAGCTGGGAAATCGATAAAAATAATTCTATATTAACATCAACGTAACCTGTAAGCGCGAAAATGGGCGTGGGGTGTTTATGTTATGCATGGAGTTTATGCATGTGGAGTTATGGAGTTTATGAATAATAAATTATATAATACTAGAAGTAAGTACACTTACCGAGAAGTTTAACTCACTTCTGGATTTCTTGTTTTTCATTTTCAACAGGTCTATTGGTCAACCAGACATGAAAGAAAAGACAGACATTCCGACTGCAGTTAATATAAATCAAATTATTCAATTAATCAAGTTATAGTCAAACTCTTTTCTTAATTCCTCTAATTTAATCATTTATTTACGAACTTTGAGGGTAGACCGATGCAAATAGGAAGAAGGCGTGATAGGATAAAAAATACTGAAACTCTAGGCAATTATCACAATTAAAAATTCTTACAACTAATGCAAATCTCAAATTTGATCTTGAAGAAGGTTTGTAGAACATACAATATAGAATAGACAGATTGATTACTTGAGTGATATATAGGATGCACACGGCCGAAGCTACAGACATATCCAAGCAGCCAATCCGCGCCAGCACCGGAATTCTGACTTTGAATGCAGCTACTGTCGTTTAGTGAATTCATTTGCTTGGCATCTTGAACAAGTAGAGAAAATGGAGAATGTTTACTTACTATCCTGGTAATTCTCAAGAACGTATTTTGTTTGTTACCATGAAGGTAATGTGTTAACGTCGCTCTCTAGCAAAAATAAAACTTTTGCAACGAATACATAGGTACCATTATCAGTTTCATTAATCCGCCTAAAATTTTAAGAAAAAAAAAGAGAACTATCTTCTTAGTTTCAGTATATGCAGAAATTACACAAAACGACGGCGGAGTTTTAAAAATTAATAAAAAATTTACTTTGCACTTTGAAAAGTTCAGCTTTCATTGTCAACTGCGGCAATGAAGTAAATTTCCCAAGAGATAGTAGAAATTCGAATCTTTAATGAGAATTCCTGGGGTCAGTTTCCAAGATGACGTCGTGGTGCAAGAAAGCTTTCCGTGTGCTTTGTAATTTGGATTCTAAGTTTATTAAAAAATAGCGTTTATGTAAAAGCATTGCCTTTATCCATCCAAAATCTTCATGATCGGAAAGAGAATGCTACACAAATCATTGCAGAGGATTTGATACACTGAGTTTACGTTGCTGTGCATCTAAGACAGTTATCAGCGTCTGAAAAATGCGAACAGTTGTTGCTGCTAATGGCGTATATTATACCCATTTGTAAGTGTTTTTATCTTTTAAAAACATGCTATTGTTTCTTCATGTTTTGGATTTATCATGGTAGTGCCGTTAATAAATATCTTGGCCACTATTCGCAATGCTGTTTATACACTAGTCAAAAGTAAAATTGCAATACCAAGAAAAAATGCGTGTAGCATCATGAAAATAGCAGGAGCAAGAGTTGTGAGGTGTATATGCAAATGATAAAAGTTGCGCACGCATTGGATCAAGTGGTGCACATATGCGGGCTATAAAGGTCACCCACTTTCCCTTCTCATAAACAGCATCTGAGGACTTATGGAGCATTGGAGACTTTAGAAAAAGATAGAAAATGCATCGGCGGGCTCAGTACCATAAGTTAACAACCGGAAAATGTGACCGTATTATCGAACTCCATGAACTTGGTTTGTCGCTACGCACAATAGCCACTCGTGTTGGGCACAACGTGTGTACCACCCAACGTTGTGTCACATGATGGATTCAGGAAGGTGTACATGCATATCGAAGAGGAAGTGGTGCTCACAGGTGCACGTCAGAACGTACAGACGGGCGTATTCGGCGATCAATTGTTGGAAACCCTTTCTCCTCGTCACATAACATCCGAAGCCGGTAGATCTGTGTCCACCCAAACTATTTGTAACAGACTGTTTGAAGTACACTTGCGTTCACGGGTACCAGCCACAGTGATTGCTGAACACAAAACTGGACGCTTAGTGGGGTGCCAGCGTCATAGTACGTGGACCATCGAATGGCATCGGGGTTTTTCACGGATGAATCTCGTTTCTGTCTGTTGAGGAAAGACGGCTGTTCATGAGTATGGTAAGAAAGATACGAAACAGCTCATTTCCCTGAGCGTCACACCTGTCCTGCACTGGGCATTATGGTTTGGGGTGGCATAATATTTGATCACAAGACGTCCTTGGTACACATTAACGGCATCTTGACAGCGGACCGCTACGTCACGCAAGTTGTGGAGCTTGTTGTTCTTTCCTGGTTGCAGGGCTTACTGAACACACTATTCCAGTAAGACGGTGCCAAGCCGTATGTCGCACGGCGTACTCTTAACAGCCTGATCGGGTTTGATATACTACCCCGGCCGGCAGCCTCTCCAGATCTAAATCCCATCGAACACCTGTGGGATGTCCTTGAACGTGACATTAACCGAGGACCACGGCCGCAAACCCTGGATGATCTGCGTATAGAAATGGATATGGCTGAGAAAGCCTATCTCAGGGAACCATCAATGAACTCATTGATAGCATGCCTCGCCGGACTGCGGCCTGTACCGCTGCCCGAGGTGGGCACATTAGAGACATAATAAACTGGTTTAAAAGGATTATATGTGTCTATTGTTTTAATAATTTGCATATCCACCTCACAACTCTCGATCCTGCATTTTGCATGACGCTACGAGTATTCTTTTTTGGTGTTGCAATTTCACTTTTGAGGAGCGTATTGCAAATGTCACTATGCTTTATTTTTGGGTGTGACTAATTGTAGATTAAATGCTGATATCTTTACTTAGGTGAGAACAGAAAGACTTCGTTTAGAAATTTTTTATGTTAATTATAAATTTCATATGATTAATTTTATTATTTTCTTTACGTTTCTAACTGAGCCCACGAAATTTGAAGTAAGTTAATAAATGTTTGGTATAAAATGTACATAAATTTTGTTAAAACTATTTTCGAAATTAATATAATCAGTTTTATTATTGCTTCCACTATCTTCACTATATCCAGGGCTTAATTTCTAAAATTAGAAGTGTTGGAGCTCTATGGAAGACGGTCAGAAAAGAAGAACAAAAATAAATAAGAAAAATGTCTAGTAAAATAATTAATAATTAAACATTTAAATAAGTAATCATAAAAAATCAAATAATTAACGATTAGAATAATTCAACAATTAATATTAATATTAGAATTTAATAAAATGTAAAGAGATAAATTAAAATATGATAAGTTATTAAATAAATGGAAAATAAATATCAAAATTAAGTACTAGACTTCGACTTATTTGGGGGTTTCGGAAGGAAGTACAGTTTCACACAAAAAATAAGAATAGCTCAACCGGTCCCCAGTTTAATCTCTGAATATAATGTATTACTTCAAGAGATTATAGAAATGAGACTATCCTTTTTCCAGTGCACCAATAAAATACGTTAAAATGGTTAAAGCATCACTAATGAAAATATACAGAGTGCTATTAACAGTAAGAGAATATGTAGAAAATTTTGATAGATGACCTGTAAGTATGAAAAAAAATCGAGTTTTTTGACCACGATCTCCTCTCAACATAATTCTAGCTGTCGAGCAGAATATGACAGGGGGAACAAATTTTTACCAAATCCGAGGGTAAGCTGAAAAAAAGTAACAAGTGACAATTTTCGTCCCTCACCCAACTATGTTACGCCGTTCCAAAAAGTCTGCAGGTGCTCTTTTCTGACGTAAAACACTAACGTTAGTAAGAAAACGTGACTCTTTGTCAGAAATGTATTGTACTTCCTGGAAAATAAGCCTCTGACATGTGGGTGGGAGTTTCTCTTTCCTTATAAGTCTCGGCCTCCATCCAAGGGTATGCTTCCCAAGGAAAAATAAGCATGCAGTCATTAAAATCATTTTTAATATGATTATATTATTAAAAATAAAATTTTCGAGATCAGATTTCTGCTGAAATTGTTGTTCAGTTACATTGAGAAAGTGCCAGAACCTTCTTATTTAGGGCTCCGGTGCGTTCCTGCTAGACTTATGGTTTATCTCAAAAACTTAGCAGCACCGAAGCCGGGCTCCAGTGAGTTCAAGTGCAAATTAAGCTCTGGTGATTTCGCATGGATAATCTCTAAAATAAAGCAGTAAAGATTTCATGACAGGAGACCCTATTTTCATAAAACCTACAGAGAAGAAATTAATTCACCAGTGTTACTAGCTGGGATTTATTCACTTAATATTTGTTAAATATTCGCTTTCTAACTGGAATTCTGCCTAATCACCGACATCTCTTATATTCTTCCTTTCCTAAATTATTCGCAACTTTTTTAAAAATATTTCATGCAGGACTACTTTTCACAAACTTTTTCTTGTTGTTTTTGAACGTAATAGGGATTTTATGCAAATAAATTCATAATCGTAGTAGCTTACGGAGTAAAAATGAATCATGTTTCATAAATACAATTTTCCACTCCATTTATCTAGCTCTATTAACACGAAAATTTTCTGTTAGTAAAACACTGCAAGTTGGAAAGAGAATAATTAAGAATGTCTTATCTAACATGAACAAAGAAATATTTTGGACTAGATAGCTAACCTAAAAATTAATAAAGCAGATTTAAACAATGTAACTTAGCTATAGGTTCAACGGCATGAACGTTCTCTTAGTTTATTGGCCATATATGGCTGATGTAATTCAGTCGTAAATGCATCTGAAAAGTAAGCAAATTCTCTAGCCTCAGAATGATTCTCGTATTGGTTCAAATATACAACGGCCTCACGTAGTAAAACATTCATGCATTTTCAAAGGTATTTTGGAAGGAATGGGGAAGAAAATGCTTTCAGATAAGATTGTCTATTATGGATATCTGTGTTGCACATCGTTTCAACTGGTTTAATTTACTGTTAACAACAGTTAATTTTTTTTTGTTTTCTTTCTATACTTCCGTCTATATACCGTTCTTTGAATACAGCTCAAGCTAACGGGGATTTTTCGTTTATAGTGGGTGGGTAGAAAAACACATCAGTTTTCTTATGACGGTACTCATTTTTGGTGCATTTTTTTCAACATAAAATAAAAACAATAAACACGAATCTAATATACCAGAGATGTTCTACAAGAAAGAAATTTAAAAGCTCAAAACAGGGTCTTTCGTGTAAAACTGTGTAAATATACTGCATTTTGACATAAATTTTAACAGAAAATTTTAAAGTACTATTTATAGTATATCTAGAAAACCCGGCGGTCGTATGAAATGACCGCTGTTCTAGATATTATAAATTGTAATTAAAGTGATTTGTGCAAAGGTGTCTGCTAATTCAAACTGAATTATCCAGGGCAGGCAGCGTGGACGCCCCTTTGCTTACTGCCCACGGGGTTTCCCCTTCTACTTGCTTAATTGTTTAAAGTAGAGTGCAATGAAGTAAACCACAGGCGGTACATTTCTTTCTTTGCTCAGTGATTTCTTTTTGTCTAGAAAGCCGTTTTTGTGCAGCTTTAGCTACTTTTCTCTCCTCTCCAGTGCTGTATTTTCTAGGAGGCATTCTTAAAAGAAATTAAGTTAAGACGTAGTTTCTATGTAAAACAGATGATTGTCAATGCAAACAAATGTTCACCTTTCCCCTGACACGCTCAATTTGCGTTCAACCTTAATTTTTTTTAAAAAACAGATGATTGCTAATGCAAACAAATGTTTACTTTCCCCTGATACTCTCAATTTGCGTTCAGTTGTAAACCATTTCAAAAACAGATGATTGCTAATGCAAACAAATGTTCACGTTTCCCCTGGCACGCTCAATTTGCGTTCAGCTGCGAATTCTGTTTAAAATACAATGTCGGAATAAAATCGGGCAAAATTTTAAACTCTTTACTCGAAAGGATATTTAGCATAAAGGTTTGAGTAAACCTACCTGATGGGATGTACTACGCACAACTCGTTAGATGGTTTCGTCTCCTTTAATTTCTCAACGTTTGCAAGTTTCTAGGTAATTCATATGTAAATATTGTTAAATGCATAATAAGCAACAATTGTATAAATAAAAAATATTTAAATGTTCTTAAATACCATGAAAATTTAATTAAAACAATGTTAACTCCATGTATGGTATCCGTGTAAATGGACTATTTGAATGCCGTGGCAACCTCACCCCATTCGCTAGTACAGTTACGCAAGCAACCAATAAACTATCGACGACAAACAGACACTTAAGCCACATATAATAAAGATAATCAATTCTTTTGGCAATATGTATTTTTGAGCTGTTGTCTCTTAATTTAACAAAGATTATAGAAAAGCACAACTCTTTTCCTGAGGGGGGTTTCTTGTTTGTCTGTGGGGGAGCAGCCTACACACTAAAGTAAAATTTCAACAGATGATCGATTATTATTGATATAATTCATAATCTTCATTGACAGACTTTATAAGTATATATATATATATATATATACTTTAAATACTTTATATATATAGCTTCAAATTTAGTTTAATATGCAGTTCTACTTAATGAGTTAATGACTACTCATAAAGGATTATACATTAATCTAAGTGCCTTAGAATTTAATTGGATTGTTGACAATTAGCTTTGGATTCAAGGCAAGTCATAATTCATGAAGCCCCTCAGTGGCCCACTATTGTGAATACGGGTGTGGCAATCCGGAGGTACCCTAGCCCTTCAGGGGATCATCTTTTTGATCAGACGGGTGTCACGATCCTCGAGCCCCAGTCATCTATCCTCTTTTCTGTCTCCTCTTCTCTGAGCTCAAGCTTTTTCCTTCCATTTCTCACCTGTGGTTTTCCTCTTCGGAGGTTGGGGCTCATTATAAGAAGCTGGAACAGACTCTGTCTCTAGATTTCAAGTGGTCAGTAAACTGCCCACGTGTTTGCCGTCCGTGGAGACCCGCGTCGCTGGAAAGGAGAGTCTTGGTAGTTGAGGGGCGAGGTACTGTTCCCAACACACTGCTTTGGCCTCTGCTTAAGCTAAACGGGAGGCACCTTGTTGTCCTCACGGGTGTCAATCCTCTGGTCACTAGTCCTTGTGTCAGTGGCTTGGGGATAAGCTCTCGGGAGTACCTGCTTTCGGGAAAGCCGACTGTGGGGCTTCAGTTTGCATATGAGTCTAGCTAACCCTAACCCAAGATTCCGTGTTGCCTTATTGGGCTCCGTGGTGGACCGGGCCGTCGGGCCCGAATCTTATTTGTTTCAAATATGGCATCCTCATTTAAAACTTGTATACAAGAGAACAAAACAAACACTACCAAAAAATAAGCACTTGTGCAAATACCAATGAAAATGACAGAAAATCTTATCCTCGTTTTGTGGTAATCAATAGTACAACAGGCGAAATTCGGAAGATGTCACCATTTTTAATACGGAACTAATAAAATCATGAGCCAGTGACAGTAAAAATATCAAACGTATTTGCTCGGGTGATCTACTAATTGAAACCATATCTTCTAGCCAGTCTGAAACCCTTCTCGCTTTAGACAAAATAGGACATGTCAGTGTAAGCGTCTCACCTCATAAAACCTTAAACAACTGCCATGGAGTAATCTCCGAATTCGATCTTCTCTACGTTTCAGAAGAAGGATTCGTGACTGCATTCGCCGATCAAAATGTCTGTGCTCCTAGGCGAATCAAGGTGCGCAGAGAGGGTCAATTGATAAATACCAAAAACGTTATCCGGACCTTCAAAACGCCTGATTTGCGAAAACGTGTAAAGGCTGCGTATCTACATTGCCCTGTAAGACCGTACATCCCGAATCCCATGCGATGTTTTCAGTGCCAGCGCTTTGGCCACTCAAAAATGTCCTGTAGAGGTAAACCCACCTGTGCTCGCTGCTCCGCGGAGGGCCATGACAGTGATAATTAAAATGTTGTGCCACTGTGTGTGAATTAGAAGGGGGATCACACAGCATTTTCTCCTTCATGTCCTAAATGGAAAGCCAAGAAGGAAGTGCAGTCTCTGAAAGTGACCGAAAACATAACATATGCAGAAGCTAGGAGAATTAATTATAAGTAGTATACAGCCACGTTTGAACGTTTCATATGCTGATGCTGTAAAACAATTCAAAACAATAGGAGTCCAAACTAGTTTAAACAATTCATGTAAAAAGACAAGTAATGAAGCAGAAAATGTCTTTAAAATAACAATAATAGAATATAATGCAGGAAAGAACAATTTTACAAAAACTAGTGCTATTCGAAACAAAACAACAGAAATAATAAATACGAAGAACAAATCAGTGGAAAAAAATTCCACATCAAGTCATCCAAATGCAGTGAAACAATCCGAAACATCTATTATCAAGCATAGGAGTTGAAGTCACAGTTCACTCGAAAGTATGAGCTCTGACTTGAATGATATGGAAGTTGAAGACGGACTCGAATTTCCGAAAACTCTCCTTCCTCGTCTGATAAAGAAGCAGCTTCGGCGAAATAAACATTCATAATGGCCATTCTTATCTCATGGAACTGTAGTGGTTTCCACCAGAGTCTCTTGAATGTCAGTAACATGATCCATGAGCATCAGCCAGTTTGCTTCGCTTTGCAGGAAACACATCTCAAAGTCACAAAGCCAAACTTAGGAGATTTTCATTTACGAGAAAGGACACTGTTCTTAGTGAACGCTTCTGTGGGGATGTACGCCTTCTCACCTGACATGACTATCCGTCAACTGTCCTTCCGTTTGCAACATCAATTCAAAACACAGCTGTGCAGGCTAATATTAAGAGATTAGTTTCTGTTGTTTCCATACATTTGCCTCCAAATGAAGCTATCGATCAGAGAGAAATGGATGAGTTGAAAGAGTAGCTGCCGGAGCCGTTTATTATCATTGGGGGTTTTAACGGGCATAGTCAGTTTTGGGGAAGTAGAGATACAAATCCTCACGCTCTTGATCTTGCCATCTGTTGACCATCTCTCTTGCCCTTCTGTACATTTAGTGTTGGAGATGATAGTCACAACAGTGGTAATTTCCTGATATTTGTTACTTTTACAAGGGAAGGAATGAGTTTCGTCATAAAGCCCTCACGCTTTATATTTGACAGGGCAGATTGGGAGCTTTTCTCTTCTTTTGCAAAGCTCACAGAAGTTGTGAACTATGTGCCAGTGGAGGATGCAGTGAAAGCCATTACTGACATTATAATCCAAATGGCTACAGCCTCTATACCTCTAAGCTCAGCAAAGCCTCCAAAATACTCGAAACCATGGTGGAACCACGAATGTCAGAAAACCCTGAGAGAGCAGAGAAAAGCCAGGGAACGTTTTTGAAGATACCCTACTCTACCAAATCTTATTGCTTTTAAAAAAGCCAAAGCAAACGGACGGAAAATACCATGGTAGAGTAAGAGGGATTTATGGATATGTTATGTATATGGGATAACAGCTTCAACCTCCAGTAAACGAGTATGGGAAAG
>KK113567.1:409295-480023 GCA_000611955.2 Stegodyphus mimosarum | reverse complement strand
AAGAGTTAGAAAAGCATGTTGAATATACCGAGATCACTAACTTTCCATCCTGGAAAAAGATGGCTAAGTGATCAGCACAGCAGAAGAAATTGCAAACACTCTTGGTGAAACATTTGCAGCCATCTCTAATGACCATAGTTATCCCCCAACATTTCTATCTGCAAAGCGACATGTTGAAAATATTCCCATTAAGTTCAGCTCTGCCAACTCGGAGCCTTACAATTTTGAATTTTCCTTGTTTGAGTTAAAGAGAGCTTTATTACAAACACGTAGGTTTTGCGCCGATCCAGATGGCATCAGATAGGAAATGCTGAAGCATCTTTCCTGTAAGTCATTGAATGCCCTTCTCACTTTGTATAATCGGGTGAGGAAGGTGCATAATTTTTCCAATGTATGAAAGAAAACTTACAGACCCATCGCCTTTACGAGTTGCGTTTGCAAGCGTTTCGAAAAAAGTGGTGAACTGCCGCTTGGTCTATTATTTAGAAAAGAACAATGTAATTTCTCCCTATCAATGTGGTTTCCGTAAAGGCAGAATGACTATTGATAATATGCTTCTTTTGAAAACCTCGATTCGCAAAGCCTTTGGCAAAAGAAGCCATCTAGTCTCTGTGATTTTCGACATAGAAAAGGCATATGACAAGGCATGGAGACATGGGATTTTGCTTGATCTTTATATATACGCCGCAACTTGCCAATAATTTTGCAAAAGTGTTTGAAGGCTAGGACTTTTCAAGTTATGATTGGCTCGGTTATATCAGATGTATTCTTTCAAGAAGAGGGTGTACCTCAAGCCTGTATACTGAGCGTTACCTTGTTCAGCTTAAAAATTAAGTCTGTTCTAAAACGTGGTCAAAGCTTTTGACCGCGTCTGGCATAACGGACTTCTTTTTAAATTTCACAGAAGCTTCTCCACCACCATGCAGGTTGTGCGGATTGTCAAATTCATCAGTTCAGCTATACACAAACACCAAACTACTGCTTTTCTTACGATTGACATGGCCAAGCTTTTGACCGCGTCTGGCATAACGGACTTCGTTTTACACTCACCATTCTCGATGTCACCCGAGAGATGGTATTAATTATCCAGTCATTTATTAGTAATAGAACCTTTACCATTACACAGGGCTTACACTATTCCACACCCAAAAAGAAAGCTGCGGGCATCCCGCAAGGCTCTATTTTAGGGCCTTCGTTTTACTTAATCTATGCCATGGACGTCCCGATATTTGATAATAACAGTAATTGTTTCACGGTATCCTATGCGGACAATACGTCCATTATCACTTCCTCAGTCAACCCTAACCATGCTTTTATCTGCATCCAGGGCAAGATGCATGAGATTGAACATAAATGCCTAAAATGGAGGACTAGCATTAATGCATCTAAATCCAAGCTTTAACTCACTGTCCGCCATCGAAAGAAAACTGTGGATGGTGACTTAAGATTATTCAACGTAAAGGTGCCTAAAGTCACAAAGGCTACTTACTTATGCGTAAAATTCAACTCAACCCTCACCTGGAGTTCTCATGTTACTACAACTATTGGCAGAGCGATGGGTGCTTCCAGGAAACTGAATAACATCCTTATTTCAGCACCAATGTTAGACCTTGCTAGAAAAAGGCGGATTTGCACCTACATTCTTCGCCCAACATTAACTTATGCATCCCCGGCCTGGTGCACGGCTTCAGAATCTGACTATTAAAAGCTTCAAACGTTTCAAAATAATTTTCTAAAAAAAATAACAGGAGCTCCATGGTTCATGCGCATTGCAGACCTTCATAAGGATCTTAAAATCGAAGACATCAAAACTTACGTTGGAAGGATAAATAATGATTTATACACCAAAGATATAGTTAATTACGAGGATAATTTCAGATATGAAATCCTAGAAGAGGACGTTAATCTCCAGCCGTATGCTACGCACCTTTTTACTTACGATATTTAACGTATTTTTTGTCTAAATTTTCGCATTTTCATTTCATATTATCCCTTCCTGACCCACGCTTTTTTCCCCAACTGCATTCACGACAGTCAGCGCTTGGAAAGGTGTCCACCACTTGACTACCGTCAGCCACTTATTTAACTTCTCCTTGATTCCTGACGCTTTGCTCATTTACATATTACGCAGTGTTTCTCTTTCACTATCTTTCACAGGCCAGCGCCTGCCAATTTTTTATTCTTTTGCATTGACCCATAAGAGGTACTATTTTTGGTTTTACATGCGTTGTTTCTCTTAACCAGGGTATTTGAGGTGACATTTAGAGTGCGATAATATTTGCTCTGACACCAAGTATCAAAGTTGCAAAGAAAGAAATGATTCTTGCTCTTACTTTTGCGAGTGATGGGAAAGGCTGTTGATCTAAGCGAATTTGATAGAGGGCGGATTCTAATGGCTCAAAGTATTGCCGAAACTGCACGACTGGTAAGTGGAAAGTTACATGGAACGACAGCTTACAGCCCGAACACCACCATGTCAGAATATATCGACCCTGAATGACCATTGCTTAGGAATTTGGTACAACCTGCGTCCAGTCATTTACGAAGAACTTATGACGTCCATTCCAAGACGGGTTGCAGCAGTTTTGCAGAACAAAGGTCGTGCAACACATTATTGAGTAAGTGATCATGATGTTTTGATTCTTCAGTATATTTCTGAAAGTTGATGTGTAAGTAACTATTAGAATGACATTCCATTTTACTGCTCATACTGAGGGGCTTCATCAGCTTTGAAATCGTATTAGATATGCTATTTATCATATAATAATTTGTATTCCTAACAAGCAATCTGGAATTTTGCTTTCCGTAATACTTCGGATTCAGTGAGTTTTCTTTTCTTCCAAAATTTCATAAAAAATTATCAAAGCATATAAACTGATAAGTAAATGAAACAGCATCTTACAGTAACAACGAACAGTTCTGCAGTTACTTCTTATTCTAATCATTTCGTCCTCTGCGGTTAACTCTTTTACATAAAGTATCAAAAGCAATTCATAGCTATCAAAAGAAACTAGAGACCAGTCTTTGAAACAAAACTGGCTTTTTCAAAAAATCGGTTTATGATCTAAAGAAGTTTTTCGTAGTCCTACTATTGAAGTAAAATTGCTAAAACATTTTTTAAGAATAACACGTAAAATTTTATAAATTTTTTGACCGAAGTTACATTCTCACAAATGCAAAAGTAAAAGAATATTAGAATGAAATATAATACTATAAATAAAAGCTGTCACAGAAAATAAAGTAAACTAGAACAAACAGTCATTTCAATTAGTTGCAGAGAAGAGAAGCGTATTATATGCAAATAAAATTATCGGCAGTTATTTCGCTTTTGTAGTACATTGAAACATGAAGTATTAAGAAATATGTATAGAATTCAAATATCCCGCCATATTTAAAACAAGTAAATTTTGGAAGGTAAACCCAAAATATTTCGCTTTATATGAAGTTTTATTACGGTTTCTAGCATGCAACATTAGCCAACTTTTCTCAGATTAAAACAATAAAAAATGGAAACTTTTAGATTTTATATTACGCTCAAGCAGACGTTTTGTTTTCGTTTACAGACACATACACGTTTCGTGAGCATTTTAGCTAACACCACATTGGGTTAAAAATGTTTAAAACTAACATATCTTTGGAATTTTCGATAGACAGTCTCGCGTGCTGGGGATAAAATTTTTGTTCCCTAAAGTGTTGCGACTGCTAACTTTGAAATTGCTGTGTTTTATAATTAAAAATTCGTTAAAGGTTTGTCAAAAATGAAATAGCCAATAAAACAATTCTGAAATTTCAAATTCGGGTTTCCAGGTGCCCATATTAGGGTGGAAGACTACGTTACTCAAAGTCTGATGGCTCTGGTTTCAGCTGTTTTTTAACAATGCGAGAAACATACACGCATTCGTGTAGATTCTTCATTATTTGGTTACTTAAAATATAATACAGGGCGATATTTGGTGGCAACAATTTGAAAAGTGATTCGACTCAAAATGCTGTTTGGAGACTAATAGCCCTTCTGAGCTAACTTCCATTTGGGTTAAAAAGGTAGAGAACTCTATCATTTTCTCTCCCAAGGCTGACATTTTATAAAATTTATTGCCTGTTATTATATCAATGGACTTCTCATTCTAGTAATGACAGTAAAAGACGGAGTTAAAGCATTACGACTGTTGTGCTTCTCACCAGCTTATATCCAAACATAGAATGGTTACACACGAATCGACAGTCTTAGCCATCTTACTAATGCACATACCAACATTTATTTATTTTTTAATTAATATCATAAAGATTATTCAATATTTAATGACTTTTAATTTTCAAAAACCAGTACAAATTTCCTTCTGTTAATTTAACTATTTATTGCTAATATAAAATTAAGCCAGTTTAATAAATTATATTTTAAAATATAAGTATATTGGTATTAAAGTATGTGGCAGCAAGTTATTTTTTGTAGGTGGGTGAGTAGAACATTCTAATTTATAAAAGCAGTTTCCATTAGAAAAATCTGACAAACGCTGGTAACAAAACTTTAAATGATTAAATTTTTATTTAGCATATTAAAAAATGCCTGATTTGTTATGCATTTTGTAACATATTATAGTGCACTATAATTTGTAGCCGGATGCTCCAAAAAGTCATGCAAATTAATATTGCAGTTCATCTTTTAATCCTTCCTAAAAGTTCAGCTTGACCATTTTTTGCCTGCCAGTTAGCACAGTTATACCAGACAGACGTACAAAGATACTAAACTAGAAAGCACTAATACAATAATACACCTAAACCTAAATTTCTAATTTATATGTTGCTAACATCCGTAATATTTTACTTAATTATAAGCGACACAGAAACAAGATATAAACTGAATGTTTATAAGTACTAAATTTCCACCATGCAGTCCACCACACAGCCACAGACCGATTAACTGTGAGTGAATTACCGGGCCTTATCTAAAAGAAAAATTGTGTTTCTTTATTACGGAAAGATTAAGAATTCTTTTTTTTCCTCCCAGATGATACGAAAAAAAGCAACATTTATCCGGGAAATACAAAGGGAAAAGAAAAGACATGGAAGAACGGTAGTGACAGCAGGTGTTGTGACAGTATTTAGGAATTCAGTTTATCCGCGACAATATACAGTTTAATTGTACACTGCGGGGGGAGGGAAAGACAGTTCTATCTCTCCCGTTCTTGCCCCATTGCCGAAATTAACTTGCATTTCTTATGTCTCGAAAGCGCGTTTTAGAATATGTATTTGATTTACATATAGCATTGTTATTATATATATATATATATATATATTGACACAAAATCGGGCTGAAATGACATGCCAATTTTTTTTTCCATATTTCGATTTCACGACTCAAATTATGTTAAACGACCAACTTTTATAAAAATCGCAAGAGTAGATTTTAAAAATTTGCTCTCAGAAGTTTAGCTCCTCCGTGTGAATTGAATTTTGGTATATTTTTTTATTAAACCTATTTGTTTGTTCCTTCCAGATTTCGAAATTTAGATTCCGTCCAAATAAAATTCGCCTATTTTTTATGATTTATTTTTTAAATCTGTATTTTTGGATAATTTTTATAACTTTTTTTGGGAAAAATTTCAAATTATAACCTATAAAAATTTCTAACATCATCTTGAAGTAGATGTATTTTTAGGCAAATTTGCAAAAAATTAGTTTTTTATTCAACATTTTTTAACATATACGTGAATTTACGTACTGGCGCATTTTGAAATTTGGCATATATATGATAAGCGATATATAACGCCAAATATGGTTTACGCACTCTGTTAAAATTATTTGAAAATATAAACGATGACTTTTTTTCCCTCTCGTCTACAATGAAAAAAGAGAGGGTATTTGTTTTTCCAATAGCAGGCACTTGAATGGCGTTAGGAGTGGCCTATGTCGGCATCGGCCACTCCTAAGGCCAGATGCGGTGGTCTCTTTATTATAGAGGCACCTAATAGATGGCCACCTGTGCCTCCTATGAAGGAACGGACAATTTTTACATCCATGCCTTCTCCGGTATTCGAACCCGGGCCCTTCGGTATCTCAATCAGTCACCCATAACCACTATACTGTGTGGGCGGCAGGAAAGGAAAACAGACTGCTATAAATTAAGAAGTTCGCCGAGTGAATTATTCTTGGCACAACCTAAAAAAATACGTCAAGATAAATTTTTGAATTCCTCCGTAAATTTTGCACCAAGTTTTACAAAATTTAATATTTAGACATAATTTGAATCGTAAAATCAAAATATGGAAAAACGGTCATGCTATTTCAGCAAAAAGTCCGATTTTTGTCAAAATACATGTGTTAGGACAACGCTATATATAAAGCTAATATGTATCCTAATTCGCGCTTTCGAGACATGAAAAACGCAGTTTGAATCTCGTTAATCAACCTAGTAGAACGGGAGATATAGAACTGCCCCCCCTTTTTTGGGGGGTATTGAAAAAAATCTGGCATGTGTAAGAAATTTTAAAATATCCTTTAAAAATAAGGTACTAACTTGTAAAATAAATTAGGTGTGAATTAAGTGCGCAGCCTTTTTCATTGACTTTTACCGATATAGTAAATATAAACATTTTTTTTTTTTGTGCATACTGTTTTAAATTACATAACCAAATAAACTTATTCTACAAATTAAAATTTCTTGAAAATATAATTGTAAATAATTAGTAATAGTTTTCTGTTGATTATGATATGAGTTATTTCTACTTCTTGTTATATTTTAACCGCAGCCGTCGTCGGAAAATCTTCCGAACTAATAAATTAATTCTTTTATTCAAAAACTAAGACAGCAAGAAATAAAAGGTGTGTTGATATCTCAGACTATCTTACGAATTTCTTTATATGCTGGATAATTTTATTTACTGAGTTCTATATTATTGTTGGTGCGTTCGGGTTCGTAATAGATTGAATGCAACAGTCCGATAAAAAGTTAATAAAATTTATTTTTAGCAAAAGAAATATATCAAAACGCAGGAATTTTCCTCGGAGATATTCGTACAAGTACACAGTATCACGCAATATAATCAATAATTATTCTCCAAACTACTGAAAACGTTAGAATGCAACGCAATGCAAAGAGAAAGCTAATGCGATCTCCCCGCGAATTCGCTACAATCAACAAAAACAGCTAACTAAACAACTGAGCTGAGATGTTTCGCTCCGGCTTTTGAATCGCTCGCGAGAGAATTCTTGTAATTTCTTTGCTTCTCGAGATTTCTGGAAAGCAAAGGAGTAGAATTACGGTTGCAACTAATACAGTAGTCAGTTACTCACTGTAAAACTCAATTTATCCAATGTAAACATAAATTACGAGATATATATTTCTTAAATGCTAAATGCGCAAGCTCCTGTATTTTTAATTTTACGGCGTAGGTTTCTCTTAAAATATGTCTCGTGCTGCATTGCACGGTAAAATAAAACAATTTTAATTATAATTCTACTAAAAATACGTAATTAAATACAAAATTCGTAGCATTATCTTTCAAACGAAGTCTCTATTTGCAAATGCTACGCAATTTGGTTTGTTTGTTATTGTTTGTTAAAATATACATATCTACAGTCTCTTCACTAGAATATAAGGTAGGATACGAATAAAAAATTAAAATTAAAAAATATATATATATTAGTGCAACGTTCCTATCAAGAATGTTCGTACAATTAATCATTTTGCTTACGTACAGGATGGAGCTTCTTCCAAAACACAAATGAGTTGACCACACAGGAGCGATAATTCGGTACTTCGGTATTATGATTAATGTTACTTATTTTTAATTATGCACGGCGCTCGCGAAAAAAGGTCAGTATCTTAAATAATCTGTTACTTATTTTTGTGTTACTTAAGAATATTCATATGTCAATTAATTGCCCACTTCACGAATAGTACAGAATTACAGTATTTAAGCAGGATTTTTCAAAAGCATTTGGAATGGTTTCGGAATAAAACGAAAAAATAATTTGCGATACAATGGTTCTTTTTTTTCTTTTTAACCCAAACGATCGTCAGCACAGAAGGGCTATTAATTTCGTTTTGACGTTTTGCGTCAATTCACTTTAAATGTAGGTATCACTTTTCAATGGCAACATTGTACCAAAAAAAAAAAAAAGGAAAATTTATCTCTAGCTCGTGAAACTGTGTGCCAGAAATTCTAAAGATATGCTCATTTTAAAATGCTCAGATATTACTTTGCGATATTGCTCTTGAACTGAATTTTCTGCTTTAGAGTGAAAGGTAACACACAAAAAGTTAAAAAACGCCTATTTGGGCGTAATGTAAAATCTGACAGCTTTTAGATTTTTATTTTTATTTTTTTAGCCCAAAGGACGTTAGCCCAAAAGGGCTATTAATTTCGTTTCAGCATTTTTGCGTCGATTCGCTTTCTGAGTTCATTCACTTTTCAAATTGTTGCCACCACATATTCTCACCGTATATTATATTTAAAGGAAGGATTTGTATAAATGTATGTATGTTTCTCGCACTGTGATAAAACAACGGCACCTAGAGCTATCAAATTTTGAAAAACGTAATCCTCCCCCGAATATGGGCATCTGAAAGCCCTAATTTGGAATTTGTTTTATTACCTCTTTCATATTTTGTCAGACATTAAAGAGTTTTTGATTAACAAACTCAATGATTTCAAAGCGAGCAATGGCAACACCGTACGAAAAAAAAATATCATCAGCTGCGAGACTGCGTATCGGAAATTCTAAAGATATGCTCATTTAAAATTATTTTGCGATATTATTGCTGAATTGAATTTTATGGATTAAGTGCGAAGACATGATATTTAATAAATAATGGTAACATACAAAACGTTAAAAAAACGCATCTTTGGGAGTAAGGTGAAATCTAAAAGCTTTCAGATTGAAATAACAATAATAATAATTTTTTTCGCTCAAATAAGCAAAAGTAAATATTGTTTCTTTCAGAAGCAGATATATGAAACAGAAGAAAAAGCAGATCTGCATGACAGTCAAGCGACTTATCGCTATGTCTTGAACTAAGAAGGTTTAAAATAAATATTTTTATTAGCTCTTCCGTCTCACATTTGCGCACTCTGTATAATAACAGAAATAGTGAATAACAGAACTCCTAAAAAATATCTACTATTTTTAAATTGATTGTCTTTAATTTTTTTTTTTACTTATCTCTTTTAAACTCTTTAAACACTGTTAAATTTTTTAATGCTAAAAGGCTTCCGATACAAAGAATTCCCTTATTTATAGCGAATAATTTACCTATGGCAATTTCAGACAAATAGCGTAAAAGCACGAATAGGAAAAGATATTCTTTAGTCCAAAGGGGCGTGTATACCAGAGGGGCTATTAGCCTCGAAACCGAATTTCTGTTCATTATAAACGACCGCTTTACTTTTCAACTGCTGCCACCGAATATTATCACCCAGTATTTTATTTAAAGAAATTAAATAATGAAGAATCTGCATGATAGCATATATGTTTCGGCCTAGCGAAAAAATAACGGTTCCGTGAACCAACAAATTTCGAATAACGTGTGGTCTTCCACCAAAATATGGGCACCTGGAACCCCGAATTTGGGGTTTCGAATTTGTTTATTGTCCACTTCATATTTTGTAAAACTTTAACAAATTTTTGATTAAGACTCAACGACTGGAAAGCGAAAATTTTAACTCCAGCGCCCGACGCTGTCTATCGGAAATTCTAAAGATATGATGTTTTTAAATATTTTGTGATTTTGCTGTTAAATCGAATTTCACATGGCGTAAAATCCAAGAACGTGATTTTTAACAAATTCAGCAAACACACACAGGTTAATAATAAAAAGGCAGAATTTTGTAAAGTTATTTTAGTAAGAAAACTAAACATTGATTGAGAAAAAAAACTGAAAAAAAATAAATGTATGCCAGCATTTAACGTTGCATCTGGAATTCTAAACGTATACTGCTATGCTGCTATTACATTTTTTGTAATTTTTCTGTTGAATTGCATATGGAGTAAATGCGAAGATAATGACGCTTAGTAATAAAGCTAAAAAGACAAAAAAAATATGGGTTAATAAGATTGAATGTATCAGAAGACTGGTAGACTGCGAGTTCAGCGACAGCATAAATAACCTTAACAATCCCCTCTAGGCGACCGTTAAAATTTTATTTTGTTTAATTTTATTTATCTTAAAGGAAGTGAATAAACGTTCAAATCATCTTCAAGTGCCTCAGATCCTGAGTCACAAATAAATTACCAGAATTTGGGATAACTAACTGTAGACAAATCACATCAAGCATGAGCTCTTTATTTCATAATACTCGCGCATTGGCAAAACAAAACGTATACACGACAAAGGTATTGTCTGAAGAATAAATACGAAATCCTTCCCCTACACCAGAAGAATAATGAAATAAACCTAATGGCCCATCACCGACGTAACACTACATTTTTTGTCCCTCTTGTAGATCTACAGTCCTTTCTTCTAGTTTATTACTTTGGGCCATGTTTTTGTTTCCTTGGTACAGTGTGTATATCTGTATGTATTGGAAGAAATCCAAAAGTTTGTCTGAGAGCCTACTCACTATAATGGGGAATTTTTTCCCCTACCAGGGGTGGGTGCCATCGATCGAAGGGATTGAGAGAGATTTCAATGAGATTGAAGGACGCTCTGGAGGATCCACGGCTTGTGGTGTTCTTTCATATCACGTATGACCTGTATTAGTTATAATTACAGTCAGATTAAGGAATTGGAGAGTAAATAAAATAAGATCGAAGATGTATGTTACCCAGTTGCCATCTTTTATTTTTATCGCATAACACTAATCATATTATTATCAGGTCAAATTTCACAAATTAGAAATTTCTACGTTATATTAATATTAACGTGATTTCGGTAAGAACCACGTGTTTCTTTAAGAAACATAAGAGCAGTAATAAATTCGGATATAATTTAAAAGTTATTATACCAAAAATAAAATCTGATATGTACACCAAATGGCTTCCTTGTACGGAATATTAAATTATACGCATTTTTTCCTGACACTGTGTCGCTAAGCGCTCATTCATTTTATAACTCAGAATACACAAAAAATTATATCATCCGAAGAATTATCTAATCGTTGCCACACGTTCTATTCAAATACTTCAATAAATCTAAAACGATGTACGAAAGAAATTAAACAAACAACAACAACAAAAAATTTCCCAAGTTTCTCACAGACGCTTCGCTATTTCTCATTTAATTAATTCAGTTCTCACTTCGCGACAAGGCAAAAATACATAAAAAACTCAAAATTATATGTATTGAAAATTACGAAGTAAATCTTAAACACTTATTTCCTTCAATAAATTCCA
The DNA here is from genome assembly GCA_000611955.2 of Stegodyphus mimosarum. Taxonomy (NCBI): domain Eukaryota; kingdom Metazoa; phylum Arthropoda; class Arachnida; order Araneae; family Eresidae; genus Stegodyphus; species Stegodyphus mimosarum. The sequence continues at coordinate 468,692 of KK113567.1, read as the reverse complement.
CAATGGATTAAGCATGATTTAATTCGCAATAATAAAAGAAGGTGTTACCTTTGTTGTTGCGAAGCTTAGTTTCTCTAGAATCGCAACAAATCAACTATTCGGCTAAGTTTCAAATCTAAACAAATATGGCTGCTATGCTAAAAATAATTAGGCTTAGCCGCACTTAAACAACTTTTAAATTGTTGACAATTCTACAAATCTTGCACGCAGATTTACTAAAGGCATAAAAACATTAACCGGAAGATAATAACAATGTAATTCAATCATTTTTAAAGGAAAAAGTGCGCAATTTACCAACATATAAGAATAAAAAATATGAGCTCACTGAGCCGATATAGTGTGTGTGTGTATGTATATATATATTTAAATACTTTTGGTGCGGCCGATTGCAAAAAATAGTGCACATCTACATGTTATAGCAGTCCTATGTACAAAAGCTACTCGTTTTTGAGTTATGCTACGTACGCACATACGTCCGTACTCACAGACGCCCCGAAAAAGTCTCTTCAGAATTCATTTTAAATTAGTTTTATTATTTTTTTTGGGAAAAAGGGTCCTTTATTCTGTCCTTACGTTCGGATATCAAGCAAAAACATCGTTAAATTGCATTCGATAGCGGTCAAAATGGATATTTTCTTTGAAATATGATGCCCGAATTTTTTCGCGATTACAATACTTCCTTTTTACTTTGTACGAGGAAGTAACAAAAGGAATAATGACGGGATGCTCTTTGTATAAGCTAAAGCGAGAGAATAAGTGAGATAATACTTTCTTCGGATACACACGAGGATTATATCTTTCAGTTATAAAAAAGAAAAATGTTTATGGTATTGCTAAGAAAACTGGTTATGGCAATACACATCCAACGGATCAACTTTGGAGTTTCTCTGCGCACAGCTTCATAGCAGAACGTATTTCAGAGAGCATTATTCCTCTCAGCTTTTCATATTACAATGTACTGAAAAGTACAACACTTTCGCACATAAATTTACTAAAGTTATCTATCTACGTACAAAATTCGTAACAATATCATTAAAGTCTTATACGATAGGTAGCCTCTTAAATAAAAAATTGAAACATAATCATTTTTCCATTGCCGTTTATTTTTTTGCTCTTGTCATTCTCTGTTTCTTAAAAAAAGGGTTTATTCCTTTTTGTGCTTCCAAATGTCTGTATCTAATGTCGTTTGTTATATGTTGCGTATTAAAAGTATAGAACTTAAGAAATATTTTTATTATATACTCACAGATTGTACCAAAGTAATAAAATATAGTAACATTGCATTCATCTGTACGTTAGGACGGATTACATAAGGAATTCGTGAAAAACCTATTATTGGCACAATTTTGCTGCTTTCATCTATATGCTTCTTCTTTATATTTTGCTTTGAAAGAAAGTATATACATTCTTAAAAGTGCCTATAAGAGAGTCATTATTTCGAAGTTAAATCCCGACTTTTCTGAAATCCAAACGCACGTAGAAGCTATAAACATTTTTGCTGAAAACAGAAATTTAGCAAACTCGTTCAGTTTGGGTGCAGCACCGACGGTACGTATGTTAAAAAACAGAGTATATATTGTAAGCACTCTAAAGCTCATTGTTCAAGAAATCTAGTAAAACAAATTCCAGATGCCCATATTCAGGTGGAGACGCACGTTATTCAAAATTTGACGGCTTTAGATACCGTTACTTTATCAGTATGCAAGAAATATACAAATATTTATGTAAATTCTTTATTGTTTATTTTTTAATATAACACAGGGCGATAATATTTGGTGGCAACAATTTGAAAAGTTATTCAGACTTTTAAAATTTTGGACGCAAAATGCCAACAAGAAATTAATAGCCATTCTGCGCTAACGCTGTTTGGACTAAATAATATGGAAAGGCATTAACACAATTTTGAAAGAACAATTTTCGTTTTCTTGGAACCCAGTTGCTTCTGTCTTAAATAATTACTTCCTAAAATCTATACTTAGAAGGAAATTATTTGAATTGCAAGATACTGCTCAATTAGTATTTATTAATGTACTCGCAATCGCACTGGTAGTTTTAACAAGCATTGCTAATTGTGATAAGTGAAAAATATCAGAAATTAATATTTGAATCTAAAAATAAGTATCAGTGTTTTGGTTGAAATTAATTTCTGTTATACTTTAGCAACTATATCTCTAAGAGACACACAGAATTTTAGCAAAGAGAAATCCATTACGAAAATTGGTTTGCTTTCTGAAAGAAGGCTTGTTGTTTGACCCAGTTGGAAGATGGAATTCAATCACTATGACTTACCGCACGACAGATACAGTTGGAACAACCCTGTTTGAAGAATGTGAGACAACTAAGCAAATCTGATTGATTTCCTGGGAATATATAGGCTTTCTTTAAGATTAAAACGTTTTTGAATTACAGAAACTTTCAGTAATTATAAGAAGTGGTATTTTCAATGAAAGTTTCTTCCGTTTATATTTAATTAATATTTATATATCGTAAAAACAAGAGACGTGACGTAATGTAGTGTTGCGTTGGTGCAAGCTAAACAAGACACATGGTATGCTTTTAAAACAATTATGAATATTGCTGCCTGCGATTAATGCCATGGTATGCTATTTAAAAATTCTTGTAGGCGAAGTTTTAAAAGTTTAAATCCCTAAAAATTATTACACATAGCATCCAGGGAAAGATGCAAAGGAATGTATCATTAGGAAATGTGTCTTGTTTAGCTTGCACCAACGCAACACTACATTACGTCACGTCTCTTGTTTTTACGATATATAAATATTAATTAAATATAATATTATTTATTTATTCATTTTAAAGCTCAAAGCAGAAAAAGTACTCCATTATTGTAAATGCTGCATCAGGAAAATTTAATTCAATTTGTTATAATGTTTACAACTGTAATTGTCAAAACGTTAAAGCGTTTCTTAACGATGTTATGTCCATTTATTTTTGTTTACAAAATTACCATTTATTTACAAAATCCACTATCCATTTGTACTGAGAAATTTGCCATCCAACCGGTGTAGTGGTTAGCGTCGCTGACTGCAGTGCCGAAGGGCCTGAGTTCGAATCCCAGACAAGGCATGTAAATGTATAGTGTCGGTGCGGCATGGCGGCACTCTAATTATGCGGCGAGCCGAAAGTCCTCTCGTGTGGTTTAGTGGAAAGGGAGAGGGGTGGGAGACCCTCAAACCCCGGGGTTCTCTCCATCAAAATTGGGAGCGGAACTGAGTCAAATCGCATTGTCACCTGTAAGGAGCTCAAGGCTGTTGCCAGCGATAGGCGTAATCTTGCGCTCCTCGCCTCGAGGTATTTCGTAAACTTGTGTTGACTATACGTCAAACAAGTAAGCATAAGCAACAACTGAAGAACTTAATAGTAAACTACACTAAAGTCAAAGATAAGGTAGTAGTTCAAGAATAAACAGTTTAATTTAACCTAGCAGGTTGACTCAGAAACATACATCAGCATGATATTAAACTTCCGCAGCAAAGCCAAGATGCAGAATTCAGAGAGCTCACAGAAATAACAACGTGCACACTCAATAGCGAAATACATTCTGACTAAACTTTTCGCTACTTCAGTTTAATTACACTGTAATTCACCCAACTCGTTTATGTCATGGAAAGGAAACTCAATGGAAACAAGAAATGACAGAAAAGGCTAAGAAATCAAAATAACTATTAGTAAAAATAATATACAACCTGTAAAATAAACCAGCTTTTATATTATATGTCAGTTAATTCTAGTTTAAATGGAGCTATTTAAACTAGATAATTCTATTTTAAATAGTCCGATAATACTTCAATATCAGCATTCTCACGATATTCGTATAATATAAGCACAATTTGCAAAGTAATAATATTTAATGATGCTTGATACTTTACTTTTATCTCTCCTCAATCAGCTCACGGGGCTTCAAAGTGTTCTGTTTCGCGAATATGATTCATGTTTAAGACAAATTCTTATTCGCAGCTATAAACGAGTTTCCTACTTGGCAAATTGAGTATGATGTTTAATTCCAGTTAATTGTTTTTTCTAAGCATTTAAATTAACATCTTTATCACATCGACTTTTTTATGTTTCTTCCCGTTTAAGTTTTTGCGAAAGGGAATGTTTTAGATTTCTTAAGTCAGAAACAATTTTTTAAAAATATATTTTTATTACGGCTATAGTATTAAAATCAACGGAACAAAATGAAACGATTTTGCCACATGTTAATTGATATTAATATCAGTTACAGTGGTTTGCCAGAGCCGTTTGTCTTAAGTTTTAAGCAGAAAAATAATTCAAAATTTTAAACTTCATTTTTTGCGATTTATTAATATTAAGCAATTCGTTTTACTGTTTCGTTATAAGAAATAAAACAACTCAAAAATTTCCTAAAATATTTTTTTAAAAATTTTACATTGCACCCAAAGGGGCGTTTTATGACGTTTTGTGTGTTACTTTTATTTATTAAATATCGTGTTCTTCGCACTTAAAATTCAATTCAACAGCAATATCGCAAAAGAATTTTAAAATGAGCATATCTTTAGAATTTCCGATACACAGTCTCGCGTGCTGAAAATGATAATTTTTTTTGGCACAGTGTTGCCGTTGCTCGCTTTGAAATCTTTGAGTTTCTTAATCAGAAACTTATAAGTGCTTTACAAAATATGAGACAGATAATAAAACAAATCCAAATTTTAAATTTGGGCTACCAGATGCCCATATTCGGGTGGAGACTCACGTTATTCAAATCCGGATGGCTCTAGGTACCGTTGTTTTATCACAATGCGAAAAACATACATGCATTTATGCACATTCTTCATTATTTAATTTCTTTATATATAATACAGGGCGATAATATTTGGTGGCAACAATTTGAAAAGTGATTCTGATTTTTACAGTTTAAGATTCGAAATGCCAAAACGAAATTAGTAGCCCTTCTGGGCTAACGCCCTTTGGGCTAAAAAGAAGTCACGTGTTACGTTACATACTTAACTTCCAGTCTATATAAAGAATGTGACAGACTCATGCATACATTCGTTTAATTCGTTCGGCAAATATGCGTGATTTCTCCGGAAATAATCGCAAATAAAATATCGTTACAACAAGTCAAACCCCTAACAGTTCAATAGCAAATTTGATATTAAATCACGGAGGAAGAGATTGGCTGATATCATACTTTTCTCCCCCCATACACAAATCTTCATTCAGTCCCCCAATGCTATTTTATGCATTAGGTTTGTCACAAAAGCCTGAACATATTTTCGTGGCTGTCCACACTCAGTTAGTAGACTTTGAAAAGCTTATTATTACGAAGTTGCTGTTGTTGTCTTATCCATGTATTCCGCCCCCCCCGGGGGCTCGACGTAGAGAACTCTGCAAAACTACTGGCTAGGATCTGTACCTAGGCAATCTCAGCCACGGCAGTATACAAATAACGAAACTAGTGGCTCTGGAGGCTTCGGAAAGGTCAGCTATTGGCCGGCCCGGTGGTCTGGCAAGTCTTAGAGCAGAACGGCTCTAGCACTCTGGGGGCAGCGCCCCGGGTTTGCTAAGTAAAAACTCTCTACTGTTTTCTACGCATTTCTATTTCCTCCCTAGAAAACGCAACTCGCGACTAATTTGGCGATTTACGAGGTCTTGGCGAAATTGTGACGAAGTATGGCATGCGCAGAGAGGAACGAACTATCATCGTGATGTTTTGTATTTTGTAACGTTAGGGTTTATGCATATGTCAAATATAATTACTGAAGCAGCAAACTTCATGTGTGATTAGTGGGGGTATTAAATCAAGAAAAGTAGCAATTAATTTTTCAACAAAGTGTACACTGTGAAAAAAAAAATGGGACAGTTCTATATCTCCCATTCTACTGGGCCGATTGACGAAATTCAAATTGCGTTTTTCATGTCTCGAAAGCGCGACGTAAGATATGTATTAGATTTATAAATAGCGTTTTTGGAATATGGGTATTTTGACACAAAATCGGACGTTTTCTGAAATGGCATGCCAATATCTTTCCATATTTCGATTCTACGACCCAAAATATGCCAAACTTCCAAGTTTTGTGAAAGTCGCCGGAGTAGTTTTCAAGAAATTAGCCCTCAAAATTTTAGTTCCTCAATGTTAATTCAATTTGGTATGTATTTATTAATACCTCTTTTTTTAGAAACTTAATTGATTCTTTCTTATAAGTTCGAAATTGAGGTTCATTCCAAATAAAATTCACCCATTTTTTATGATTTATTTTTTAAATTTGTATTTTTAAATTGTATTTTATTATTTATGTAAATTTGTATTGAAAATTTAATTGCTATAAATTTTTCAAAAACAATTTTGAATTATAACCTATGAAAATTTTATCATCATCTTAAAGTAGCTGTATTTCTAAGAATACCTGCAAAAAATGAGAGCTTTTTATTTAAAATTTCCGAAGATATACGTGAATTTATATATTGGCGCGTTCTGAAATTTGGCATATTTGTTGAAAGCGATAATAACGAAAATGTGGTTTACGCATTTTGTTAAAATTATTCGAAAGTAGAATGATGGGGACTTTTTTCCCTCTCATCCAGAATGTAAAAAAGGCAGGAACGATGTGACATTTTTTCCTCCTCTGCACAATGGGAGGAAAGGAAAATAGGTTGCCACATGTTAAGCAGGTCGCCAAATGAAGTAGTCTTAGCTCAAACTGACAAAAAAATTTAGCCAAGTTAAATTTATGGTTTTCTCCCTAAATTTCGCACCAAATTTTACAAAATTTAATATTTAGGCATAATTTGAGTCGTAGAATCGAAATATGGAAAAAAATTGGTTTGTTATTTTAAAAACAGTCCGATTTTGTGTCGAAATACCTATATTAGAACAAAGCTATATATAAATCTAATATATATCCTAAGTCGCGCTTTCGAGATATGGAAAACGCAATTTGATTTTCGTCAATCGGCCCAGTAGAACGAGAGATATAAAATTTTTTTTTCGCAGTGTACTTACGCTGCTTTATTTACGGCTTGACTACGTGTCGAGCTATTGGCAGTTACTAGCGCTGCATATTCTCAGCGAGACAGCAAAGCTAGAATATTAGGTAAACACGAAAAAACGCCTTAAATCTGAGTGTGAGTTTATAGGATATGATAGCAATGTAGAAGTCTTCGACTTATGGAATGCTGGAGTTGTACGTGTTGAAAAACCAAAAGTTTTGCGGGTTTTCTATTAATTTCTAAATTTAACTGCATACTCAAACTCTCTCGGTGCCGTGACAAACTTAAAATTACAATACTATGATACTAAAATTCTCGTAAAAAATATACTGAATTCGTTAAATGAATGCAAAGAGACTGGTGTTTGAAACTAATTACTTTAAGCTAGATTAAATTGCCTTAAATCCTCAACACAATAAATTAAGGTTTATCATATCAACTCTCAACTTTTAACTTCAAATAAAAGTGAAAATATCCTCCCTGGTTTTTTGTTAAAATCGAAAGATTAATAATCATGTAAAATGCATTACCGACACAAAATCATCAACATGCTATCTCTCACTAATCGGCTCTCCTTCCTGAAAACACATAAATCTCAATTCAACTTTAGAGATAGCGAAAAACACTTTTCATTTAAGCATAGCACAAAACAAATGAAAACACCAGGAAAAGATAAATCTCACACTAAGAAATCAAAACACCAGTTCAGTTGAATTAATAAATCTGATCGTATAGTTATAAACATAATTTATTTCCCCTTCGCCGGCAATTAACTACCCAGCTTCGAATGGAAGTTTAACAATGTTTTCCGAAAAGATTGTCAGGACTGAGTGTTCTGTGCATGTGCTTGGCAAACATCTTAAAGTAACTCCTTAAAGTCCTTAAGTCCTGATCCGGAACAGGGAGCTGAAATCAGCTATGTTTTGGTGTAGATACTTTGCTGAAGAATAACTGTACTTGAAAGGGATTTAAAATCCTCTTTTATTAAATCAATATTATTTACAACTCACTTCCCCAGTTGGGAGGGATACAGAAAGTAAAAGACCACACTTGGGTCTAAATGAACATCAGATAAATTTAAACTAAAGCTAAATAGAAATTTAATTAAACTTTGCTCACAGAGCTAATCGCGGAGTTGGCCTCTAACAAACTGGTGCGTAGCAAGAAATACTAATACTAGCGCACTTCAATTTATTTCAATATGCAATCACGTAGTAAGCACTATGGCTTATAATTTAGCTGCTAGCTGGTCAGGCGAACGTCGAACAGAATGACCGTGATCCGATACTTAAAGCTCTCTCACACTGAGAGGTTTCTATCTCTGGTTTAAATAGTACTTGGCTCTACTTCAAATTAGCATAAGCTGAAAACGCGCGCTTCTTCTGACGGGAAGTTGAAACTGAGAAGAGATAGAAAGATTTAAATTAAAATAAAACTTTGTTAGTTTAACTAAAACCTTACAAGATCACATGGGTGAGCTACAGTAGACCACAAGACAAAAACACAAAAAAACATACAATAATAAATCAATAACATACATTTATTTATTCTTCCAAAAATATTTATTATGGATAGCTGATCAGACTACCTCTACAAAAACATTTTCCAAAATATTACTCGTAAAATTCTCGTACGACAATCTGTACAACTATCAATACTATACCCAAAATTACTAGTCATGCACTTTACAATAATTGCATAATAAACAATAATCAAGTACTTACAAACAATTTTTCAATCTTTAAATAGTTACAAATCTTACCAAAATCTTAATAAGCGCTTTACAATTTCGACTATTTTAAATAGTTACTGAGAAAATTTAAGATCGCATGAAAAACTAATTTAGAACTTATTATTCTTTCACCTGTGACACCTCAGTATATTTATCTTCAGACATATAGATGTAATTAAATTTCTTGATGAAATCACACGTTTATTCTCCCTTACTTAAATTTTAAGTGATGACACATGGCAATTAAACATTTAAAAAATAAAAATCTCTCCATGAAATTTGTTAAATCTTAAGTAATACACATAACGAAAGAAAAAAAAATAATCACTCACGGTGTAAGGTTCCAAAGAATTATGAGAACCACCAAATAGGCAATGTGGACCTTGGCGATGAAACGTGGGAAAGAACTGAAAAAAAAATTACAGGACAGTTGGAGTTGGAGAGGGGAGAGAGATGTGTGTGTATACATCGGCATAGTTGCCGAAGTTAAATTTGTACCTTTATTCTCATTTATTTTATATTTATTGTGTGTCTATAATAAAAGCACGTTCGTGTAAATCTGTGTGATCATTTCTGGTGCTATTCAATCACTTATTAGGAATATTCAAGTTCTTTCTTTTTGGAAACAGAAGGTCTATTCAAAACGAAACTGGAGCTTTCGTTTTTCAAGTAAAAGTGTTATAATTCCATTGTTCAAAAGTGTCAAGGTGTTATTAGTGATCGGCCACTCATCGAGTTTCTTATAGTATAAATTCAACGCTGTAGGGTGATAAGTTAAAACCGAAAGCAATTGTGATCATCTTTGTCAGGATACATTATAAGTGTAAACAAGAAGGAAACCTTATTCACGGTAAAGCCGCATACCGACCAACTATGGGACCGAAGAACTGTCTGACCACTTCTTGAAATCGTAGAAAACCATATGTCTGTTCTATAGCACCAAATGTGGAAAACTTTCGACTTTGAAATAACTCCTTCCAACGGTGGAATACTTTTCATAATCCTGCACTGTACTCAGTCAAGGAGCAGTCTTCCCTTTTCTTTCCAGTCCAAAATGAGGATGACGGCAGGAAAAAATACAAACTGGGTGGTCGACCCATCTTCTATGTTCTCCATAATAATCGGGAGCTTCAGTGTGAGCTTTAAGAAAACTTTTTTTTGGAAAGGGAAAAAACAATCTTTCGATGTTCACCGTTGACGATAACGGAAAGAAGAGTACCAACTGGAGCAGCCTTCCATTTCTTTCGAGCACGATTTTTTGCCAAAGAGAAATCGCATCAGCTATTAAATAGACCCCAACGTCTGAGAATTGGACGTAGCTGCAAGATTTCAGACAATTTCACCGAAGAAGCAACGATAGGGGTCCGAAGAGCTCTCGGACAAGTTCTCGCCCCTATAATATCCTACACCCGCAATAGTACAGCTGACGGCGACGGCCCCGAGACGGGGGGGGCCGCCGGTCCTCTCCCTCTCCTCAAAAAAATCTCCAAAATCTGACAAAAGTCTTAAAAAATCCCTGCGCCTCTGTGTACGATCGTTTTTAAAACCTCGGGACCCTCAAAAGTGGACCGCCTACATAATTACTATTGGTGCAAAAAATCCATAAAATTCAAATTCACCAATGCTACACAAAAACAGTAACCTTCTCTAACCACTAGAAGCAGAGCAATAAATACCAACCAAAATTCTAAGAAAATCAATCCTATGTTTTCACAGTGACAAGCCTCTATTTTCACCAGCGAAAATAAGTGATGTTTACAACGTAAATCGGTTAACGAATGCGATACCCTGAATACTTTTACCCCATAATTCTCTCAAGAATCGCCGCTGTTAGGGTCATTCGCTTTTGAAGGAGAAAAACACATGTTCGCCCCCTCAAGATAAGGGTTCGACAAATGCAGCTGGCCGCCGACCCTTGACCCCAAAATTCTCCGTCCGTGAGAACGCAAGAACTGCCTATTGCTGTACAAGCTTTCTGCTAACTTAAAAGAACTTTACCCAAATCAAAAGAAAGAATTTAAACAACAGTATAATTTAAAAATTAAATCTCAAACATAGACATAAAAATTTCACTGTTCACTGTAAATTAATAAAATTATTAAGCACTGTAAAATAATACTTAAGAAATCTACACAAAAATTCCCCCACGGTCCGGAAAAGAAAATTTTTGTCCAACAAAAAGTTTCTACAAACCCCTCAAAAATTATAAACACAAAGAATATGCATAACTGCAGATAGTATTTCACAAACGGATGTAGTCATGAAGATCAGTGATAATCTATTCAGAACAATTTCAAATTTACTTACACATAGCCCATTAAATTAAGAAAATTTAACTAAAACGTTAAGCACAATTCAATTTATACACAAGACAGCAAGAGTGAAGTGCTATAAATCCCCTTGTTTACTAACTTGGTGACACAAAACGCTCACAAACCAGAAACCAATTAAATCACTAGTGAGTAAAAAAATGCATGCTTTTTTCCTAAATAACCATTACTAACAATAATATAAACCAGAAACGTTTATAAGAAATTAACCTCTAAACTGAAGTAGAAGTACAAACACATAGAGAAAAACTCCAGAAACGGAATTCGGTAACTTAATCACAAGTAATTCAAAACACTAAGGCGTCCTCTGGCAAGTAAAACAAAAATAAATTCAATTGCAACTTAAGTTCAACGAGGAAAAGAAAATTTGGACCAGACGAAAAAAAACTCTCTAAAGACGGAACGAAGAACCCGAAACCGAAACTAAGAGAACTTCCAAACGTCTGCTTACCAACACTACAAAGTAGCCCAGTTAAATGAAATCGAAAAATTAAAATAATTTTTCAAAGAGCAAAAGAAAAATTCCAGATACTTCAAATGTCCAGAAAACTCATAAATAACCCATTTACAGAAAACTTCCAAACAAATTTGTCACCAGTAATACGTCAAGAATAAACCGAAGCCAGTTAAAAAACACGTATAGAAAATCGCAAAATAACACAAGGTGTTCAAAAATATCCACAAACGTTTGACAGTATGAAACATAAAATTGCATAAAGAGCTGTTTACGGAATGTGCACTGCTTTGAGAAAATGCAGTATTGAGCAACATCTATACAAAAACGCTCAACGCAAAAAAAATGAAACATACAAAAACCCAAATTTAGAAAACGAGACAGCAGTCTGTTAAGAAACAAAAGTGCATGCACTGCAATTGTGAGAAGCAGTCCTTAGCATAAACACAAAAAATTACCAAAGAGACTACTAAATCCGGCAAGGAATAAAAGTGAAATCTCAAACAAGGAGGAATGTGTTTTAGAATTCAAAATCCCAAAATAAACTCAAACTCAAATCCTATAAATCCACAAATATGTACTCTAAGCTCCAAGAAAACATTCACACTGAAACCTGGCAGTGTCTCTACCCACGCTTAAAGACAACAAAACTTGTGAATTTAAAACGTTGGCAATAAACTGAAAATGCATAATATATACTAAGTAAAAACTCAAAATACCAAATTCACAAAAACAGCTCCAACTACCTGAAGTAGCACAAAACTCAAATACGAATTAAAATTAAACCTTAAATCTGCAACAAATTCAATCTACACAACATACATACGTTGTCTCATCACCAGTGTTATCACAACATTGCTGTGAATTTGGAGACTTAATAAACCATGATATTTAATAATGAGTATTCTTGGTTGAGAGGGAACAATAAAATAATAATCATTCTTTCTAATTTAATAACGACTATTCTTATTTTAGCTTACATAGTTCAGTATTAATAATTCTGTAGCTATAATATGTATTGTATGTACTTAGCTATTAAATAGTTCTGTTAAGATATATAATGTTTCTTATTAATTATCAAGTGGATCAATAAACAAGCAAACACATACAAAGAGTGATATATTTTCCTTTATATCTACGTATATATATATATATATATATGGGGACATATCATGACATGCATTATATTCAAAATATGTATTTTTGTCTTAAGGAAAATTCAATCCGAAATATTTTATCATGTAAGAAATGTAAATCAAAAGTAACATATTTAGGCAATATGCACTCTTAGACAAAAAAAAAAAGATGCACCAAGAAGGAGTTATCGGAATGGGACGAAAATCAGTAGAAGTGACGTACATGTACAGAAAAACAAATGATTATGGTTTGAGAAAAGTTGAATGATTTATTGAAGTGATAGAGCTTCGCAAGGTGAAAAAGTCAGTAACGCGTTTGTCCACCTCTGGCCCTTATGCAAGCAGTTACTCCGCTTGGCATCGAATGATAGAGGTTGCGGATGTCGTCCTGAGGGATATCGTGCCAAATTCTGTCCAACTGGCACGTTAGATAGTTAAACTCCTGAGCTAGTTTGAGGGCCCTACTCATAATGCTCCAAAAGTGCTCAGTAAGATAGAGATCCGGCGAACTTGCTGGCCAAAGTAATGTTCGGCAAGCACCAAGGCAAGCAGTAGAAACACGTGCAGTGTGAAGGCGAGCATTATCTTGCTGAAATGTAAGCCCAGGGTGGCGTGAAATGAAGGGCAACACAATGGGCCTTCGAACTTCGTCGACGTACCGCTGTGCTGTAAGGTTGCGACGGATGACAATCAAAGGGGTCCTACTATGAAATGAAATGGCACCCCAGACCATCAGTCCTGGTTGTGGCCTGTCTGCCAGAAGACAGTGAGGTTGGTATCACACCGCTGTCCGGGGCGTCTCCAGACTCGCCTTCGCTGCTCATCGGGGCGCAGTTCAAAGCGGGACTCATCACTGAAGACTATTCTACTCCAGTCAATGACATTCCAGTGCGAATGAGCCCGACACCACTGCAAACGGGCTTGACGTTGTACAGAGGTCAATGGTAGTCGGCCTTTCTGTGAGCCGTCTATGAATGGTCCTTGTGGTCACTGAAGCACGTACAATCGATGATAATGGTGCATCTGGGGCTGTGAGTGTCGGTCTGACGATTGCTCAGTCTTGCACTCTTGCACATTACTTATAACTCACGTCATTAAAAAAATTGCATACTTCATCCCTAGCACACATTCAAATGAAAATCTCAAAGGTTTTTAATTCCTTGGCCAGCGTGTGTGGGTAGTCGTTAAAGAAAAAATAAGATCTTTGCTGGAAGAATAGCAATGCCTTCTGTACGCGTAAATTAATATAATGTTGTTTATTTGCTTTTAGATATGTAAAGAATGAAGCTAATACAATCAAACAATCGACGAACTAGTTGACAGGATCAATCATTAATCAATTAAAAAACTATAATGCAAAGAATCAAATCGTTTAAAATATTATTATAACTAAGGAAACGAAGTTCCAAAACATATAATAAAATTATGCTTACTTATTAGTGCAATCAAAAGATTTGTGACACTTTGAATTGCTATCTATTTACCTTTGAAATTCTTAGTAGTATAGAGAATTAAGTCATTTATTCTCTAGCTTCAGTATCTAATTTTTGCTACCAAATTTGGCGAGAAATATCCAAAAGTCGCAGAATTTGGCGACCATTTAGTGAAACCAAACTAAAAGTGGAGGGAGGGGGGAAAGAATAAGGAAAATAAATGAGAGATACAAACTTTAACGATACTGAAGCCATTAATGTGCACGTTACCTAGGTAAAATACGAAAAACTCTTGATTCTGCACATTAACGGAGCAAATCAGTTAATTTGCCCGTTAACGGCATTCGAGCTTTAGCAGTAACATATATAATTAGCATATAATAAATAATGTTCTTCACTCATGTTTTAGCATGAGAGAGAAGTCTTCATGTCAGCATTAGAACCATGTTCCTTTAATAGTGTTTGATCTTTTAAAGAAATTTTATAGTAAGCAGATGACTCCCTACAGCATAGGTTAAAGAAAATTTTAGTCAGTATTTTTTACTTATTATCAGGTTCAAATAGTACGTTATTATTTGTTCCACTTTCGTTCATTTGCCGCAACGTCTTGCTACTAAACGCATAGTTCAAGGTCGTAATTTTAGCAGAGAAGAACGAACATAGATATCGTTTTTTCGTGAGGAAGAAGGATACAAAACGATCCCATCATCACATTCCTACCGTTCATGACCTGAGTTAATGACAAAAAAACGTGTGATTGGAGTCTACCGACCTCTATCTGAAACGTGAGTTACGGTCAGACACTTCATGTGATTCAGAGAACGTTCCCCGTTCTTCAAAGTCGTGCGGGACCACCCTTAACACGATGAACGTTTAAACAACGTGAGCGAACGAGTGTTATTAAAATAGAATTTGAAACATTCGGAAACATGTTGAAAGACTTTTTGTTGTATTTTATTTATTTATTTTTCTCTTGTTGCAGTTGGTAGCTGGTTCGATGTGAGTGAAAACAAACAATCTAGGTTTCTATTCTGAATGTATTGTATCAAAATGTTACAAAAGAGGTAGGTAACTGACTGAAGTTATCATATGTTTGACATAATAATTTATGCTTTATAAAGTTACGTACCATTAGATATTCTTTTGATTCAAAAATATTTTGACTCATGGAAAATATTTCGAACGTCTTTCCGAAATTTTGGAATCCTTAGTTTTATTAGGCTACATGTACGTATATGTAAAGTAACGAAACTAAGGATTTTGAAAGTTTTGAAGAGAAATATTTCCTGTACACGAATTAGGTTGTTTTGTGTTGCCAATATGTGAAAAGTTAAGATCTTAATGTACCTTCGGCTTGAATTCAAAACGCTCAGTTTTAAGTGTATTGCCATTCTGGAAATCCTTCGAATAGGTCAGAATACCTAAATAATGGCAAACCACACGAAGGGGAACGATTTCTTGCATGTTGGACTTTCTTATAGTCAGAATTATACACGGGAAAAATAAAGAAAGCTTTCCCATAACCTGCTTGTTCCAGGGACTTAGACTTCTCGAACTACCAGTGCGCAGCGATTATATTACTCGATCGCTGATGGGCTTCAAATGTAATCAATCTGCTAATGCTTTATAAATTAAAATATTTCTAAATACATATATAGCCATGATATGAATTAATATTCATTTAATATATAAGATAATTATTATTATTTTCCAATGGCAGGCACTTTCCTCTAACGGCATTGGCACGACTACTAGGCCAGAAGCGGTGGCCATTTTGTTGTGGAGGTACCTAATAGACAGTCACCGTTATCTTCTATGAAGGGACCGAAAAATTTACATCCTTGCCTTCTCCGGGATTCGAACCTGGGTCCTGCGGTATCGAAGTCAGGTTCCCCTAAGTACTATACCGTCCGGGCGGCTTATAAAATAACTATAATTAAATGACTATTAATTAAAAGCTCTTCTTGCACAATAAAAAAAATCTTCTACCTATATAAGTAATACATGAAGCTAACAGCGATATTTATTAATTACAGTAAGGCTGCACATGCACATAAAAACTATTACATGGATGTTTTATAATTTAATATTTAATAAAATAATTATAATTAAATGAACATTAATTTATAAAAGTATCCAAGTGATAATATTTATGAGCATTTGTAGCCTTATTGTAATTAAAAAATATCGCTTTTAGCTTCACATGTTACTTATATAGGTAGAAGATTTTTTTTATTATGTAAGAAGAGCTTTAAATTTATGAGATATGCATTATTTTTACTAATAGTTATCTTAATTTGTTAGCATTTTCTGTCATATCCTGTTTCTCCAGGATGCAAATGTGTAGTGAACAAGAGTGTATTTAAAACGAAGTTACGGAAAAGTCAGTAACAGCGTTTTTTGATGTTGAGAGCGCACGTAAGTTTCAACCAGTTGTTTGTATTGTTAATCTCGACTCGGATTCTTGCTGCCGAATATCACGTTGGTGTAGGTTTCTGCGTCAACATGCTAGGCTAACTTAAATAGTGTAGTCTTGAATTACTAACTTATCTTTAAATTTAGTTTAGTTTATTATCTTTAGTTTTATCGCCGCAAGTGGATGGTGAATTTGTAAGCACAAGAACTGTGCCGTCTGTAAATAATTGAGTTTAATAAAAGGGTATTTCACAACCATTCCCTATTGCTATCATCTTCTAGTCTTAGCGATAAGTAGCTAACAGACTTTCACACGGTCTAGTTGTAGAGACATTAGGTTACTTCGATGCTGGAGAAATGAGAAATTATCAGTGACCTCGCCGGGACTCGAACTACCTGATATAAGAAGAGACTTTAAGGAGCCTGAAGGAGACCTTAATACCTTAAGCAAAAATACCTTATATACTCCCCCTTTTAAAGGGCGACTGGGGATTAGGAGACCCAGTCGCCAAATCCTAGCGGTGGAGAATCATCATCCTGACCTTTTTTAGTTTAGGTGCCATTGGAGAGTCATTAGACTGATTGGATACCAGGAGATGTGAAAAATGAGCATTGCCCTCGCCGGGATTCCAACCACGGACCTCTCAAATACGCGCCGAGGGTGCTGACCGTTACACCACGAAGGCATGACAAGAAGGCGGAAGAAATACCTTATACAGTAGCAATGTATGCTATTCAAAGAAGCTAGATTTACAAATTTAAATTATTTTTTAACAGTATAGCGAAATGTTTGAAAACTATGACCTTTCTGATGTATTTCAGATTCTATGAACACATGGTATTCAATAGCATGTGACTATTTCTTTACCAAAATAAATTGCTAAATTAGTCTTCTTAAAAACAGATCGCTATTGATTTCGGACATGTAGCACTAAGGAATTAAGCATTAAGAGAAATATCCATAAATCAGTGACGCAATAATCACATAAATTATCATCCAGTGGTTCGATCGTAATAATTCAAAACCTTTACTGTTCACAATGCCACTTTGATCACGCATATGTAGAAATTCTGTCGTTAAATGTCAAATCTTGCCATTTGAGGATTAAAAGCTACCTTTTCGGTCATAACTAAATCCAGCCAGAATATTTTATTACTGGCACCGTTGTATCGTTGCAGCTTTACTTCTCCCATTCATTTTCTTTATGTGTACGTAATCCAGCTGAAATCCTGATAAATTTCTGATATATTATGTTTCCCACACATGCGTTCCTAAGCCGCAACGTTTTTAGCCACACCAATAAACATAAATACATTGCAGTGTATTTATGATTATTGCTGTCCAAATTGTAAGCGTATATAAGGGCATTTCAAGCATAGAAAGTCGAATTTGGATATACTTACATAAAAAATCAATGCGAATAAAACAAGAGAAAAGGTAAATAAGACTTACTACAGAAAAAAATTAATAAAAAATTCCAAAATACAATTTTTGTTTGGTTGAGAACCAAAAGTGAATACACGTTTGACACTAATTTTATAAGTTTATTTCATCGGTGGTTCTTGTTGTGTGATGATTTGAATAACCACTACACTTTATTTTCTTATAATACTTTATAAATCAAACTCTATTCGCAATACATTTACATAATGTTGTGAATTACATTAATACCTCGTTAAACTCTCTAGCCCAGATCTTTCCATTTTCACAAAATTAAGACTTTTAATTAATTATAAACTGATAGCCCTGCACCCTCTAGAACTTTTTTCACAACATGAGATCTACATAGTTGTAGGGTTTCATTTATTTTTGCTAATAGTTATTTTAATTTTCTAGCTCCTTGATCTTCTCTTATTCCCCTCACGTTTCCTAGCCAGTTTATAAATTAGCAAGTGTGAACGAGTTATTTAAACTGATGTAGTGAAAAATCTAATCAGAGCATGTTCCGCTATTGTAAGCGCACGTTGTTATTTCTACCAGCTGTTGATCTTGAATATCGGCTTCGGATTCTTGCCACCGAATTATTATCCTGCCCGTGTTAACTTAGATTAAAACTAAACTGTATAGTTTTGCACTTCTCTTAACTTTAAATTTATTGTTACATTATCTTTCATGTTTCTCACCGGAAGGGATGAGTGACTGTAAACGCGTAAGTCCGTGCCATTTGTAAAATATCTGTGAAGTATTAAAAGGGTCTTTTACACACTTCTTCTGTTCTGTTCATCTTCAAGTCTTTGTGAGAAGTTGAAAGATTAACATTAAAGTAGATCTAGTTGCACTGAATGATGGCTAAGAAAACTTGATCCCACACAGTTAGGAGTGTAATCATCGCATACAGAATCTCAAATCTACTCTTCATGTTTTTCATGATAATGTTCATGAATTGAGAGACCAAAAAGAAATAACCTTGAAAAAGGTTTCTTTTAACTCCGAAATAGGTCCTGATGAAAGCTGATGAAATGCTTTTTGCCTTCGCGTTCACCTCACAGAGACACAAATTCGTGCTTCTAGAATTTGATACTTACTACGTTAAGTTATACATGTCTTCACTTTAAAGAACGTCGTCCACAATGTGAGATAAATCCGAACTCAAGGCGTCAACACGAATTGTGGACAAACGATATCTTGATAAAAACCAAACATATTACTCGGCTATATCATGTCTGCGTGTCTTACTAATAGCATAATATTTGGCAACGATGTGGAGCTAGTTCGCTTGTTCGACTTAATATCCGCTAATATTAACAATATACCATCTCAAACTAATCCCTTTCGCTGACGTTAAGGAGATAGTAACATAATACCTATTGAGCAGTGCAACAAAAATCAATCTGCAAAACGAGTCTGGATTCATATGTCAATCCCAGTTTGTCCCTTTGATTCAGAATCCGGATACTACGATATGGAGGCTAATTGCATAGGCTGTTGGTGTCTGATTCGACTCCGAGATAAGATGCTTGTAATTATAATATCTTTGCACAATGATGGGCTCTTAAAATTTTTCGATGCAAAATCGCTTGAAAGGATTCTCAAGCAGTTGTTGAGATTGTTATTAAAAAAAGAGAGATCTTCCGCTCAACCTGCACAGTGGTTACTGCAGCCTACTGCGGTACGGAAGGACTCGGTTCGAATCCCGGAGAAGGCCTGGATGTTTGTAAATGTCTGGTGTCTTTGTGGCATGGGGCCCTTTAAATACACTCATGGACAAAACAATTAGCGCACCAAGAAGGAGTCATCAAAATGAAACGAAATTTTACATACGTAATGACTACTTTGATATAAGTAAACGATAAGAAAATCAAAGGATAATTTATTTCAGAGAAAAAGGCAAAAGAACAAAGGAGTTAATACTCCTTTGGACTCCCCTCTAGCGCGAATGCGTTGAGTCATACAAGTTCTGTATGATGCCTTGAGACATTTCGTTCCATATTTGCTGTAACCTTGCCTCTAGTTCGTTCAAACTCATGGGTTGCCCAACTCGTCATCCCAAATGACCCCAGATATGCTCGATTGGAGAAAAATCTGGGGATCAGGTAGGCCAAGGAAGTGTAGTAACAGTCTTGTGACACCCTTGCCGTATGAGGCCGAGCATTGTCTTGTTAACAAAATGGCTCCTGGGAGCCGTTGCATGCGTGGCAACACATGTGATTGCAGGATTTCATGAACATATCGCTGGGCTGTCATGGTGCCACGGAACAATACTAGGGGTGACCGTGTTTTGTAAGCAATGGCACCCCATACCATTACACCAGCTGTGGGAACGATGTATCGCTGTACAGCAAATGTAGGATTGAGGCGTTCATCAGGGGCTCTCCACACACGAACACGATTGTCATCACTGCCGAGTTTGAATCTGGATTCGTCCCTAAAGACGACCTGGTTTCATTCCTCTGCAGTCAGTTTCTTCGTGCTCGACACCACTCCAAACGAAGGCGTCGATGGGTGGGCATCAAGGGCAGCACACGTAAGGGGCGCCGTGATACCAACTGTCCTTCTGCCAGCTAATCGCCTACCTGACCACCCAGCTTCCATCATCCCGACGATTCTTCCCCACTCAAACAGCGACAAATGCTCATATTGTCTTCGAACACGGCGTAACGGCATGTCTACCTCAGCTCTTCCTTTGTAAATGATTCAGCACACTCAAACAAGCTTTGGTTACCTGTTTTATACTCCACAGAGTACGACGTTCAACGCTCTCTACCGGCTATACGTAATGCGCAATCACGCTGCATTTCTAATCATTTGCATATCTCCCCGACATGTACCTTCATTGCAAGTTTCGTTACGATCCCGCAATTATTTCTTGGTGCACTAATTTTTTTGTCCATGAGCATATATGGCTAGCCGAAAGTCCTCTCGTGTTGTTTGATGGTAGGGGAGAGAGGTGGGAGACCGTTGAACTGCCCCCGAATTGCTCTTTCTTAAAATTGGGGTGAAAGAAGAAATCCAACCTCATGTGGCTTTGGCAATTGTTTTTCCATGAAATACATTATAAGGTATTTCTCCCGCCTTCTTCGCATACTTTCGTGCTGTAGAGGTCAGCTTGCTGGCCGCGTATTCCAGAGTTCCGCGCTTCGAGTCCCGGCGAAGTCTTTGCTCATGTTTCATCTCTCTTGCTTCGAAATAACCTAATGTCTCTACACTGGCGCCCGAACTAAAATGGTGGTGGATGGTGATTCTCAACCACCAGGATTTGGAGAGCGGATCCACTAATTCCCAGTCGCCCTTTGAAAGGGGGTAAATAAGGTATTTTTCCCGCCTTCTTCACATGCCTTCGGTGTGTAGTGGTGAGCACGCCGGACGGGTATTCCAGTGGTCAGTGGTTCGAGTCCCGGCGAAGGCGTTGCTCATTTCTCATCTCTCCTGTTCCGAAAAATACCTAATGTCTCTACAACATGACCAAGACAACAACAACAACAGAAGAGTTCAAAAGCGGCAGAGAATTTAGGTGGATAAACATTGTTGAGCTTTACGTAGAGTAATCAAATAACACTAACCACTGTCGCCCAGACTGCGTAGTGATTAGGGGAGCCTACTGCGGTACCGAAGGGCCCGGTTTCAAATCCCGGAGAAGACATGGAAGTATAGTTTCATAGGGGCACTCTAAATATATAGAAAAGTTCTGTCGTGTGGTTTGGATGACCCCGGACCACTCCATCCCCAGGGACCCTTCCTGAAAACTGGGTATAAAATAGAAGTCTAGCCTCTCTTTGAAGTAGGCTCTGACAATCATTCTTCTATGTAGTATGGGCACGACAAGAATAAGAAAAACAATGCTAACCACTATAAACACACACTCCTGATCCCCCCGTAGTAAAACAAGGGTAAAAGTTATTAGATACCTGGTACACAGACCAATTTTCTCAGTTTCAAATGCATAATGTACCTGAAATAGGATGTTGCTAGTTCTCCGGAGGATTGCAGACGTTACATGGTATATCGTGAATTTTACTGTATTTGCAGATTTTGTCCTGTGTACTTGTGGCCGTTTTCTGTGGAGGGATTTCCTACTTCATAGGGAATAACTTGTTTTTAGATCAGCCTCAAAATGCATTGAACATTTAACTGAAAACAAGGCCATTTCTGATTTGCCTTTTGCTCAATTTTAAATTCTGCATTTTGATCTGAATTTATCAAATGCCGCCATAGATTCAAACAACTAATTTACGAACTTTAAGGAAGTCAGCATCTATAAAAGGAACTCATAAATTTAAAATGAGCATATCTCCTTTAGATCTCAATTTTTACTTCGAATGCATGCCTAAAGCTATTGCCTTTAATACAATGTAACTCATAAATTTTAATAAATTTTAGGTTAGCATTCCAGAATACTGTTCATGATATTTTTTCTAAGGCATGATATTTTACCAACATTGGTCTTTAACCCTCTGACCGGCTAGGGGTTTCGCTAGGAAAGCACAGATTTCCCAAAACTACTACCAAAAAATTTATTTTCTTGATTTAATGTAAAAAATTTCCTGGCATTTTATACCTGGATTTACGTACTTTTGATACACTGCCTTAATTTCTTTGACATATTTTAATATGCACGTACATATACGTTCGTACAGATATCACAAAAAATATTGTAGGCCGTATATATACGGCCTTGCCGGTTAGAGGGTTTTAATTTGTATAATTCGAATAGGAGATACCACGACTTAGTCACCAGTAACTTTCTGCCAAGTCCGGATTAATATTTTTATGAGCAGGTTTAATCATCATTAAATGCAATATAAAAAGTAAATATCAACCATCAAATCATTAATAATAAGCTTAAACATGATTTAGTAAATTAACTAATTTATATTTCTCAAATAACAAATCTTTACTAATATAGTTTAATGATTAATTTTGGAATTACGTAATTTGGCGCTAATTGCATTGCCCATTTACGGATGAATACAATATGATGTTATTCAAACACTGTTCCACAAGAAAATATTTAATTCTTAAAATTATTATTTATATTTGATAAGTTTACTTCATTGGGGCGTTCATTAAGAATAATCTCAATTATTCTCTTGCAAATTTAATCTTCTGGGTGCAATTAAAGTAACTAGCTTTTATCAGATTTAGAACTGCATATTATTTGAAAATCCTGTATCAACTCTGTGATTGGAATTTCGATAACAGGATTTAATAGATCATTAACGAAACGAAAAGAAAATCTCATTTATAAAATTGAAAGTTTGACTTATGTAATACATTAACTAATTAGATAAATGGCAACAAAAAATGAAACATGAAACAATTTATTTTAATGCTAAGTATTAACTGTATACTAAAATAAAAATACAATAATTGCATAATATGTTTAAAGTATTAGTGGAAGACTAAGGATGGCTTGTATATTTATTATGAATGATAATGGGAAAATTGTTAAAGTATGCAATACTAATTACAACAATTAAGTATCAATACGGTATCTCTGTTATTATCATCAGTATTATTTTTATCTTTATTTTCAAGACTAGTTACCTAGGAGTTTTTTAATAACTTTTACTAAATTGTTAGTTTAACATGCATACTAATTTCATTTCGTAAGTGCATTTTAGCAACAACAATAATAGTAATGATAAGCAAATTTAAATCTGTTGTTCCCAGGCGAATTAAGTTTTTGTCTTTCAAAGAAATGGTTTTTGCAGTTAATTATTATTTTGAAAGGGTAGTTTATATATATTAATTATTAATTGCATGATTTTATGCATTGCGTAGTATACAAAAGTCCATTCGGTCCTTTCTTTAATTTTCTTTTTCGGCCCAGAATAAATTAAATATCCCTCATTATTATTGTAATGTTCTAATTATTTCATCTATGTTTGACATCGTAGAAAACTAGTTGAACTATTCATCGACTTATCGCTGAATCCAATTGTGCAAACTACAAAGTCCAGAGTAAGGTTAAATTCACCCTCTATTATCTTAAACTAAGAATACAGATGACCCCTTTCTTAGGCTTATTGAAAAGCCTCCACTTGGGCTTTAAATCAAGATAAGAATGTAAGAAACTAATCTAATGCTAAACTAAACATGATAAGATATTTCTCCCGCCTTCTTTGCATGCCTTCGTGGTGTAGTGGTTAGCACACTACGCGCGTATTCCAGAGGTCCGTGATTCGAAAGCGTCGTTCATTTTTTCACATCTTCTGCTTCCAAATAACCTAATGACTCTACAATATCACTGAACATTGGTTCAAGATCTGGAGAATTAAATAAATCCTCCCCCAAAAAATCTCAAAGGTTTCAGATTTAAAATTACGTCCAAAGGGGCGTTTTGTGGTGTTATCTTTATTTATTAAATATCACGTTCTTCGCACTTAAACCATAAATTTCAGTTCAACAGTAATATCGCAAAATAATTTTAAAATGAGTATATCTTTATAATTTCCAATACATATTTCCACGCGCTTTAGATAAAAAGGTCTTTTTCGCCGTAGAGTGTTGCCATTGCTCTCTTTTAAATCGTTTGAGTTTGTTCATCAAAAATTCGTAAAGGTTTTACAAAATATGAAAAAGATAGTAAAGCAAATTCTAAATTCGGGCTTCCAGAGGCGCATATTCGGGTGGAAAAGTACGTTATTCAAAATTGGATGGCTCTAGGTACCGTTGTTTATCACATTTGGAAAAATATATATACATTTATGTAGGTTCTTCATTATTTAATTTCTTTAAATATAATGGAGGGTTGCAAGATTTGGTGGCAACAGTTTGAAAAGTGATTCAGACTTCTAATGTTTCCGACGCAAAATCGCGAAACGAAAACAATAGTCCTTCAGGGACAAAGCCCCTTTGGACTAATAAGTGCAACTTCACTATTTTTTAGAAGATTTTAAAGAATACTCCTACTGACATTGATATTCAAGTTAATAATGTGGAAGTACCAGGAACAGCTCCATTAAATACCTAGGTGTGTTCTTTGGCGAACAACTATTGTTTAAAGAAGAAACTATGAATGCATTAGGAAAAGCTAACGCAGGGGTTATTGTCCTCTATCCTTTCCGACGAAGAAACTCGAAACTTCACATAAGAACAAAAAGTATGCTTTATCTCATTATGATTCGGTTTATTTTACACGGTATTCCTGGCTGGAGCACTGCTGCTAAAACCTATCGTAAAAATGAGCAGTTTTTCAAAATAAATTACTAAGGATGCTTTTAAAAGCCTCATGGCATGTCCGTAAAAAGCAGATATAAAGAAATGAAGATCAATTGCATACATGACGAAATATTTTCTACTTGCCATAAAGTTTTCCAGAAAATGCAAAATTCTCCCAAGGACACTGCATATTTTTCACCTGTCCTGATTCAAAATTATCCTAATGATTCTACAACTATCGCATTTCATGCTGCACTTTGCAGATAACAATGGATTTATTACTTATTTGTATATACACTCACGTTTGTGAAAATTGCAACACCATGAACGACTTACGCGAGTGAGCTGAAATTTTCAGGAAATGCAAAGTAGCGCATGATATGCAAATGATTAGAATTGCAAATCCGTAGCGCATGCGTATGCTGAGCAGCGCCCTCTGAACGGCTGATGGATCCGAATAAATAGATGGCTGTAGCGAGGCGTGTATGGTTATCGGTGGTTATCTGCTAGTGGTAAACGTTAACTCAATCTGTACTTATGCCTCGTCGACGAAAGAGAGCGAGATTTGAACAACTTACAGAGTTTGAACGAGGGAGAATCATCGGCCTTTTTAGAAAGCGTATTCAGCATTCACTGTTTTTTTAGTGCTACTTGGTTATACACTTCCACCACAAGAGCACGGGAATACAGTAATTCATTATAAGGTAATTTTGAATGCATGTTTCATAAATTATAATTAAAGGTTTCCTATTTAATATTTACATATCGTGCATCCATATAGTAAAGTTTTATTTTTGTTGCAATTATATATGTTAAATTATTCAGCACGTTTTCCTTCGGTAAAGATAGATAGGTGTGATACGAAAGCTGAGAGTAGTGTAGTTTAAATGAATGAGGTTTTTATTGAATTACAAAAAGCCAAAAAATAATAACATACTAGACTTATAATAAATTATAAATTTCCGGTTTCAGGAACTGGGATCAATAAATCAAAGGAACTTCAATGACAAATGTCTTTTCAAAATAGCAAATGTTCGCTTACAAAACATTGTAATTTTTCTAGTTTATTGACATTTGCGGGAAGCACTTTACGTATTGTATAAATATCAAATTGCACATTTTTATCAATGAGCTTAAATATTGGAAATTCGTACTGATCCAATGGATATAGATTTCAAAATTGATTATTTGGCATGCAATATTCTATGGTGATGCTTTTACTTCCTTCTACGAAGTAAAGGAAGTGTTGTAACCGCGAAAAATTTCCAGTGTCATATTTCAACGAAATATCCATTTTGACCGCTATCAAATAAATGTGAACGATGCTTTTGAGTGACTTCTGTACGTACGGACAGAATAAAAAACTCTTTACCCCAAAACGGATTGTAAAATGGATTCAGGAGAGATTTGTTTTTTGCGACATCTGTACATACGTAGGGATGTACGTATCTTGCACAACGCAAAACGAGTAGCCTCAGAAAGTTGAAAGTTTGCATAATCTTTATTTTGATTGAGTATCAATTAGATTTATGATTTGAATCTAGTAAATAATTTGATGCTTACTTGGAAGTAAGATGAAACACTCTCTCTTATTTTAGTTACTGTTAATGGATGGTAGATTGGTTTATCCCCTTGATAAGTCGATTAATCTGCTATCAATAACAATAACTGGTTTTTCAATACTTAGAAAGTTTACTTTTGATTTTGGCATTTTTGCGATTTAGTTTTTCCTTAACTGTGTTTAAAGTAAACTGAAAATTCTATAATTTTTTTTTTAATTCTGAAAACTACCTTTTCAATGATGTTTTTAAATTGAATTTCCATTGCTTGGAGATGTAATATGGAGATTCTTTTTATAATTTATAGTGAAATATTGATTTATTACTTTGCAGCTTTAGCGCAAGTCTTGGGCTTATTAATTTAGTTTTAATTACTTTCATTTTGAACATCTCTCTCTCTCTCTATAATATATATATATTCTCTCTCTCTCTATATATATATATATTCTTTATTTATTTTTCGTCTTTCAATCATAACGTGGATATCTATATCAATTCTATTAGCGTTACTATTCTGTGCTAGATTGTGCAGTGTAAAAATTTGATGAGTAAATAATATTCGATTTATTATAAACATGCCTAATAGAAACTTATAAAACAATATTCGATTTATTATAAACATGCCTAATAGAAACTTATAAAACAATATTCGTTTATATATCAGTTTACCACTATTTGTGCTCACTTCTATCTAATAGATAATAAATAAACTAATATTTATGAAATATTATACTCAAAATTTACTTTTCAAACTTGCTTAGGAACTGTAACTTTACTTTTTCATGCCTGCAAGCGTATGCATTTTGAATTCGTTCATCCTTTACTCTTAATATCCGAGCTAGAAGTAAAAAAAGTTAGAAACATGACAGTTATATAATATGCATGGTCTATTTTAAGCACTGCAAGATATTGCAGAATTCACAGGCAAGCCCAGGCTTTCTCCAGCTTTACAGAAATGACCCTCTTGAGGTTTCCAGACTTCTTCCCAAAATGACGGAAATCATGGACTCGAGGAAAATACAAAATAAAAAATGTATATCCCAGTCAATTCGGCTTCAGAATCTTGAAACTTATTCTGGAAGAAACACTTTTAAGCTGCTGGTTTTATTTATTTTTTGTAGATCAGGTGTATTCTGAAATTGGGTTCCGATACGCGACGATGATTTTTGAATTACATTTTTACGCTCGAGCCAGTTGTCTCTTTTTTCCTTTCTTTCAATATTTTTCTCTAAACTCTTTTTTAATACTGTACCCTGGAAGGGTACGGTACATATTACGCTAGCTTTTTCTAAACCACGGATGAAAAATTTTGTCCTTTTGTGACCGTGATAGAAAAACTACTCTAGACAATTGAGTATCTCAATTCCCCCCCCCCCTTTGCTTTACGTATTATAGCGATTTCTAAGAATCTGAAGGGGCGAAAATGCTCGATTGTATAGTCATAAAAATTTGAAATTAATTTCACTGACTCTTGCTCTATTCTATCGAAAATAATAAAACTGAATTTATTGAAACCCAAACGTATTTTCAAAGTTTTAAAAGTACATTTTAACTGACATAACCTTTTTTTAATTCGCTAAGCTATATCTGCAAATAATAGCACTCAGCATAACTTTTGAAATGTATTGAATTTTAGGAACAAAATTGGTTTTTACCTAAATTTGCAGTAGATTTATATATAAAAAAGGTAATAAAAATAATGCTGTATATAAGATTTTGTAAAAGTGTAGATAACGAAGAATCAAAAGAAACTACTAATTGATTTTTATTTCCTTGTACGAAGTAAAGTAAATATTGTAATCGCGAAAATTTCCGGGTATCCTATTTCAAAGAAAACATCCATTTTGATCTATCTTGAGTTCGTTTTAGCAATAATTTTGTATAACATCTGTACGTACGGACAGAACAAAGGACTGTTTTTAAAGCGGGTTGTAAAATGTATTTATAATGGATTCAGGAGAGATTTTTTTTATTACGTCTGCACTTACGTATGTATGCATCTCGCATAACTGAAAGTAGCCTGTTGGTTTATGAGACTGCTGGAACATGTAGTTGTGCACCTCCCGTTTTGGTTGAAATTGGTCGCACCGAAAATATATAAATATGTATATATCTATAGCTATACCTATCTATCTATCTATCTATTTATCTATCTATCTATATATATATTTATATATATATATTCATAATGAAAGTAATTAAAAGTAAATTAATAAGCCAAAGACTTGCGCTAAAGCTGCAGAGTAATGAAGCAATAATTCACTATAAATTATAAAAAGAAAACTCTCCATATTACACCTCCAAGCAATGGAAATTCAATTTAAAAACATCATTGAAAAGGTATTTTTCAGAATTTAAAAAAAATTATAGAATTTTCAGTCCTCCTTGCTTTAAACGCAGTTAAGGAAAAACTAAATCGCAAAAATGCCAAAATCAAAAGTAAAACTTATTTAAGTATAGAAAAACCAGTTATTGTTATTGATAGCAGATTAATCGACTTATCAAGGGGATAAACCAATCTACCATCAATTAACAGCAACTAAAATAAGAGAGAATGTTTCATCTTACTTTCAAGTAAGCGTCAAATTATTTGCTAGATTCAAATCATAAATCTAATTGATACTCAATCAAAATAAAGATATTAGTCCACTAAACCAAAAGAATCCTGTTAAAATGCAAAAAAACTTAAAAATTAAAATTTTTTTTACTATGAACACAATTAATCTGAACGAGATGCTTACTTTAGATGACACATCCCCTACACTCTCTTTTCATTTCAAAAACAAAAGTAAAAACAAAGTAGACTCAAGAACAAATTTTAAAAAATCATAAGAAGATTAAGAAAGAAATAATCCTAAATTTAAAGTTAAAAACTGTAATAAAAAAGAAATTTAAACATCAAACTAGTAAGCAAAAATTAACCAACTTGCCTTCGATATTTCAAAACCAAATGACTGGAATGCAAGTACGTATTAAGTGATGGAAGCAAAAGGGTTGTCGTAGTAGTAGTTTTCTATTGAAGAACATTTAGCCTAAATTGGCGACAAAACTGCAAAGTTTCTTGGAGATATAATACACAGAGAGCAGGCTGTTATTAAAATATATATATATATATATATACTCACGCTGTTACCCGGCTCAGTTTTCTTATTCCTGAATGTTGACAAACTGCAAATTTTTTGTGTTAAAAAGTGATTGAATTATGTTGTTCTTATGTTCCGACTAAGGTTTCTATGCCTTTAGTTAATCTGCATGCATGTATTGTAGCCGCCATTTGCTTACATTTGAAACTCTTTAGTAGAATAGCGAATTAAGTCAGTTTCTGCACCTTTAATGTCTTTTTGCCGAGTGGGACCAAAAGTAAACTTTCAGTTTTGTGCACCGAAAAAATCTGCCTTCTGCGGGAAGGCCTAATTACCTGTTTTGGCGTAGAAACTCTAATTTGAATTGTAAAAATTGCTTTTTTAACTACTTTTAACAGTATTTGGGGATTTATGTTTTTCTCTATTTTACAATTTTTAATGAAGATGTTCTGAGATTTTATGCAAAGTGAGAACTAAATAAATTGAATTAGAAATATAGCTCTAATGAAATTCGAGGACATAAGCTTAAATGAAATGCAGCAAAAAAATGTATAATTTAGGGATATTCAAAGTGCGTGTTTACTATATGATGAAAATACACGTCACTGCACCAAAGATACCTCAACTTTCATCCCTGAATACTTTTCGTAATCGTATGATTGGTTGTGACTGATGGTTACTTAGATCTCTGCCTTTGACTCACAGGAAAGTCAAAATGGGAAAGCATGCAGCAACAACTTTCAATAAGTAAAGAAAGCACTGAGCTGTAAAAAATACTTAAAAGCAAACTTTAAAGTATCGATAAACAGAGTAAAAAATATGATATGGACATCACATGATTTCCTTGCAAGGTCTATTAAGTTACACACATTTCTTGCTGTACTTCATTTAAACTTATTTCCGGCCCACCAGCGGCCGAGCGGTAAAGACGCTGAACACTGGTAGTTCGGTCCGAGGTTCGAATCCCGCGAACGGGCTGGCTGCATGGGTGTTTTCGTGGTTTTCCCCATGTGTAACGTGTATAGTTATATAAGCCATAATTGAATAACCTAACCTAAACTTATTTCCTCTAATTATTCTAACGTAAACAACAGATTCTCAAAGCATACTGAAAAGGACATCAAAAATTGCAAACATGAAATTAATATCCAGAGTTAGGAGTTAAACTTTTCCAAGCTTTAGGTTTTCATAACGAATGCAAAACTTTCCAAAATATAAGAACCGGGAGACCGCATAAATGTTAGATTTTATAGTTTTTTGGAAATTAATTATTTTGGGGGGACTTAACATTGCCCAAACATGAATATTATCGTCATTTAAAACACTTGAAGTATATGACTGCGTCCAAAGATTGTGAAAATGAAGGCCTCGTAAAGACGTTTAAGGCTACTAAGAGGGTGGATATATGTATATATGATATGTATGGTATATACGTATGGCGCCACCGATTGGCAATTAAAAATGGGATTTGCACAACAAGGTGTTATAGCAGTTCCATATACAAAATTTCAACGTTTTACGGCTAATCTTTTTTAAACTATTCAAAATGCATGCGTACAGACAAAAATCCCTTTTGAATCCATTCTAAATCCATTTTAAAATCCGTTTTGGAAAAGGAGTATTTAACTCTGTTCGTACATACACACGTCACGCAATAAAATTGTTAAAATGGATTCGAGAAAGATCAAAATATATATTTTCCTTGAAATATGATACCCGAATTTTCTCGCAATTAAAATAAACCTTTTATCTCCTACTTGGAAGTAAAAACATAAATAATGCTTCGATAGTTGTCAATAATTTATGTCAAAATAACAAAATTATTCCGATAAATATAATCCAAACTTTAAACGATCTTAATGCAATATTTTTTAATGGGATCGTTATCGTTTCTTGGTTATATTTTTAAATTGATGTTGTTCTGTAATATCACCTGCATGAAAAATTTTAAAAAAATACTACAACCATTTAATATAAGTTAAAAAAAGTCTGAAAGTTTTCAAGTTTTATATTGTTTTTTAACGTTTTGTGTGCTACTTTTATTTGTTAAATGTCATGTTCTTCGGACTTAAACCATAAAATTCAACTGAACAGCAATATTACAAAATATTTAAAAACAGAATACCTTTAAAATATTTGACATATGGTCGCGAGCGCTGCAGGTAAAAATTCCAAATTGATGTAATTAAATTAACATCTTTAAAAAATACTGAAAGTTTTCCGATTTTATTACGCCAAAAGAGGAGTTTTTTCAATTTACACACACATACACGTTTCAAGGGTATTTGGGCTAAGGACACTTTTGGGCTACAAATATTTAAAAGCAGTATATCTTTAGAATTTTAGACAGACAGTGTCGCGCGCTGCAGACAAAAATGCTCCGTACATCATTGCCATAGTTTGCTTTCAAATCATTAAGTTTGTTAATCAAAAATTCGTTAAAGTTTTTCAAAATATGAAATGATCAATAAAACAAATTCGAAATTCCAAAATCGGGCTTCCAAGTGCCAATGCTCGGATGGAGAACTACGTTATTCAAAATTTGTTGGCTTTAGGTGCCGTTGTTTTTTCACAGTGTGAAACACATACATGCATGCACTTCTTGGTTTATATAGTTTATAGTTTCTTTAAATAGTTCATATAGTTTCTTTAAATAATTCATATAGTTTCTTTAAATACTGTAGAGGGCGATAATATTTTGTGGCAACAATTTGAAAAGCTTATAAGGAACCAACGCAAATGCTGTTTCGAGACTGGTAGACCTTCTGGTTTAACACCACTTTGGGCTAATAATTGGCTATGGGCCAATACTTAAGCTCTCCATTTTTTGCTAAAGCACTTCGATAAGACTTTACGGTTGATATTTCCTTTTTGAAAAATCTTTATCTCTATCAATACTTTTATGATAA
Organism: Stegodyphus mimosarum; assembly: GCA_000611955.2. NCBI lineage: Eukaryota > Metazoa > Arthropoda > Arachnida > Araneae > Eresidae > Stegodyphus > Stegodyphus mimosarum. Next base: position 436,070 of record KK113567.1, on the reverse strand, counting down.
TTTGAAAAGCAATTATCATCACTACTTAATCTAGGCATATCAAAAGTGCTTTCATTGATAAAAGCTCATTATTAGTAGCTTATTTCGAAAAGTGTTTTCACGTGTAACTAAAAATACATAATTTTTCCAGCAAGTTAATAAAAAAAAATTCCGTAGAATATTTATATATATCATTTTAGCCAGGGAAGGAGGGGAGGCCAAACTCATTGTCTTATACCAAACTAAATAACAAAAAATCTGACATAGACCCCACATGACTTCCTTGTACGGAATATTAAATTATACTCATTTTTGCTGCATTTCATTTGAACTTCTTGCCTGGAATTTTATTGCAGACATATTTGCCACTTCTCAGCAAGGCAAAAATACAAAAAAAAAAAAAAAAAAAAAAAAAAAAAAAAAAAACGCAAAATATTTTTATAAAAAAATTGAAAAATATAGAAAAAGATAAAACGCCAAACACAGTTACAATGATTAAAAAAAACGACTTTTGCAGGTAACATTAGAGTTTCTGCGCAGAAAGAAGCAGTTTAACCGGCGGGAAAGAAGATGGATTTTTCGGTGCACAAAACCGATTCGTTCCACTTGGCAAAAAGACATTAAAATTGGTGCAGAAATTGACGTAATTCACTTCTCTATTAAGAGTTTTAAATGTAAACAAATGACAGCTATGTTAAATTTAGCAGCATTTAAAAACTTTTAAACTGTTGATAATTCTACGGCTTTTGCCTACAGGTTAACTAAAGGCTTAATCGAAACGGAAGCACAACATAATTCAACCACTTTAAAGAAAAATGCACAGTAAAAAAATAAAAAAGCTGAGCTTACCCAGGAGGAACAGGGTGGATATATAATTTAGGTGAAAAAAGGGACGCGCATAATTGCATATTATAGCAGTCTCATATACAAAATTTCAAAGTTCTGAGGCTACTCGTTTTTGAGTTATGCGAGATACCTACATACGTACGTACAGACTTCACAAAAAAATCTCTTCTGAATCCATTTTACAACTCGTTTTGGGAAAAAGAGTTTTTTATTCTGTGCGTACGCATAGATGTCACGCAATACGATACACGAAATTTGTTGCGATTACAGTACTACCTTTACATCGTACTAGGAAGTTAAAAAAATCAGACGTACGGATTATCACTTTAAAGAAACCTGTATTGCTACCACAATTTATATGGTCATTAAAATAAAAAATAACGTATCTGCAAAGAAATTAACCGAAACAATTTCATTACCTAAAAGAGAAAGACAAATTGGTTAGTTAAACTATGAATTAACTGCGCTGATGGCTAACTCAAAGATAAACTAATTTGTTCTGTTGTCGACAGTTCTGTCAATTAAGCATTATTCTATTATAGACTAATTTACTGCAAGGAAATACTTAGAGAACAATTGTCGAGCTCGTTTGTAAAACAATCTGACTCTAGTTCTCCTCATAGTACCAATAAACCAATGCCGTTTCTGTAAACTATTTAGTTCGCCCTGGATTACGGTCGTAAGTTGCTCGATTTAATTCCACTTAATAGACCAAACTTAATTTTCGTCCCGAATAGCCCGAATCCATGCTTCATGGAAGAATGTATAAGATGTAACTAACTGAAATGAGATTATTGTTGTCACCATTTAAAGCGTAGAATAAATTATAATTAAAATTTTTCAAACATTTTTTGTATTTCTTATCCAATTACCATTTCGCTAGAGGAAATCTATTAATATTTTCAAATAAAGATACTTCTATAACTTTTTGGCATATCCCCATTTAGCAACATTCATGTCTAACTCAGTAATATGCTTTCAATAAAGAAATTTTTTACTGCTTCTTAATGTCAATAAGCAATTGTCAAGTATATAATTAGATTTTCGACTAATTGCTTTTACATGTGTGATCTATATTTCGAGCAGCTAAAACGGTGGTAATAATGATGTATCAATGTATTAATTTCTTTAAATCTTTTTTAATATCAGTTACGTTCAAGTAGAAATGCAGTAGATACTTAAATAAATAATATGTTTAGAAAATATAAAAACAAAAACGAAATCTGAAAGGTTTCAGATTTTAAGGGTCGCCCGAAAGCTTTGTTGATATTTGTTACTCTCTCGCTGAGCTCGCAGTCTACCAATCTGCTATCACACTCATTCCTGTGAACCTATTTTTGTTTTTTAGCTTTAGTATTAAGCATTATTTTCTTCGCACTTACGCCATGTACAATTCCACAGAAAAATTACAAAAATTTTAAAAGCAGCATTATAGTTTTTACAATTCCCGATGCAGCGTTAAGTTTTGCCATACATTTTTCTGCTTTTTTTTCAGTCTTTCCTCAGTTTATCATACTGCAAGATTTATCCTAATTTTATTAACAGTTATTTTAAGATATGCAGCTAACCTCTCTTTCTAGTTTCAGCTTACAATTTCCTAACAGAATGTAATTTCAGAAACACAGTGAATGCAAATGAGTAAGAGTACCATTTAAGTCGATGTTTCACCGATGTTTCACCGTTTGAGAGAGAAAGTCTTCCTGACTAGTGCGTTTGCCTTTTGTCTACGTCTCTATTAGCTTTGCTACTCTCGGCCATACTTTAGGCCCTTGTTTGGCTTCGCCGGTTTAATTAAGATCTAGGGGCCAGCTACTTAGAATCTTGACAGCTTCGGCTATATCTTCAGCCAGCTTTAATTAAGCTTAGTTCAGTTTAATTTCATAATTATTTAAGTTCAAGCCCAAGTGGAGGCTTTGCTGTACGTTCCGAGTTAGGAACTGATTGTAATTATTATAAGAAATAAAGGGTAGTTAACCCTTCTTACGTCTTACGTATTTGTTCACATACTAAAGCGATACTAAAGTTCACAAACTAAAGCGTTCACATACTAAAGTAATATATATATTACTTTTGATTATCCATGAATGCTATTTATGCTATATATACAAAATTCATGGATAGCATAGACAGTTATTAAAGTGAATTATAGTTCTCGTAGTGTGAGAAGCCTGCAAACGAGGGTCTCTCTCTAGTCGAGAGCTCAAGAGCGTTTTAGTTTTGTCTAGCCTTTATAGTCGAGAGCACAGGAGCCTTCTAGGTCTCTCTAGTCGAGGGTTCAGGACTGTCTGTCGTTTTGTCCCAATGGAAAAAAATACTTAGACTGATTTCCTTAATGAGCCTTTTGAATCTCCTTAATCTTTCTGTTGTATTTTACATCCTCTGATTCGTTAGATCTGGAACGATATCAGAGGAAAAGTAAAATCATTGGTTGGTCAGTCCCCCTGAAATCCAGAGGCTTTGACGACAGACACGGTGCAGAAAGCTAAAATCTCTGGAAACTAGCCGTGAAGTTATGATTCTTGCACTGTCAACTAAAACGAATTATTGCGTCTGCGATGTCAGAAACATGTCGTGTGACAAATCGTAAAAGCTTAGAAGCAGTGACTTGCGGGGACCACGCACGCGATTTTCTCATCTCTGTGTGGTCCGCGGCAAAATATATCAAATCCAAAATCTTCAGTTTGTAAATTGCATTTTCTTATAGCATTCATAAATTGACAAAAAATTTAACTTCTTTAGTTTATGACATTAATTACAATCCAGTTCTTCCCAAAGTTTTCAAAATTTTGACATTTGTCAGGTTTCATTCTTGATAAAACTGGATTAAAAATGTTCTTTCTGATATTTCCTTCGACAAATGATGCTACATTCGTTTTCACTCTGCTCTGTCTATTGGGTTTCATAAAAAGGGTTGTTGCTTCTGTCACTTCTGCAAAATATTTTACCTTCTAAAGAAGAGATTGCTGCATCTGATCACCAGAAATTATCTAGAGCAGCAATTCTCAACCGGTGGTAAGCGTACCATTGGTGGTAAGCAAGAGAAAAACAGGTGGTACGCAAAGAAACAAAGTATCTTTTACTATTAAATTCAAAAATTAAATATCCTAATACCCTGTTTAAGTTTTCTCTCTAACACGTAAATTTATGCGATCTGAGCTTTGTTCAAGGTCAATAGCCGCTCTTAGACTTTAGCAAAAATATCCTTTTTTATTTTCACAAATATTTCTTTAGCCATAGACGTACGAAAATTTGTCATAAATGATAATTTTAAAACAATTAGCAGATACGGATGTTGTTTTTAATAGGAAATAAAAATAAGTTCCTATAAATAAGGTAATAATACCTCATTAATTCTTTTACAGTTGATCGATTTAATAGCATATCTACACTTTATTCACCACCATTTCCAGGCTCCTAGTGCTGTATTTTCAATTGGAATAATTTCTTACGCTAATTTGCTGTCTCTAATAGCAGGTATTTTGTCTTCTTGTTCTTTTGTATTCCTTACTTTTCTAAGAGATTTGAGAATATTTTTCTTTTGTTTTGTTTTGTTTTTAAAAGAACTCATAATTTGTGCTCGTTAACTCTCGTTTCTCGTCGTTTTTGAATTTAAATATTTGTCATAGAATAACAAAACAAACCGTTTTCAAAAAGGAAAAATGACCAGGATGGATTCAGAACAATCTACTAGCACTACGAATACTGAAAAGTAAAGAAAAATTGTTTACAGGAAACATAATGAATGTTATTTATCGTTTGGGTTTACTTGAAATGCAGATGAAATGGATTCTCAATATTTGTTTGCAGTGAACTATTATTCAATCAAACTATGAAACCATCGTTATTTAAAAGACATCTTAAATCTGAGCATGCCAATTTAAATGATAAATCTGAAGAATATTTTAAGGGAAAATTGTCGAAGCTAAAAAATAGTAAAAAAGTAATGAAAGGTTTTCATTACTTCAACTGAAAAAGCTTTGGAAGCTAAGTACCTAGTAAGCCTAACAATTGCTACGACTGGTCAGCCTCATACTATTGGAGAAAGCTTTATATTACCAGCAGCTAAAGATATCGTTTTAACGTATTCAACGGAAAGCGGCTAATGAACTTTTGCTCAAATGTACCTGACATTTTATTTCGTGAAGAAAAAGAACAATTGACAGAAACTTCTTGCAATCGAATTCTACCTGAAGATTGCAAAACCAACACACTTGTTATCTTTTGGAGAACTGAAAAATAATAATTTAAAGTCATCTTAAATAAAGCTATAAAATTGTTTTGCCTTTTTGCACAACCTATTTGTGTGAACAAGAATTTTCTTCCATGTTAGGTTTGAAAAATAAATGCAGAACAAAATTAAAAGTGGATCTTAATTTACAGTTAAAACTAAGTGAAGTAAGAGCAGACATAAAGCAACTGATCCTCTTAAACAGATTCAGATTTCACACTAAATTTTATAATTGAAGTATTATAATTTAAATTTTGATATTTAAAATGGTAACAAAATTTTAATCTAATATTTTTATGTGTGCATATTTAATACAAATAGTCAATAGAATGCGAAAAAGGCAAAATATATTTTTTAATTATTTCTGTTAAGAAACTGAAAAATAATCTTTGTAAAATGTAGCAGTGGTACTAGAGTTTTTTAGTTTATGTTTAGATGCTACGTGTTAGCCAAAACGTTAAGATCTGCTGATCTGAAGTTTTATTCAAAATCTAGGCTCATCTGAATTAGCTTTTTAGTTTGCTTAAGCCTAAACGATCCTAAAGTAATAATATTCATAGAAATTTTCTTTTAAAGCCAAATATCTGAGAACTATAATTTTCTTAAAAGATTCCATGCAAATAGTACCTAGAAGTTCACTTTTAAAAAGCACTACGACTCAATTTTTTTTATTTCATTCATTGAAGTTATCAGGTAAAAGTAATCTTTCAAATTAGCTGTAACGATATATAATGAGATATGATTATACCCAGCACCAAGAATTTTACAAAACTAGCAGGAATTAAGCAAATAAAAGCATCTACAGTAAACTGCTTTGCAAATAAGCACCCTAACGTTTTTTCACCGTTTCTGCTGAAGTTTGCTCACGGGATTTCACAACATCAAGTGACCACCGAGGCTAAACCAGCATAATATTCGCAAGAAAAATTTGTTCCTGTACATGTTTCCCTATCGCTTCTTCAAAATTTATCCTATCGACACTCTGTGAATAGTCTCTAAAACCGAACTCGTTCCAAATATATTGCAAACAAACCCACAAAAGGTATTTCCTTCTGAATATAGAGACCACGGCTTCAGTGCGAGATGGGAAGGGTGGTCACAATAACCAAATCCATCGTAAATCACACTGTAAGAATCTCCTAATCACTGGTGTTAAAGAAAGTAAATGACATCATGTTAGGGTAACACATCTCTGTCCTGACAAACTCCAGCGCTCGATTGAGTAATTTGCGTCCAATTATATTTGGGAGTTATCCAGCTAAGCAAGAGAGAGGGCGCTCCCATTTAAATACTGATAGTCTTACAAGCCTCGTGATTGTGATAAACGACGCGGGAGACGATTTAATTGCTTAGTCATTCCTTCCCCTTTCGGAGGGGGAGGATTACTTGAGAGGAATTACATGAAGTATTTGGAGGTGGTCTTGTGTAGTTGCCAGAAGTTTTAAACAGAGAAATGAAATTATTATGAGATGATGTACTTTGAGAGAAGTGAGTATATTACGATTCTGAACTGATCGACAAAAAATGTACTTAATATAAATTTAAAAACAGGGTTTTTTTACGTAGTTGTTTGGCGATTCCATAAAGCATATTGCTGTGTTTCAACTTTAAAATAATTAGAAAAAGAAATTTACAGCTTCAGTTATTTTCTGTTCCTGACTCTATACCTACCGCAAATTAAGGAATCTGTTTTAATTTAGCACTTGTAATTTCACGTCATTATTTGATCAGATGAATGTTGGTTGAGAGTTAGTTAATTCCTTTTTTTGTCTCCAGATTTATATTTTGAGGAAATTAATAAAAGCTCAAAGAATATGCTTTATTTATTTAATGATGTAAACTTTCGTCTCTCATGATTTGAAAAAAATGTCTTCTGTCATTACATAACATTCAGTCACATAATTTGGTTAGAGCACAAAATAATCAAGTATGAGACGCGCGTAATAAAGTATGACATTAATTAAAGTTCTAATTTTCTGCTTTTATTTTCAATTCATTGTGTTACAAACGTTTAGTTCTTTTCTGTAAATTCTAGGTGTAGATTCCCTAGAACATGAGAGAAATGTCAATGAGAAAATGAAATTTAAGTACTCTAATTTTTGTATTTGTTCAATAGATTGACTGTTTCAGAATGTTCATTTAGTTTTCAATGTTCTTCCGGTTTTTTAATTGAGGCTGTAATAACATAACGTATATTTTCAGGTTTAAATATTAAATGAAAGAAATTACAAAGTTGCTAGATATCTGTATCTCATTGTTTATTGTCAACATACGTATTAAATCCGCTCAAATTTTTTCAATGAGCGATCAAATTTATCTGCGATATATGAGGTATAGCATCTGTAATTTTTATAATAGTGCAGATCACGGATTGCAGATACTTTAAATTTTAAAATGAATTCTAAGTACTGCATCCGCTTTAATGGCTGGGTCTGAGCAAATCGGTTACAAACGTTCAAGAGAGATATGATCAGAAATGAATGTATGATCAGAATGTATGATTAGAACCGATTTTTTTGGTATGGTCTTGGGATAGTGACGACACAAAACAAAAGAACAGAAGGACACTAATAGGGTGAGAATGTATGTTTATTATGCTTAGCGCAGAGGAAACCGAGAAATAAGAACAAAACAGACGATCCCCATCAAGGAAAGTTGTCGAAATTAAGTTCGAAACGTATTCTCATCATGGGGTCGTCAAGTCATCGTCATTCTCATCAAGGGGTCGTATTCTCATCATGGGGTCGTCAAACGTATTCTCATCATGGGTCCAGGGCATTGACTAGCAAGACCGCCTGACCTCCCTTGCATTGACTATTTCGTCTGAAGGAAGACATTGGTGTACAAAATCCTCGTTAGAGCTGAGGAACTTGTACCCATCGTGGCACTGCTGAGGAAGTCCGTGCCTTGCCCTATATTTTCCAAAATATCAGATTTTCCATGTGCCGGAGATGTAAGGCCTACGTCAGACTCCGCGGTCGTAATTTCGAACACCTTGTTTGATAATGATTGTTGTCTACTTTGCTCTTATTTCTTAATTTCTGCTGTGCCAAGCATAAACTGGGAGAATTGGGAACAGATTTGTGCAGTGTGGAATAGATCCCAGTCAATCTCTCTTCTCTTTCTCTCTCTTTTTTTTTTCCTGCAGATTTAGTACAGATCAGCACAGCCTAAGTACTGTATATATTATGAAACATGTAGGTATTATCGCCAATGAAAGTTATTATGAACTATGTAAGCATGTATTATGTAACAGGCTCAAAGTATTATGAACTATGTAAGCAAGTATGAAATATGTAAGCGTGTATTATGAACTATGTAAGCAAGTATTAACTATGTAATCGTGTATTATGAAGATCTATGTATTATGAACTACTTGCATATAAGCATGCACTATGAACTATGTAACTATGCAAGAATATATTATGAACTAAGTAACTATGTAAGCATATATATGAACTATGTAAGCATGTGTATATGATACAGGATCAATGTATGCCCTTTAGGGTCCATTAAGTGTTGCTCTGGGTAGTTGCGGAGCCTGGACTAGACCCGAATAGTCTAAGTAAGCCGCACCGGTGTTCAGACTCTGCTCTCAACTGTCAACTGTACCAAGCATAATAAACATGTTTTTTGACCCTGTTCATGTTCTTCCTTTCTTGTGATTTGTTCTGTCACTACCACGCATTGTTTTGTGAATTTCATCGTCTATGTGTATTCTGTCTCTCCGAAACGTTTGTAACCGATTTGCTGAAACACTCTGTATATTGCAAATGGTATCTCATATACTTTCGACATTTTAATATTAGTCTACTGTTCTATAAAAAAATTGAGACTGAAAAATCACAAATCAGTTAGTAATATATCTAAACACTAAAGAAACCTTTTGTAATAATAATATAGCAGCTTATTTTCAAATTATTGATGCATTTAAGTTTATTCAAATTCTCATAAAATTTTCGTCGAATTCTATAGTTACAGCTTGAAGGTTTTCTTATTAGAGAGAGAAAAAGACCAGGATTATTGGCAATTGGTAAATTGTTTGGATTTCTGTTTGCTTTGTTTTCAAAGCAGTCTACAATCCATCCCACTTGCTTATATAACAAGTTTGGTTGAAACTGAATAAAATTAGCAAGGCTATGCTGTGATTTATCTGGAAAATTGTAAGTAGCGAGATGAAATATAAACACTTATAAAGCCTTGGCGAAAAACTTCATTGCAATTGAAAGTTGATAGTCATTTGTATAATTTGCCTTATGCAAATAAACAAACTGTGGAAGCTTGAGTTTAAATGGAATCACGAGATTTCTACATATCTCGCTTCTTCTCAGATATCTATATAAAATTTTAATGACGGATTATCCTCACAATAAGATGTTTTCCTCACATTGAATGCTCACAATAATTTGACAAATTTTTGGTATCTTTACGAATTTCAATTTACAGCACTCTTCTTCGACGGGCTGAAAAAATCACAAAATTTTGAAGTTTCTTTTGAACATCAACTGACTTGTTTGAAAAATTTAGTTTCGATTTCTTTTTTTTTAAAATACCATCTCCTGTATAGTGATAAAAAATCTTTAAATACTTTTCAGGAATGACGTATAGCAGTAGTCTCAAAAATAGCTGCTCCCGGCCCCAGAGATTATTTTGTTCTCCCTGCAAAGACATTTCAAATTACATATTTCTTGAAGATACGGTGTTCTAAATATTTTAGTTACAGGAAATCCGAGTTATATTATTTTCGTTTCCATTAGGAACAAACATGTAAAACGCACCAGAAAAATCTATAAATAGAATTTTTTGATGTTCTTTAAATCTTGTTCAATGATTTTAAGATATAGATGTGATTAATGTTTATTCGATCTCGGAAAAAAATAAATAAGTTAGTTAAGAATTTTTACACTCAGAATAATCGCTCCGTTTGAGAATATATTTATATGTGAACAGCCTTTTCCCGTAGTTGAAAATTAATAACCGAACTGCCCGATGACCATCTGCAATACATGATGATAATTTCTATTAATTAATCTCAAAGGCTACAAACGTTATCAGAATCAAAACGCCATCAAGTGTCAAGCTCTAGTATGAAATCAAAAATAAAGTCATGTACTTTTATTTACGCATCGAAGAAAATTTAATAAGAAACTAAGTTACTATTACTTATTAACTTTGGTCTCACTCGGTAAATTTTCTCTGAAATCTCACATAGCTTTCAGCGACTTATCTCACTTGTCTAGCAGTAAAATCAGAACAAACCACGAAATCCATCATGGCAAGCAGAGCAAGATTGGGCCTGTTTTTGGCAACAGCCTTGACTTGAGTTGTTGGCAACAGCACCATACATGTGACAGTACGATTTCGCTCAATTCCCCTTCCAACTTTGAAGAAGAACATCCTGGGGGGACGGGCCCCAGTCCTTCCTACCCTTTTCCCTGCCACTAATCTCTAGATAGGACTTTCGGTTCGTGGCATATTTAGAGTGTCCCCATGTCGCTCAGACACTATACATTTAGAAACATCCATACCTTCTCCAAGATGTCTGGGAATTCGCTATTATCTGAAGATCAACGAAAAGATTTAAAGCAGTTGATATACAACTATTTTCGTACTATCTCTAATGAACCAAGATGTACTGACTTTACTGAACATGATACTGAACTAAAAGCCCGATATGCGCACAATCTTATCCAATGTCTTCTATGCAAACCGAGATTTTAAAAACTGAACTAGGAAAGATAATAAACTCAAAAGTAATAGAACCAAGTGAATCGGATTTTATCTCTCCACTCATAAGCAGTTGAAGTTCCTGGAAAAGAGGCAAGACCATGCATTGGTCACTGTAGCTTGAATAAGGCAACTAGAACACAATATTTTCCCTTGCCAGACATTGAACATTTAGTAGAAAAAGGTATCATCTGCCAGATACATAACTGTACTAGATCTTACTCGAGGTTCCTGGCAGATTCCAGTAATTAAAAGAGCTCAGCTTTACGCTGCTTTTACGAAAAGATTTGGCCCATTTTAAATCCTTAAAGTTATCATTCGGACTAAAAAATGCACCATATGACCAGCAGTTTGATTGCAGGATTATTAAGAAACTGTGAAGAAATTATTGTTTCATAAATTGATGGTGTCGCAGTAATCTTGCAAACTTGGGAAGAACATTTAAAGCAATTCGACTCTGTTTTGGAAAAGATGAAAGTTGTTAAACTGCATTAAAAAAATTAAGTGTACGAAATGTCAATTTGCTCATATGACCGTGAAATATCTAGATCGTATTGTAGGATAAGGTCACAGAAGACCAGGAAAAGAAAGAAGTCCAAGCCAGGAGAATGTTACCCTGTTAAAAGGAAAATGTTGCAAATCAGCCATAAATTGGACTGATGACTGTCAAAAGACTTTTCATGAACTCAAGAAACGGTTAACAGAAAATCCGATCTTATACACTCCGAACGTTTCTCAGGCATTTATTGATCAGTGAGAGGCTTCGATTATTGCTATTGGCGTTGTATTACCACAGATAAGTGCTAAAGGCAAAGAGCTTCCAATAACGTTTCTTAGAAAATGTTTTCAACTACTCAACAGAAATACAGTACAATCGAAAGGAAGTGTGTTCCCCTTGTCTTTGAAGTATAAAAGTTAAAATATTAAAGAGGTGAACCTTATAAGCTCATCATTCAAACTGATCATAATCCTTTAGAATGGTTGGATAAAAACACTGGGGCTAATCCTAGACTATTACGATGAGCCTTACAATATTACAACTTAATTGATCTTACAACCTTTTAACTATGAATTTGCTCACAGAAAGGCGAAGTAACTTCGAAATGTTGACAGTTTAAGTCGTTGTATCCACACATCTCACAACTAAAAATATATATTCTAGGAAGTTTAAAATTTCATTGTTTAAGTTTTTTCTAATATCTGAATATTAAATGTTACATGTTTATTTAAAATTCTCGATTGAAAAGCACTTGTAGTTATGTGGTTTGGTATCTAATTGTATTTGTCACAGGTATACTTGAACATTTTTGTCTGGAAACAATTTTAATGTATTTAAACTGAAAATATTGTTTTAAAAGTTCCATAGAATTCAAAGGAAAACTTTTCTTCGAAAGGTTCCCCTTGAGGGAAGGAGGTTAAGATTGTAACGTATTTGCATTGCTGCCCTACCCAGAAAGAAATACACTCTTAGACAAAAAAAACGACGCTCCACGACGCACCACGAAGATATAAAGCAAATTGGACACAAATTGCTATACATATAAGTTTCGACGGAAAGTGCAATATTTTACATTTTGGCTGCCAATAAATGAACGGTTGTCGGTACAGCGCATCTGATCTTCTCAACTGGCAGGATATATAAGAGGAGAAATTACGATGCCAGGTCATAAATTCTTCACGAATTTCATTCCGTGTACTCTGGTAGACAGTAACTATGCCTCGCATACAGGTGGACGAACGATATGCACAGATGTCAGAATTTGAGAGAGGTCGTGTAGTTGAGCTCAGAAGCCGGTTGGCCTTATCGACAAATAGCTCGGAATTTGAGCAGGAAAGAAGAGGAAGAAGAAAGAAGGAGAGGTTTGGAGAAGGTTTCTCTGTGATGTCTAAATCCAAACCATCAGCAACTACTCTATCATTTTATAGATGATAAGAAAAGAGGCATTTAATAAGGAATTAGCACCAAACAGAAGTATGTTAACTCATACAAAAAGCATTTATGGAAGACTGCTAAATCATAAACCACACCAGTAAAACACAAATGTTCATTATTATCTATCATATTTCAGATTCCTAGTTTTTCTTTCAATCATTCATTCAAAGCCTTTATTAGAGCCATTACCTAATAAATAGATAATCTTGAACTCACAAAATTTAAGTTTTGAATGTCACAATTAAGAGTAGTTTAAATAATATAGGTAATAATTCGATGATTTATTGCCCTGAAGCAAATCTTTTAGTAATATGGGATAGTTTGACCTATACCCACGCCGTATTTACAAAAGTCTTTACCTGGTCTTTATATTCACACCAATTGTTCCTATACATACACTTCCAATTACAAAAATAATTTAAGTACCCAAGTATTCATGTTTTGGCATTTTTAAAGTAATCTATATTGTAAAAATTACTAAATGATTCATTTTATACGTTGCTGTGGTCAATGTACTCATTTTTAGGAAAATTTTATATGTATGAAAAATAAAACACATAAAATTGACTCTTGAACGACAAAAATTTATCACGAATTTTAATTTGAAAATTTGTGATATTTGACGTACATTTCAATTAGCATTGAGGTATCGGTTAATTTGAATAATTCGAGCTTAATTTTTCCATTCAAGTTCCATTCAATGTCATTCTTTGGTGACTTACTTGTGTTTCTAATTAACAATTTTGTTACATTTGGTATGCATGGAGAGTTTCCATTCCAGTAATATGTTTTAAAATGCGTTACTAATAATTTCATGAATGCGTTATTAATATTTTCATGAATTTTCATTACCTAGGATTCATTATCTGGTAATTTTATACAAGATCTTTAAAGCACGGATATTTTTCATTTTAAAATAATAATCCAAAAAATAATACGAGTTGGTTAGGTCCCAACACTGAAACTTGCTAAGATTTCTGAGAACATGCACTCTGTAATATTTAGTGTTGTATTAAAATCTTAACATCTTCAGTCTTATCATCTAACATCTTAACATCTAAAAATCTTAACATCCACTTTATCTTTTACTTTATAACATCAGAACTTCACTTTTTAACTAACGTTACTTCTTAACATCAGAAGTCTTTTTATAACTGCTACTTCATTTTTAATTACGTACAAATGCAAACTTATCTTTTTTTTCAAATTGCGTACGATCCCTGAATATGAACTTCGATTTTAGTATGATACATCTCAGTCAATATTTGTGTTATGGGAATCGCACTTTTTGTATTTTAATTTTATGGTGAATATAACATTTTATGAGTGTAAATATAAGGACTGGAGAAATATAAAGTAATGAACAGTTAAGTCCAAGGTAAGCTTTTGACCACCCAGACGGCATAGTGGTTAGGGCAACATACTGCGATACCGAAGGACCCAGGTTCGAATCTCAGAGAAGGCATGGATGTTTGTAGATGTATAGTGTCTTTGGAGCAAGGAGGCACTCTAAATACATGGCGATCCAAAAGATCCTCTCGAGAGGTTGCTGGTAGAAGAGGAGTGGGAAACCCTCGAGCACGAACCCCCCGGGGTGCTTTCCATCAAAATTTAGGCTGAATTGAGCATAGTGTCACGTGTATCGTGCTGAATTTTCTTGCCAACGGAACTTAATCTTGTTTTCCCTGCCAAGAGGAATTTCGTAAGCTTATTCTGACAACACGATAAATGGCCCTTCAAGTTTGGTTAACTTTATTAGTTACGGCAAAGCACTCGAAAGGTATTTGCTTATGGGGAGGGATCCTACGTGGAGGTCTTTCTAAAAGGAAATTTCAACTATATACGTTGCTCATGGGGAAATCCAAGAAAACAGCCATGCAGCCATCTCGTTCGCCGGCATTCGAAATCCGGATCGAACTACTAGTGTTAGCGACCTTACTACTCGGCCGCCGATCTGTTGTAGCTTATTAAATCATAAATTTTTATAAGTTGCATTAAATTATTTAATAGAACAAGAAATTAAAACTTTTCCTAAGAAATGGAACTAAAGAAGAAAGTTGTTTATCATTTTTTTAAAGTGTCAGTAGATCAAACTGCACTCAATCAAAACATAGCACATACAGTGTGATGAAATAAAGATGATTTTTTAATCACTTTGTAGAGACATTAGGATTTTTTCGAAGCAGGAGAGAGGAAAATGAGTATGCCCTCGTCGGGATTCGAACCACGGACCTCTCGAATGGGCGTCGAGTGTGCTAACCACTACACTACGAAAACAATAAAAGCCAAGAAGGCGGGAGAAATACCTTACATACTCCCCCTTTTAAAGGACGACTGGGGATTAGAGGACCCAACCGCCAAATCCCGGTGGGAGATATTCATCATCCACCAACGTTTTTAGTTCGGGTGCCAGCGTATGTTTTTTTTTAAAGCAGGAAGCCGTGAAGAAATGCGCAATGCACTCGCCGGGATTCGAACCACGGATCTCTCGAATACGCCTCGAGCGTACTGACCAGTACACAACGAAGTCATGCGCAGAAGGCGAGAGAAATACCTTAGGAAATGTAACAAAGAAAATAAATACTCTTGAAAAGGAATATTATTAATGTTGTTTAGAAATAGAGGCACGAAATTTTAGTATTCCGCACTAGGGTTTACCCATTTTCCTTCTTTTGAAACTATTTCAAGTTGCGAGTTCTAAATATTTTAAAAAAGGTCATTTAATTAATTCGGTATTTAAAAATCTCCATTGCATTAAAATACCAGATAGTTATTCAATCATTTAGAAAGCTTTTGTATTTAAAGTCCTACATAAGATCTAAAATCAATTAATGCAAATCGCTTACGTCTACTATTGGTCAAAAGAAAAATTAATCTTTCCTAATGGTTTGTAGCAAACATTCCTATAGAAGACATTAGTTTACTTTTCCCTTTAATGGAATACGTAGCAGACGTAACGATTCGCAGAATGCTCTGACGGAACATTTTTTGCTCTAAATGCAGGAACGTCTACTGAAATCGAACTGCTCTAGACATGTAACAAACTTTGAGATCTGGGTTAAAATATTTTTCTTAATGGCCAGGGGCTTTATTTAATAAACTTAGCCTTTCGCTACTACAAGGGCCGGAAGTGGTGGCCATTTCATTATAGAAGCACCTGCTAGGTAGCCAGCGTTGCCTCCTACGAAAAGACGAACAATTACAACCATGCCTTCTCCAGGATTCGAACCGGGGTCCATCGCTACGACAGTCAACCACTATACCGTCTGGGCGATATAGTCGTTGAAATAGCATGCCGAATATCGAATATTGAAGGAATTAAAATAGCATGCTGAATACCGAATATTGAAGGAATTAAAGCAATAAGAATCAGCTTAATATTCATAAATTTCCAGAACTAGTTTTTAGAAGGTTTAAGTAATAGAACCTTCTTCGGCTGCAAATGAAATATAAATTCTTTATACTTCTGCAGTTAAAGAAGAGGGTTCTGTATTTAAACCCTTCGAAAGTAGTAATGCAATTTTTTTATTATTAATTATTGATTCTTGGTGCTTTGGTTCCTCCAATGTTAAATTTTAAAATGTCAATCAAATTTTTAAAGCTATACGAATTTCAAAAGTATGTCTATATAAGTTTATATTTTTTGTAAAGCAGGAGGAGGATGAAAATATTATATAAATTTAAAGAATTTTTATATAGAGCATTTAATATTTCACTATAAAAATGATTGACTTCTGCTACATCCACTATATCTGAATATTAATTATTCTTATTTTGTTATCAATTTATTTTTATTGTTGTTCTGATTTTTCTAACAAAAATAATAATTTGAGAAGAATAATATGTTTGGGACAAAATTAAGAATTTGGGATAAAATTAAGAAATTATCGCCATTTAAGACAAAATTACTCTGAAGTATAAACTTGTGTACAACGCCATTTCTCCCTCATATATGAAAATGCTCTCAGTAAAGCGATATAATACTGTACAACAGCGGTTGTTAACCTTTTAACTAACGCGAACCATCTAAACAAAAACTGAAAAATGTTTTACTACATTTTACAATGATTATTTTTCAACTTGAAAACCCGGCGGTTATACGAAATGACCGCTGTTCTAGATATTATAAATTGTAATTAAAATGATTTGCGCAAAGGCGTCTGCTAATTCAAATTCAATTACCCAGGGCAGGCGGCGAGGACGTCCCTTTGCTTACTGCCCCACGGGGTTTCCCCTTTCTACTTGCTTAATTGCTTAACGTAGAGTGCAATGAAGGAAACCACTGGCGGTACATTTCTTTCTGTGCTCAGTGGTTTCTTTTTGTCGAGAAAGCCGTTTATGTGCAGCTTTATCTTCTTTTCTCTCCTCTTCAGTGCTGTATTTTCTACGAGGCATTCTTAAAAGAAGTTACGTTAAGACGTAGCTTTTATGTAAAACAGATGATTGCCAATGCAAACAAATGTTCACCTTCCCCCTGACACGCTCAATTTGCATTTAGTTGTAAACCATTTTAAAAACAGATGATTGCTAATGCAAACAAATATTCACGTTCCACCTGATACGCTCAATTTACGTTCAGCTGAAAACTCAGTTTAAAATACAATGACGGAATAAAATCGGGCAAAATTTTAAACTCTTTACGGGAAAGGACATTGGAGTTTGGGTAAACTTACTTGATGAGATGTACTACGCACAACTCGTTAGCTGGCTTCGTCTCCTTTAATTTCTCAACGGTTGCAAGTTTCTAGGTAATTCATATGTAAATGTAAATATAGTGAAATGCATAATAAGCAACAATTGTATGAATTAAAAATATTTAAGCATCATGATAATTTAATTAAAACAATGATAATTATTGTGATCAAATTTATTTTACTATTTGAATGCCGTGGCAACTTCACCCTTTGGCTAGTACAGTTACGCAAGCAACCAATAAACTATCGGCGACAAACAGGCACTTAAGCCGCATATAATAAAGATTTCTCAATGGAAATATTAAAAAAATGTATATATTGCTCTTTGCAAAACCTTTTGGTTTTTTTGTATTAAATATGCAAACATAACAAATATTAGATTAAAATTTGGTTACCATTTGAATTATAAAAGTTTAAGTTATAATGCTTTAATTCTAAAATTTATTGTGAAATTTGGGTCTGTCAATGAGAGACATATTTCTTTATGTCTGGTCATATTTCACTTAGCTTTAACCGTAAATTACAATCCACTTTTAATTTTGTTCTGTAATTTTTTTTTTCAAATCTAACATGAAAATTCTCGTTCACACAAATAGGTTGCGCAAAAAGGGAATAAAAATTTAATAGCTTTATTTCAAATGCCTTTAAATTCTTTTTTCAGTTCATCCTAAAGTTGTGATTTTTGAAATCTTCAGTTAGAGTTCAATCGCAGAAAATTTCTACCAATTAGTCTTTTCCTTCACGAGATTTTGCAATTGAATAGTTAAAAACACTTTGTTTCTTTACTTACCACCTATTTTTCTCTTGTGTCCAACCGGTTGAGAATCGCTGCTGAAGTAATTAAGTTTCTTTGGAAGCAGGAGACATGAAAAATGAGCAATGCTCTCTCCGGGACTCGAAGCCGGACATCTGAAATGCATGCCGAGTGTGCTACCGTTACACCACGAAGGTATGCTTCAAAGACGAAGAAAATATCTTAAGTTCTCCTCCCTTTTAAAGGGCAACTGGGGATTAGGGGACCCAGTCGCCAAATCCTGGTGGTCAAGAATCACCATTCTCCACCTTTTAGTTCGGGCGCCACTGTAGAGACATTAAGTTATTTTGAAGCAGAAATGGTGAAAAAAAGATTAATGCCCTAGCCGGGACACGAACCAGGACCTCTCGAATACGCGCGAAGTGTGCTGCTGTTACTCCACGAAAACATGCAAGGAGGGATAAAATACCTTATAATACAACATTTGAAACATAAATTAAAAAAAGATGTGTATTTTCCAATGCTTGATAGTATGTAGTTAACAATAAAAGTTAGTCGATGGCAGTAATAAACTATATATATCATTCACCACAACTAAAAACAATTCTTAAAGATTAAATTTCATATTAATAACCAATCAAAAGTTAAAAGTTATTGCAATTTTTCATCTGAGAAATGTGCAGCAAAACTCGAGAAACTAACTGAAAAGTATTTTATGAGCCCTGATTCAAAAATGGATGTTTTCCATTTCAACAAACTGAAACAAATTCTTTTCATTAAACTATGAATTCCCGTACATCGCTGAAGGGCGCTTTCCGTTTCCGCATAGACGTCGTCTAGACAGGCGCCTTGTAAACTTTAAGAACAAATAAAATTACATGTTAGCAGAAGGAATCTGAGTTATGAAAGCATGAAATTTGTCTTAAAAGATTACAAATGAATGAAGGGTTCCGAAAATTTTACCCCAAAGAGTGTCATTATCACAATACTTTGCTGATTCTTAAGAGATTTGATTTTAATGCTATTGAAATGAAGATTCATATTTACAATTTGGCAGCTTATTTTGTCATATTAGAAGATTTGCGTTTTAATTCCATTCATACCTCTCCATATATTTAGAAACAACTGCTGAATGTTAGAGGTTACGTTATGTTGAAGCAAGTTTATGTAAATATTGCACAAGGAAAAGACCATACAACTGCTTATGTGAAATTTTGTGATGCCACTGTTCAGCAACTTAACCTTGTAAGGATCTTAAGTTTGACTAACGCTTATTTTATTTTAAAACTTTGCTATCGTGTCTTATTTTCCACTTCCGGCCAGAATTAACGCGGGAATAGGTTTATGCAAATTGTACTTGCTAGCGCTTAAGTATTTAAGTTGTGGCTTTTTGCCAAAGCGTAGTAGAAGGAGAGAGAGTGAGCCATCTTGCTACGACTCTTCACGCAAGCTTGCCATCAGTTACTGTCCGCCTTTAAGGCCAGAGGTTTTAGTCCTCTTGAAAGCTAAAGACGTGTTGTACGTTTCCGCAGTTTGCGTACTACAGACGTAGTAATTTAAAAGGCCAGTCTTAGTGTAAGTCATCTGTGTAAAATATTAAAAGTTAGCTCTTATTTAAAGTTTAGTTAGTTAGTAGTCTTATATTTTCACGTTCAGACCACAAGTGGTTGGTCTTTGTACCCCGAAGTGCGGGAGCGACAATGAAAACGTGAAAAAATAAAGGATAATTTTAACTCTTCTCATCTTGTCGTCTTTGCTACACTCCATAGGACACAGTTTGCAATCAGCTTACTGTCCAGTCAGGACACGTCATGTTCGCCAAACAGATAAAAAGAAATACAAGTCCTGATAACCTTAGGCCAACAGTGAGAAGTAGTAGTTACTCAGCAATGTTCTTACAATCTCTTATATATTCGAGAAAATGCAGTACTACGTTTCTTAAATACACATTTTTGCAGAAACTTGACTCTGAGTACAATGCCATAAGTCATAAAATCAAAACATAGCAGACATGATATAAGGTAAAGGACGTTTTTGACATCGATACTTTAAAGAATTTTCAAACTTTTTATCGATCCCTTCTGCTTTACATTTGCATAATTATGCTAGGATGAAAAAAAATGCTAATGATTTCTTTAGATTCTTTATTTTCTAGTATTTGTTATTTTATAGTCTAAATGTGGTATCTAATATACTAGTTATATCTAATGAGATGCATTGTAAAATATTTTAGTAAGTTGTTAGATATGAGTACTATCGACAACTCGACGGAATCTTCCAAAGAAAAATCAAAATAGTGATTAAAGTTTAGAGAGTTTCAGTTTTGAATCTCCACGAAATTCTGCATCAATCATCTTCTATTTCATGAGATGGAATGAATATGACTCGGGCAAGCTTTACATATACAGAAGAAGACAGAAGACCACCAATGGAGCAGCCGCATTATAATTACAACTTTGGCAACAGATGCTCCAATGATGGGTACCATCTACTATCTGCTACACCAAGCTAAGGAAGTGGCTTAGTGGTCAGCAGGCATTTAATGAAAATTTTTTAGGTAAGTTTTACATGTATAATGACTTATAGTTTTACATTAGAGACTGTGTACAAAGAAACATATAAACATATATACAATTATAACAGTAATATAATTTTGAGATATGTATAGATACAGTTGAAAAATTATGCCAATAAATGTAGATAAAAAAGTAAGAACGTGGGCATCAAAAGAAAAATTTTAAATATATAAATTTTAAAATTAACCAATGAAATCAGGATGAAACTTAGGATTTTAACAAATATTGCCTAGAATTAATTATAAATAGTCAGTAAAGTTTTTATATAGTCCCAGAGAATCAGGAACTGTCTAAATAGGTATAAAGATGAAACAAAGTGTCCTTAGTTCTTTAAAAAAACTCTGCATATGCAGAGTAAGTCTAAATTGTTTCTACGTAATAAGTGGAGTAATAGTCTATACGAGCAATAATTACCATTGAACACAGTTTCGCAATCCAGCAGAAAAGAATAAAATTAGAATTCGTACATGAACTTGCAACAGTGTTGGGAAAGCGAATGAACGATAACAAAAGTTGCCCAATCTCATTTATTGACCACAGAAAAACTCACAGCAAGTGCGTAAAATGGCGGCCTCGAGTGTTACTGCACACTTAACACCCGTGAATGAATGACTACTGCATCCTCTCGAAGATTCCTGGTGTTGTCAACTGTGGTGTTAATTTTGTTCGCGCTGCAACATCTTCTGCCGAATCCACAGGCGTCCCGTACACTAAAGATTATTTGTGCCTCCAGAAGAAAAAGTCCAGTGGTTTGATATCCAATGCAGCTCGTTGCCACAGGTCCACACATCCAATAACACAGGTCAAGCCACAGGTCCGCCATATCCAATAACTCGTGAGGGATTTTCTGCCTCGCAGAGTGGAATGCGAACCTATGTTCTTCGTCTGAATGGGTACTACCCCCTTTTATATTGTAAAAGTAATTTAGACTCACGCTGTGTATATGAGCTTAGACATGTGAGGAAATGTGGAATTAAGAGTAACTTTATAAGGTATTTCTCCCGCCTTCTTAGCATGCCTTCGTGGTGTAGTGGTCAGCACGCTCGACGGGTGTACGAGAGGTCCGTGGTTTCTTGTCCAGGTGAAAGCCCTGCTCATTTTTTACGTTTCCTGCTTCAAAAATACCTAATGTCTCTACAAGTGGCTCCCGAACTAAATAAAGGTGGTGGATGATGATTCTCCACCACCAGGATTTGGCGATTGGGTCCCCTAATCCGCAGTCGCTCTTTAAAAGGGGAAGTATATAAGATATTTCTTCCGCCTTCTTAGCATGCCTTCGTGGTGTAGAGGTCAGCACGCTCGACTAGTGTAACAGCTTTAGATATTGTTGCAATAATAATCTTAAACTTTTGAAATAGTTGAATTTGAAATCTATATGTTAATAAAGGGCAATGTTTGAAACGCCAACACGAGAGCTGCGTGCGGTTCTCGCACGAAGTAAGAAAATCATTTTAATTTAAAAAAAGAGATAGAATACGTTTTGGCTGTTAATTTTTGATGTTACCTTTTCTTCGACTTATATGTTGCAGTTATGAAATTGATCTATTAAATAAAGTTTGCTGTGTTCCAATGGAGTTTGCTTTAATTACAAAACAAGCATTACAGTCTTAATTATTTTTGGAGGCACCGACGAGATAGAATAATCGTGCGTGCTTTTGAAATGAAAGCACATCTCCTGGAAAGCAAGGTATAGCATTTCTTTATTCCCAATTTCAAACGATATTATAAAGTTATTTGAACGAATTTTGATTTTAAACACTGCAGAAAAGCATACGAAAATGTGTTTTGCATCGTTGCAAATTTTAGTATAACTGTGCAAAAGTTTTCTGTGTTCTAAACTCAGTTTACTATTCCTTACTTAGTTTGAAGTGTCCATCATCGGACTTAGTTTGAAGTGTCCATCATTGGACTTAGTTTGAAGTGTCCATCATTGGACTTAGTTTGAAGTGTCCATCATTGGACTTAGTTTGAAGTGTCCATCATCGGACTTAGTCTGAAGTGTCCATCATTGGACTTAGTTTGAAGTGTCCATCATTGGACTTCGATAGTTTGAAGTGTTCATCATTGAACTTTAATACTCAAGTTTATCTTGCATTTTTACATATATATTTGAGTCGTAAATTATTGTATGTTATTTTATGGTGCATCACTGCATATCAACTGATGGTAACAGTCATAGGTTGTTCGGAATAAATGTGGTATTGCTTATTCTGAGCATTTAAACAAGTGCATTTAATTCCTTGTTGCCAGAGCACTTTATTTATTTATTGCAATTAAGTTGAGCTATTTTGAGGAAGCGTAAAGAACAGGGTGTTCGTAAACTTAAGAAGTAGAAAAAAATGTCTTTCTTAGGAAGAGCTCGTAAGGAGGATTTGCAGAATCTCGCAACTGAACTAGGTGTTCAGGTGACTGCTGATTTGAAAATAGTTGATCTGAAACAGAAAATTATTGAGAGCAGAGATTATGACGAAGTATTCGTCAAAGAAGTCTTAAACACGATAATAGAGGACCGAAAAGAGAGGGAAGAAAGAGAGGAACGTAGGAGACAGGAAGAGGAACGTAGGAGACAGGAAGAGGAACGTAGGAGACAGGAAGAGGAACGTAGGAGACAGGAAGTAGAGGAACGTAGAAGACAGGAAGAAGTAGAGGAACGTAGGAGACAGGAAGAAGTACAGGAACGTAGGAGACAGGAAGAAGTAGAGGAACGTAGGAGACAGGAAGAAGTAGAGGAACGAAGAAGGAAAGAACAATATGATTTAGAGAGATTAAAACTTGAAGCTGAGATAAAGTCTCAAACCACCGGACAGGTCCGGGCGAAAACGGAATTGCGACATCTGATGCAGAAATTTGACGACAAAGAAGGAGATATCAGTCTATATTTATCACTGTTTGAAAGGCAAGCAGAATGGGCTCAAATTGATAAAGAAGAATTTGTATCTCATTTGCTAGGACTACTTCCTTACGAAGTAACACAAATAATAGCTAGAGAACCCTCTGATAAAGCTAAAGATTATGAACATGTGAAGACTTTATTGCTAAAGCGTTTTAAATTAAGTCCTGAAAGGTTTAGGCAGAAATTCATGAAGCATCAAAAAAGTACCGAATCAACATGGGTGGATTTCAGCTATGAATTAGAAAATTATTGCAAGGAATGGGTAACTGGTTTGGGAGTTGAGAGTTTTGAACAGTTGTTGGACTTGATGGTGATTGATCAGCTTAAGCGTCGAGTCCCTCCTGAAATTCGAGATCATTTTCTTGACGAATGGGTAGAAATGATTTCGTCCAAGAAATTAGCCGAAAAACTTGATGCCTACGAAAACGTCCGTGGAAACTTCCAAAAAAATCTTGCAGCCGATCGGCGGAAAGGGAAATACAATCCAAAAACTCAAAGTAAAACAAATTCCGATGATAAAAATAATGCTGAAAATAAATGGCCTTCAAAGTTTAATTCGGGAAGCAAGATCTATCAACCTAGTAGTCCACGTCCAGATGATAAATATGAAAAACGAAAGTCACTGCAATGTTACCACTGTGGGTCCTATCAGCATCTAAGACCTCAGTGTCCAAAACTTAAGAATAGTACTGAATCTTCTGCTAATCTAAACAGAATTAGTTCAAGACCGGACGATGAATTTCTGTTACCTTATACTAGTATTGGATACGTAAATGGCTACAAAATTCCTATATTAAGAGATTCAGGTGCTAGTATTGATATAGTTTGTCGTAAATACATCACGCCAGAAATGCTGACAGGTGAAAAAGTGTGGGTGCAACAACCATTAGATTTAAATCCAACCTGTTTACCCTTGGCTGAAGTCGAACTAAACTGCGATCTCGGACATGTAATAACCAAGGCTGCCATTATTGGAAACAAACTCGACAAAGGAAGGTATTTATTAGGCAACCGAACTGCTGCACTACTGAATGAAAAAAAAGAACCTGAAAATCACTCTCACCAGGTTAATACAGTGACTACTAGAGCTCAAACGAAAAGAGATGCGGAACAAGTTTTTGAAAAATATGGCCGGCTTCTAAGATGCGATGTCAAATACGGAATGTATGGAACATCAGGAAGAAGAGGTTCTGGAAGGACTGGCATGGCATATGCATTTGTTGATTATGATGATAGACGAGATGCAGAGGATGCCATAAAGTATGAAAATGGACGAGAAATTCGAGGCCAGAGCATTGTTGGGGAATGGGCTAGAGGGCCATCCTATCGCTCAGGGGGTGGTTCTAAATATCAGCGAAGTTCAAGTTATAGAGAGAGTTACGGACGATCATCACGTCAGAATAGTGAAGAATGTTATCGCTGTAGACGGACAGGACATTGGGCTCGTGATTGTCCTGAACTTGAAAGAGATAGATACTATCCTCGTTCTAGACATCGTTCTCGTACAAGGTCTAGGTCAAGATTACACCGTCACAAGAGGAGTAGTCGATCTAGGAGCCATGATCGTCACAGAAGGAGTTCTTCTGGCTATCGCCATAAAAGTAGAAGTGTAATCAGAGATAAAAGAGTAAAGGCGAGGTCACCCAGCCGATCTGTAACACCATCCAAGTTAGTTTTCCGTTCACGATCAAGGTCGCATGGAAAAAGTCGAAGAAAATATGAAAAGTCATCTAAAAAGTCGCGCTCAAGAACTTTTCCCTTCGGAAAAGTTTCTCCGTTGGGGGAGAGATTGTAACAGCTTTAGATATTGTTGCAATAATAATCTTAAACTTTTGAAATAGTTGAATTTGAAATCTATATGTTAATAAAGGGCAATGTTTGAAACGCCAACACGAGAGCTGCGTGCGGTTCTCGCACGAAGTAAGAAAATCATTTTAATTTAAAAAAAGAGATAGAATACGTTTTGGCTGTTAATTTTTGATGTTACCTTTTCTTCGACTTATATGTTGCAGTTATGAAATTGATCTATTAAATAAAGTTTGCTGTGTTCCAATGGAGTTTGCTTTAATTACAAAACAAGCATTACACTAGTATTCGAGAGGTCCGTGGTTCGAGTCCCGGCGAGGGAATTGCCCATTTTTTACTCTCCTGTTTCTAAATAATCTAATGTCTCCACAACTTTAGAGTAACATTTTAATAAAGGAGCCTTATCTTCGTACGAAATGACACATCGATAAATTTATCTTGTAAGTTACATTCTATGATTCTAGCTTCCACTGAAAATAGCGTTGTAGCCCAATCTGAAATATGGATGAGTTTTAAATCATCAAAGAGCAATTTAAAATCATGTCTCGTATTTTGAAGATGCTTTGTGTATACACATAGATTTTCATTTTTTACTTACATTTCCTATGTATTCGAAAAGTATTGAAAATCTCTTAGCAATGTGAAATACGTAAGTAACAAAATTTAGCTTCGAAGCCTAAAAGAATAGTACGAGCTTGAATTATTTAGCCGTCCTTACCTTGTAAACAGGTCAGAACAACATAAAGTTTTGAAAATAAATAACAATATAACAGCAAATCAAGTCTTTTCTCTGTTTAGTTTCTCATTCAAGAACCAGTTTATATCTCTAACAAACTATTAAGCTGAATGACTGATCCACACATCCAATAACACAGGTCATTATAAAATAATAAAGTCATTATAAACTCTGGGAAATCTCTTGGAAATTATCTTACTGCAGTATACTTGAAGACAGCCCGGATAATACATCATCTTTAATATTACAAAGTTAGCAAATCTCATCATTCCTCACCTTTAATATAATAAAATTTAGCAAACTATCTCGATTTCTTCGATTCAATCATTCATACCTCATCTTTAATATCATAAAGTGTATCAAACAATCTTAATTTAACAGAATGATCTCTAACTTTATTAATCATCCTCTCTAGGATGTCTTCCAGTTTCTTACTGAGAGGTTTTCTTCCAGGTACATTCTAGTAGTTTTCCGATGCAAAAAGGAAGCGAAACACACCAGTTAAAAATAAAATTAAAATTTGAAAAAGTTAAAGTGATTCCGTAAAACAAATGTTAGACAAACAGCAATTTTATTTTGGAAAGTTTTGAAAATCAGTTGATT